>CM051040.1:11117602-11717602 GCA_027627225.1 Congeria kusceri | reverse complement strand
GATTAGATGTAACGTGTAAAAGCAATACTGTAAATTAGCCATAGAAAGCGACATGGCTAACTGGAATTCACGCTTTCTGTATGACGTCGCGAACACTACTTGTAAGCCTTTAATGCCATATAAAATGTTAACGCTAGAAGGAATTAACGATTTATACGACCTTAAGACCATAATGATCTCGTATAAGAAGTAACGAACAGAACAAGCCTTTCACAGGGGGGAGATCGTAAAGTGAACTCTGGCTACCTTTAAGTGAGGCAAATAACATCTGATGATAAAATGGCTGACCTTTGCTACAAATGATGGATGTTTCTTCCTAGGTTAGTAAACTTTGTTTCTGTTTTTCCTCTAGAGAATATGCCCATGTTGTGGCCCATTAGTCCATGTAATCAAGTGTTTTATTTCAAGGTCATAGCCTTTGATATGAAAAAGTTATTCAATGTACAATATGTGCAGGTGTGTTGTTGACATGTATATCTCGCATCCTGTTATCATTTTTTCGCATTTTAATGGTTTTAAGACAGTATCGGTCCATTTATGACTATCGACATGTAGTATAACCATACTTTTACAAACTAGCCAAGTTTGACACTTCTGGAGCAAATATTCATACTTTTATACTGTAAAAACCTTCTTTAAGCACAAAAATATTTCTGCTGATGACTTTAAGTAGGGAATAACAACTGGTAATCAGACATTGCTGTACACAGTACGATGCACCATATACATATCTACATTGTCCATTGTTTTTGTTATTGGTTAATGATGTTAAAACTTCAGCCTTTCGGACTTACAAACTACACAAACCAACTGGATCATGTATATAAAATACCTTTATATAATATGTTGATCCTTTCTTTTTCAGAGTTATACAGTTTTATGATACTGGAAGAAATATAAGTTTGCCGTGAAAAAGAGCCTTTGTTACATAACTTGGATTGTAACACTGGCACTGTAAATTGATAAAATAAAGTTACTTGAAAATATCTGTGCTTAGTTTGTTTCATAGTCAACTTAATTTAAAGAAGAAAACATACAGAGTACAGTACGTGACTACCCCTTTTAGCCGGGATATTGTTATGCCTTCCCTGACTGATGATCAGAATGCTAAATTGTTTATTTAAGAAGAGCATCACAGGTGTCAAATTAAAACATTGAAAAACAAAACGAACATGCTTTTATTCAATCGGTTGTTTATATATATATGATACAACATACAAATGTATGATGCGATTAGCACATAAAACATTCTAATACTACTACAATACTGAAAAGTGAATATTAAACATATTTATTATGAGCATAATGTTATGATTTGATACTATAATACATTCCAAACACCAGCAGGGCATTGTTAGTTCCACTATATTGTTGCTTCAGCTAGTGAACAGCTTTCTGGATCAACCGTAAATGGACAGAAATTGGTCATCTGATTATTGCCATAGGAGACTCGCTTGCTGAAAACGTGAATTAACATTAAACTTGTATAGCTTATATGCGAATCATTCAAATGCATTAATCACAATTTAAAAATCTCATATTGTAAAAAAACAAACTAATTTAATAACAGTTAATATACAATATCATCTAAAACGGTGACACAATAATTATGAGAGTTTGATAATTGATCATATTAGTTCATTAATAGTTTTGCTCATATTAGTTTAATTGAATTAGGTAATTATATACAAAACAATTGATAATGTAGATAAATGGATGGATGGACAAACTGATTGAGCTGCATATCTGCAAATCCAATAGTAACTCCTTTGCCAAAATTAATACTTGATTACCAGTTGTTATTCTGTACTTAAAGTCATCATCAGAAATATGTTTGTGCTCAAAGTGAGATTTTACAGCCTGGAAGTACGAACATTTGCTCCAGAAGTGTTCAACTTGGTTAATTAAGTTCAAGTAAGGTTATAATTCATATCGGCAGTAATAAGGTTGTCTGATTTTGTCCTCAAACTAATAAAAACGCGTATAAATGATGTCAGTTCTACATTTCAACATCACACCTGCACCCATTGTACACCAATAACTTTTAAAGGCTATGATCCTGATATTAAACAAGTGATTACATGGAATATTGGGCCACAACATGGGCCTATTCTTTAAATGAAAAACAGAAAAAAGTTGTACTAACCAAGGCAAAACATCCATCATTTGTTGCGAAAGTCAGCCATATTATACACCAGCTGTTATTTGCCTCACTTAAAGGTAGCGAGAGTTCACTTAATGATCTCCCCCCTGCTTTCAATTTCATACACTCTGTCAATACTAAATGCATTGTATGACGTCACGAACTCAATAATCCATTCAAGCCATAGAAAATGTCAATGCCAACAATAATTCACGCGTTCTGTGACGTCACGAACTCAATAATCCATTCAAGCCATAGAAAATGTCAATGCCAACAATAATTCACGCGTTCTGTGACGTCACGAACTCAATAATCCATTCAAGCCATAGAAAATGTCAATGCCAACAATAATTCACGCGTTCTGTGACGTCACGAACTCAATAATCCATTCAAGCCATAGAAAATGTCAATGCCAACAATAATTCACGCGTTCTGTGACGTCACGAACTCAATAATCCATTCAAACCATATAAAATGTCAATACCAACAATAATTCACGCGTTCTGTGACGTCACGAACACAATACGGCCCTACCTCCGAGCAGTCCGCTGAGCACATTTCCGGTTCCGTGCATGTACCGCTCCAGTCCGGCGCATTTTTTTAATTTATCGTTCAAAAGCAAGAAATAAAAAATAAAAATAAAATTCGTGGTCATAGAAACTAGATATTTTCACTCGTGGCTGTGCCACACGTGAAAATATTGTTTCTACGACCACTCATGAAATAAAATACGATCTTACACTGCATTAAACAAATATCCGCTATATCATCAGCAGCGGCAGAAGCAGCGACTATTACTGTTACTGCTTTGTTTTTAAGACACATGATATGTAAATAAGACATTCGAATACCTTCGATTTATGTGTTCTTGTAACTGTATTCATAGAACTTTAAATAGAACCAGGTGAAGCGTTCTTGATCGAATTCTTTAATATTGCAATTCGAATTCTTTGATATGACTGATTGCTTTAAGGTTATGCGAAATAATAAGCGTATGGATATTTTTTCACTCCGGTTTGAATGTCTCAACTCACGGCAGTCTATAACGCAGCAGGGTTCCGGTTAGTCGGCCGATCAGGTTGGCGAGACCAATGAAGGACGCCATAAGTGAACCCGCCTCACGTAGATAGTCACGTGACGTCAGCAGGTCCACAATTAACCACGCCTCCACGTTGCCTGGAACAGTGCGTAATTTGTAAGAAGAAAAAGAGGACGAAGAAACGAAGAAGAAAAGCAGAAGAATAAAAGAAGAAAAGGATAAACAAATATGAAGGAAAAAGGAAAAGGAAAAAAGAAGAAAAAGAAAAATTATACGTAAAGAAGAAGAAAAGAAGAAGAAAAAGAAGAAGACGAAAGATAAAGAAGAAGAAAAGTAAGAAGAGAAAGAAGCATATAATAGTACAATAGCAGTAGTTCTATAAAGGTACATGTATGAGATGAGATATACATGTCATTCGATCCAAACAAATATGGCAAACCCAAACATAGGTCAAGTAGATATACATGTCATTCAATCCAAACAAATATGGCAAACCCAAACATAGGTCAAGTAGATATACATGTCATTCAATCCAAACAAATATGGCAAACCCAAACATAGGTCACGTAGATATACATGTCATTCAATCCAAACAAATATGGCAAAACCAAACATAGGTCAAGTAGATATACATGTCATTCAATCCAAACAAATATGGCAAACCCAAACATAGGTCACGTAGATATACATGTCATTCGATCCAAACAAATATGGCAAACCCAAACATAGGTCAAGTAGATATACGTGTCATTCAATCCAAACAAATATGGCAAACTCAAACATAGGTCAAGTAGATATACATGTCATTCGATCCAAACAAATATGGCAAACCCAAACATAGGTCAAGTAGATATACATGTCATTCGATCCAAACAAATATGGCAAACCCAAACATAGGTCAAGTAGATATACATGTCATTCGATCCAAACAAATATGGCAAACCCAAACATAGGTCAAGTAGATATACATGTCATTCGATCCAAACAAATATGGCAAACCCAAACATAGGTCAAGTAGGAGACTGTCGAAATATTTGAACTTTGCAAAAAACGTTCGTAAGACAGCGAAGCTTTGAAATTGCAATGTGCACAGTGTCTTTCATTCCGTATCATAACCATGTATACCCTAGGTAAAAACACATCTCGTTAATTGTTACTTGGTCATGCATAGTGTGACAATGCCTTAAGTATAGTTCTGCCAGCTTAACCCGAAAAGTGAATGTATGTGTATTAAGTTATAAATATGCAGTATATAGGTTAGAAACCAGTAAATCAAATCCCCATAGTGTTCCACTGTAATTTAGCAAAATCTATGGCGTCGTTCGCCACTTTCCTTTATTTGAAATGTTGTGAGTCTGGTCTCTTTGGAAAGATGCTTTTCTCTACCTTAAAAAATCAAGATGAAAAAGATGTGTTATGCTTCTTCTAAGAAAATGCTTCTCACTTGATTGTAGTCACCTGTAAGAAACAGAATGCACACGAGATTTCGACAAGAGCACGCACTGTCTATGTATAAACCTTTTTAAGCCGGGCCGGCTAGCTCAGTTGATAGAGCGCATTACTGTCAATCCGGCATTCGTGAGTTAATTCCCCGGCCCGGCCACTTGTGTGGGGATTGGTCATAAAATAATTTCTACGACAATTCTCCCCCTACCTCTGATCGAAGAAGGGCAGTTGTCAGTTACTGGCACAGGTATGTGGATTATTTACTGGTGAACCGCTTAGATCGGCTAAGCTTGCCCAGGAAAAGTATGAGCAGGTTAACTGACCGCCGTGATATGACTGAAATACTGTTAAAAACGGCGACAAAAATCAAACAAACAAACACATTTCAAGTAATTCAGCGTCATAATAATCAAAATGCATAGGAGATACGTCTTTTGCAGGAAATTGCATTTGCACCAGTTTACGTTTTGTAAAATGGCTCTTTTAACGAAAGAAAAAACGAACTGCATGTGGGCCTAATAATTGTAGCATTCTTTTACCGAAATATGTTAGTTATTTCACGAGCCCGTGGGGAGAGGTTAAATAATTAACATATTGAGGTAAAAGTATGCCACACGTATTTTATACTATATTAATCGTGCGGTATATTGAAATTTAGTTGTAATTTACACGCACGCTACTTATTGCACGGTTAGGCTCCGCCTACAATTTATTGTATACCGCAAAACAAAGAAAACTCTCTTAAATACTTATACTCTTAAATATGGTATAATTATTTGTTATACAGCCTACTTTCGAGTGGGCCACCGGGCGATTCCCGACTATTTACTGGTATCTAACCAATAAAGATCATAATTTTACCTTTCGATAATTTTACCTGTAAGAGACATAAAGAAATACGCCACGAGTAGCAGCAAAATGGCGGGATCTCTTAGCAACGAAAGAAATCCTGTTTTCGGGACGCTTCTGACGTCACTGCTTTCG
The DNA here is from genome assembly GCA_027627225.1 of Congeria kusceri. Taxonomy (NCBI): domain Eukaryota; kingdom Metazoa; phylum Mollusca; class Bivalvia; order Myida; family Dreissenidae; genus Congeria; species Congeria kusceri. Next base: position 11,711,990 of record CM051040.1, on the reverse strand, counting down.
CCGCTGATGACGTAGAATTCACGAGAGCAGTAAATAAGAATCCCGCAAACTAGACACTGGCAAAACAAAAAGAGGAATGCATAACGTTACAAAATGTGCTAGAATGGTGCCCTTTACCTCCAATAATGTATATGTAGTATATTTATGGCTATCTCATTGTGCATGCGTGGTTGACCAACACCCGGCACTAGCCACATGATTTCAGTGGTAAATTAAACTTCTTAGAAACGACACGCTCCTGTTATTGACTCAATTGTCTTTAATCTAGGAGTTAGTACACTTGTACAAAACAAACGACACAACAGTATAGAACAGTTTGGAAGAACTGTCTCTTTCCAGCTACTAATGTGTTAATAGCTCATATGTACTAAAAAAACGTTTTGAATGTTTACGTTGTATTTAGCTATTGGCTACACCGGATTTAATCATGTCTGCTATGGTGACAAGCATTCAAAACCAATGAGCAATTCCCAAAATCGTACACCGGTCGCCTGGGTAAGAAGCTTCAATAGCCGCACAGACCAAATTTCGTGGTTTAGAGGTACAGGGCTTAATAATAATAATTCGTACCTGTAAAGGACACGCCCCGATCACCAGAAAGGTCCCGGACCACGTGTAACTCTCTATGCAAGCCTCGAACACTAGGGGCAGAACGAACTGACCCACACTTGACCCTATGGTAAGAGTGACCAGTGCCAGTCCCGCCCCCTCGCCGAATATCCAGCTGATTCCGATGAACGCCGACAGGTAGCAGACGGACATACCGATGCCTGAAGGTGTACAGTCTGCCAAGCAAAGTCGCTAACCGATCAAAAACATGTTTATACCGCCACATGTCTACAAACTTCAATATGCACTCGAAAATGTTGACCTCAGAATTTCGGAATACCAAACATGTGATTTGGGCCTTATGTGACAATCGAGAAATTACGCGCGCTTTATACAAGACCTTAACCAATTGCTTTTGAAAGTAGACATGTGTCCAAAAGGTTGTCATTCCACTGGTTGTCATAAAACCCTTTGCTATTACTATACCCAGGTGCGCAGGTTCATATGCTGATAAATAAGTCTATAAAGTTTCAACACTCTAGCAGTTATACTTTTTGAGTAACACGCGACACGTCCAAAAGTGTCGAATTGAGCTGAAAAGGGCCATAACTCCGCTGATGTCGGAAACAACTGCACTGAACAAAATAACTAGGTGCACAAGTCTACATGCTTATGAATATGTTTATAAAGTTTCATCATTCAAGCACTTATACTTTTTGAGTTACACGCGACACAAGTCAAAAATGTCAAATTTTGCTAAACAAATAGCCATTACTCCGCTAATGTCGGAAAAACTGCACCAAAATACCCAGGTGCACACGTTCACATGCTGATGAATATGTTAATAAAGTTTCATCAGTCTAGCAGTTATACTTTTTGAGTAACGCGCGACACAAAAATCCGAGGGACGGACTGACGGACGTACGGACGGACATCAGCAAATATATATGCTCCCCCACCCCCACCCCCACCCCCTCTGAAAGTGGGGGCATAGCAAAACTAGAGACATCAGCGTTTTGAAACATCTTGGCACCGGTGGCTACCTTGAGAACATTGCCGCATACATGTATATCTATCCGCATGGTTCTACATAATTCAATCTCATTTAAATAATCTCAGTCCAGTTTGGCGCTAAGCTATAAATCGTTTATGCTCTGATGTCAACATCGACGTGGTATTTCGCAAACGTTAGGAGTCGACTTTTAAAAAAGAAATTGGACAATAATCACAAGCAATGTCGCAAACGTTATAATAATATTTTAATGACACTGGGCCACTTCGACAAGTGGTAGCGCAAACGTTATCTTATTTAAGAAGATTGGAACATAGCCAAAAAAGTAACGTCGAAAACGGTAGGATTTCATGTTAACGAGATTGTGCCATATGTCGTAAACGTGAACATGCGCGTGCATTCTCCGCACTTACGGGCAACGACTCCAGTGAGGACAATAATGGCGGCGAGGGACGTGGCAAAGCTGATACTTCTTCCGGACCCGAACCTCTGGATGAGACGGGTAAAGAGTATACCTGAAAATAAAGGGCGTTGACTTTACTTGTGTCATTGTGTGGCTGTAAAAGGTATTAGTAATTCATTAAAGGGACTTGTTCACAGGTTTTCGCATTTTTTTTTAAGTATTCCATTAAATGTCTTAACTTGACAGATTTAAGCATCGGAACTTAAAAGCTCAAGTATAATAACTAGAAAAGTATTTAGAAAAAAAAAGAAAATAAAAAAGTTGGTACCACCGGGTTTCGAACCCGGGACCTTCGGATTAAAAGGTAATCGCCTTAGTCACGCAGCCATTCAGCCTTTTATATGTCACCCTGCATTATTTACTTTATGTAAGTGTTTAAAGTGTTGTCAAACATTTCAACGAAAACAACAGAAGCACTTCAAATTATTCAATCCTTTAGCGTTACAAACGCTTTATAGTTTTATCAATTTCAACTGATGATTACTCATAAACGGAACGGTTTTTACAGTAAATTTCTAGGTCCGTAGTATTTGTTTGCTTCCTTGTATTCATATTTCTTTTATTTTTGGAATCGGTGATAAAAAGTTGAAAAATCTGTGAACAGGTCCCTTTAAGTCTCACGAAAGCCGTGATATACGAGCTTTTTATTTAGTGATTGACTAAACATAATTAGGAACCACTGTCACGTATGACAGTAAATTCCACCATCAAGATGATGGTGATGACAATGATAATAAAGGTAATGTTGATGATGATCATTATGGTGCCGATGGCAATAATAAATTAATGATGATGATTTTTATGATGATAATGATGAGATGATGACGACGGCGACGACGATGGTGGTAATGATAATGATGACGATGATGATGGTGATGAGGTCCGCTAGATACACATACCTCCCCCGGTACAGATGCCCATGAACACGCCCTGCACGAGAGAGGTACGCGTCCGGTCGCTCTCGAACACGCGCAGCGTACATGACGCTCAATCCGTAACCGATACCGTTTGTAACCAGCAGTTGTACCAGGCAGGCGAGCATTACCACCAACTTCCGGTGCCCTGATGCCGACTTCCGCCACCAGAGATAAATATAAAGGCCAGTGGTGTACAAACTGGTCAAAACCTGACTTGTGCTCTACGGCCATCAAACGCTCCTGCGTGCCACCAGACGGTGGTTCGGAGAAATCTCGCATGAGCGTTTTCGCTTTCGTTTTCAAAACCACAACAGCGAGGTAAGTTTTGTTTTTTATTCATGTTTTAAAGCATTTTATGAAAAATCTCAGACAGTCGTTCGACCTTAAATTGAATTAAGAACATATATGCAAAGAAGGGTCACCAAATTCTCCGTTTTGAAAAACTAACATATTTTTGTCTGACCCATGGTCGATAGAGAACGAAGCAAATAACGATGAAAAGTCATTAAAATAATCCGTTTTGTACAAAAACAATACCCATACTCTAAATATAAGACCCATACACGCCCACAGCTTATTTGCAACATTTGTCAAGCAATTATTAACAGCTAAACCAATTTATGACCGAAAATTACTGGTACCACGCTTGACGTGCTGGTGCCACGCAGGAGCGATTATTAAGTATTTGTATAACAAATGGGTTCGGCTTAATTTGCGATTGACAAGTGCAGTCTAAACTGGGGTTCTGTTCTTGCAACTACTGTATTTGTTAACATACATACATACATACATACATAAATTTTATTACACATAAACTTTACAGTTTCTAGTGTTTAACAATAATACATTGTACATTACACATTATAGTAAGTGATAATTTATTTTAATATTTCTAAAACTGGATGAACTTGTCTAAATATAAATGAAACTTGCATTTTCACTCATAAGAATAGTACATCTATTTAAAATGGGACTGTTTTCGTGTGTCCATTTGAAGTAAACAACAATTATATAACTATAGCCACATGAATATCAAATTAATTAAGCAGTAGTGGTATAGAACATGTTTACAGATATACATCAATATGCACATATATGCAAACATCTGTTATTAATTGTTCATCATAATATTTTGGCGAATACTTAATGCCTCTGATATGTACTTGCTTAACCTAAACATTTCACTTTTATTCTGTGTATTTAGCAATTGCGTGAGTTTGAACATACTAGGCCTGATTCTATAATAATTTTTAATATATTTTTTTCTTATTTGAACGAATGTTGTACATTTCAACAAGAAGTGGAATTCATCTTCCACTTCATTATTTTGGCATAATTGACAAAGTCGCATGTTTCTATCTACCTGATCGTATCTACCAGTTTGTATTCTCAGATTATGTGCACAAAGACGTAGTTTTGTAATCGCTGTTCTCAAATTTCTTGATACGATTGTTTCTAAATATGATTCAAATGAAAATGTTCTTATACACAATCAAAACTCTATTATCAGTCACGTCACGTTGCCACTCTTGTAAGTATTCATCAATAACTCGTTGCTTAAACAAAGACAAAAAATTACGTTCATTTATTAGTGAGTTATTGTCCCATACATAATTAAATCCATATCTAGAGAGTAGGTCCTTAACCTTTCCAAACCAATTTATCTTGTTATTATTTAAATCAGTCAGACCATCTTCCATGATTGATCGCAGTATTATATTGTCACATTTAGTAAGTTTAAACCAATATTTGATAATGCGTACATATGTGCTAACATGTAACGGGTATCTACCAAGTTCTACCAATTTTAACATGCAGTACATACTGAAGAAACACATGTTTTCTACGTGTTTTCCAAAAAGAAAAACGAGTACATTATAATTACGGTGATACTAATTTTGTGCAAAAATAGACCACAAGTTTGCATTATGCCAGAAAAAAAGCCATATATTATTACTTATTCATAGACGTCAATTGGATAATGGGGAACTCTTATAATGGGATGGAGAAAATTCGATAGTGTGATTATGGGAATGATAACTGATGTATTTACTATTTAGTGTGAAGACTAATGTGTGAAGTCTATATCCTATTAACCATTTAATTTTGAAAACCTCACAAAAGTTCAGGTTAGGGTTTTTTATTAATCGGGCACGAATGATGAAAAGAAATATATTGCATATCAAGTTTGATGCGTTTATTTCTCCGAATTTGCAATTCCGATGTATATGAATAATACATATTGATATTAGGACTGTTTTGTACACATTACAGATGATTGTATGCCACGAAAAGTACCTTAAGAATTGGTTAGAATCGAAATAACCTTATCTAAATTTGTCAGATATTGCAATGTTCTGAGTCTTTTTACTACATGATGTAACATAATTTATTTTCGTTTTTCAGTCGAATACTGCCACAAGGATCGAAACGATTAGCATGCGAACTCAGATTGAGTGATTACAATACGTATGAGGTGATGGAGTCGAAAGTACAAACTGTTCCAAATCCAGTTTCAGAATACATCACCGCAGCTTTATCATGGCTGAGACAGGAATCAACCACCATTAATTGACCGCTTACATTGTAAATAATTTAGCTTCAATCAAACACGGATGTGGCGAGTTAAATACTATAAGCATAATTAAATTAGCAGACTTAAACTAAAAAGTACATGTAGTTATAAAATCGTGTCATATACAAATAGCACCCGAACATGCGATGATTTGTTTATCTGTGATGATTTACCCTGTGATTTTTTGAAGTTTGTATATAATGAAAACCCCAATAAAAGAATACAGTATTCTCATAAACTGTGTTGTTTTTTAATTGAAAAAATACATTACATCAGAACATGCATTCATTAACCTGACACAAGATATTGAAATAAAGTTAATACCATTTATAAGTTAAAAGTATATTTGGACTGTAAACAAATACATTTTTATAACATGTACATCATATTGAATGTCAACTAGAAACACATCCGTTTCTGCATAAGAACTTTGGTTTCATTGATCCTATAATCATACTGTTGACGAACGGGAATGTCCCCATGGGATGGCTCATTGAATCCAGAAAACCTGTACGCTCGGTCAAATTTCTGGTCAAATTTCTCTCATCCGTATCGAATAGTGATCCCTGAAAAATCAAATATATCTAAGAACAACAAGAATTGTCACATGAGTGACGGATACATCCCTACAATATGGCCTTGTCACAAAACTATGGCATCCATTCAAAAGAAATGGACAGAGAGAGACTGCTTTAATTTGTGAATGGTCAACAGTGTATTTGAAAAACTTTAAATTTCAATAGGCCTGGGAGCCATAACTATGTCAACATTTAGTTGAACTTGATCTATATTTTATAGGGATGGGACCGAATACTGAAATCAATATTCGAATATTCGTTTTAGGTATTCGAATATATTCGAATAATCGTTTTGTAAATACTACTATATAGGGAACTCTGTCCGAATATTTACCTATCCCAAATATGTTTACTACGTGTACGTAGTTGATTTACCTTGTTTCAGTGGTAAATGAGCGATATAACTTAGTGAGTGTTGGGCAAATATAAAGAAATGTAAGATATTGTATTAAGTATAAGTATAAGTATTCCATTAAATGTCTTAACTTGACAGATTTAAGCATCGGAACTTAAAAGCTCAAGTATAATAACTAGAAAAGTATTTAGAAAAAAAAAGAAAATAAAAAAGTTGGTACCACCGGGTTTCGAACCCGGGACCTTCGGATTAAAAGGTAATCGCCTTAGTCACGCAGCCATTCAGCCTTTTATATGTCACCCTGCATTATTTACTTTATGTAAGTGTTTAAAGTGTTGTCAAACATTTCAACGAAAACAACAGAAGCACTTCAAATTATTCAATCCTTTAGCGTTACAAACGCTTTATAGTTTTATCAATTTCAACTGATGATTACTCATAAACGGAACGGTTTTTACAGTAAATTTCTAGGTCCGTAGTATTTGTTTGCTTCCTTGTATTCATATTTCTTTTATTTTTGGAATCGGTGATAAAAAGTTGAAAAATCTGTGAACAGGTCCCTTTAAGTCTCACGAAAGCCGTGATATACGAGCTTTTTATTTAGTGATTGACTAAACATAATTAGGAACCACTGTCACGTATGACAGTAAATTCCACCATCAAGATGATGGTGATGACAATGATAATAAAGGTAATGTTGATGATGATCATTATGGTGCCGATGGCAATAATAAATTAATGATGATGATTTTTATGATGATAATGATGAGATGATGACGACGGCGACGACGATGGTGGTAATGATAATGATGACGATGATGATGGTGATGAGGTCCGCTAGATACACATACCTCCCCCGGTACAGATGCCCATGAACACGCCCTGCACGAGAGAGGTACGCGTCCGGTCGCTCTCGAACACGCGCAGCGTACATGACGCTCAATCCGTAACCGATACCGTTTGTAACCAGCAGTTGTACCAGGCAGGCGAGCATTACCACCAACTTCCGGTGCCCTGATGCCGACTTCCGCCACCAGAGATAAATATAAAGGCCAGTGGTGTACAAACTGGTCAAAACCTGACTTGTGCTCTACGGCCATCAAACGCTCCTGCGTGCCACCAGACGGTGGTTCGGAGAAATCTCGCATGAGCGTTTTCGCTTTCGTTTTCAAAACCACAACAGCGAGGTAAGTTTTGTTTTTTATTCATGTTTTAAAGCATTTTATGAAAAATCTCAGACAGTCGTTCGACCTTAAATTGAATTAAGAACATATATGCAAAGAAGGGTCACCAAATTCTCCGTTTTGAAAAACTAACATATTTTTGTCTGACCCATGGTCGATAGAGAACGAAGCAAATAACGATGAAAAGTCATTAAAATAATCCGTTTTGTACAAAAACAATACCCATACTCTAAATATAAGACCCATACACGCCCACAGCTTATTTGCAACATTTGTCAAGCAATTATTAACAGCTAAACCAATTTATGACCGAAAATTACTGGTACCACGCTTGACGTGCTGGTGCCACGCAGGAGCGATTATTAAGTATTTGTATAACAAATGGGTTCGGCTTAATTTGCGATTGACAAGTGCAGTCTAAACTGGGGTTCTGTTCTTGCAACTACTGTATTTGTTAACATACATACATACATACATACATAAATTTTATTACACATAAACTTTACAGTTTCTAGTGTTTAACAATAATACATTGTACATTACACATTATAGTAAGTGATAATTTATTTTAATATTTCTAAAACTGGATGAACTTGTCTAAATATAAATGAAACTTGCATTTTCACTCATAAGAATAGTACATCTATTTAAAATGGGACTGTTTTCGTGTGTCCATTTGAAGTAAACAACAATTATATAACTATAGCCACATGAATATCAAATTAATTAAGCAGTAGTGGTATAGAACATGTTTACAGATATACATCAATATGCACATATATGCAAACATCTGTTATTAATTGTTCATCATAATATTTTGGCGAATACTTAATGCCTCTGATATGTACTTGCTTAACCTAAACATTTCACTTTTATTCTGTGTATTTAGCAATTGCGTGAGTTTGAACATACTAGGCCTGATTCTATAATAATTTTTAATATATTTTTTTCTTATTTGAACGAATGTTGTACATTTCAACAAGAAGTGGAATTCATCTTCCACTTCATTATTTTGGCATAATTGACAAAGTCGCATGTTTCTATCTACCTGATCGTATCTACCAGTTTGTATTCTCAGATTATGTGCACAAAGACGTAGTTTTGTAATCGCTGTTCTCAAATTTCTTGATACGATTGTTTCTAAATATGATTCAAATGAAAATGTTCTTATACACAATCAAAACTCTATTATCAGTCACGTCACGTTGCCACTCTTGTAAGTATTCATCAATAACTCGTTGCTTAAACAAAGACAAAAAATTACGTTCATTTATTAGTGAGTTATTGTCCCATACATAATTAAATCCATATCTAGAGAGTAGGTCCTTAACCTTTCCAAACCAATTTATCTTGTTATTATTTAAATCAGTCAGACCATCTTCCATGATTGATCGCAGTATTATATTGTCACATTTAGTAAGTTTAAACCAATATTTGATAATGCGTACATATGTGCTAACATGTAACGGGTATCTACCAAGTTCTACCAATTTTAACATGCAGTACATACTGAAGAAACACATGTTTTCTACGTGTTTTCCAAAAAGAAAAACGAGTACATTATAATTACGGTGATACTAATTTTGTGCAAAAATAGACCACAAGTTTGCATTATGCCAGAAAAAAAGCCATATATTATTACTTATTCATAGACGTCAATTGGATAATGGGGAACTCTTATAATGGGATGGAGAAAATTCGATAGTGTGATTATGGGAATGATAACTGATGTATTTACTATTTAGTGTGAAGACTAATGTGTGAAGTCTATATCCTATTAACCATTTAATTTTGAAAACCTCACAAAAGTTCAGGTTAGGGTTTTTTATTAATCGGGCACGAATGATGAAAAGAAATATATTGCATATCAAGTTTGATGCGTTTATTTCTCCGAATTTGCAATTCCGATGTATATGAATAATACATATTGATATTAGGACTGTTTTGTACACATTACAGATGATTGTATGCCACGAAAAGTACCTTAAGAATTGGTTAGAATCGAAATAACCTTATCTAAATTTGTCAGATATTGCAATGTTCTGAGTCTTTTTACTACATGATGTAACATAATTTATTTTCGTTTTTCAGTCGAATACTGCCACAAGGATCGAAACGATTAGCATGCGAACTCAGATTGAGTGATTACAATACGTATGAGGTGATGGAGTCGAAAGTACAAACTGTTCCAAATCCAGTTTCAGAATACATCACCGCAGCTTTATCATGGCTGAGACAGGAATCAACCACCATTAATTGACCGCTTACATTGTAAATAATTTAGCTTCAATCAAACACGGATGTGGCGAGTTAAATACTATAAGCATAATTAAATTAGCAGACTTAAACTAAAAAGTACATGTAGTTATAAAATCGTGTCATATACAAATAGCACCCGAACATGCGATGATTTGTTTATCTGTGATGATTTACCCTGTGATTTTTTGAAGTTTGTATATAATGAAAACCCCAATAAAAGAATACAGTATTCTCATAAACTGTGTTGTTTTTTAATTGAAAAAATACATTACATCAGAACATGCATTCATTAACCTGACACAAGATATTGAAATAAAGTTAATACCATTTATAAGTTAAAAGTATATTTGGACTGTAAACAAATACATTTTTATAACATGTACATCATATTGAATGTCAACTAGAAACACATCCGTTTCTGCATAAGAACTTTGGTTTCATTGATCCTATAATCATACTGTTGACGAACGGGAATGTCCCCATGGGATGGCTCATTGAATCCAGAAAACCTGTACGCTCGGTCAAATTTCTGGTCAAATTTCTCTCATCCGTATCGAATAGTGATCCCTGAAAAATCAAATATATCTAAGAACAACAAGAATTGTCACATGAGTGACGGATACATCCCTACAATATGGCCTTGTCACAAAACTATGGCATCCATTCAAAAGAAATGGACAGAGAGAGACTGCTTTAATTTGTGAATGGTCAACAGTGTATTTGAAAAACTTTAAATTTCAATAGGCCTGGGAGCCATAACTATGTCAACATTTAGTTGAACTTGATCTATATTTTATAGGGATGGGACCGAATACTGAAATCAATATTCGAATATTCGTTTTAGGTATTCGAATATATTCGAATAATCGTTTTGTAAATACTACTATATAGGGAACTCTGTCCGAATATTTACCTATCCCAAATATGTTTACTACGTGTACGTAGTTGATTTACCTTGTTTCAGTGGTAAATGAGCGATATAACTTAGTGAGTGTTGGGCAAATATAAAGAAATGTAAGATATTGTATTAAGTATAAGTATAAGTATTCCATTAAATGTCTTAACTTGACAGATTTAAGCATCGGAACTTAAAAGCTCAAGTATAATAACTAGAAAAGTATTTAGAAAAAAAAAGAAAATAAAAAAGTTGGTACCACCGGGTTTCGAACCCGGGACCTTCGGATTAAAAGGTAATCGCCTTAGTCACGCAGCCATTCAGCCTTTTATATGTCACCCTGCATTATTTACTTTATGTAAGTGTTTAAAGTGTTGTCAAACATTTCAACGAAAACAACAGAAGCACTTCAAATTATTCAATCCTTTAGCGTTACAAACGCTTTATAGTTTTATCAATTTCAACTGATGATTACTCATAAACGGAACGGTTTTTACAGTAAATTTCTAGGTCCGTAGTATTTGTTTGCTTCCTTGTATTCATATTTCTTTTATTTTTGGAATCGGTGATAAAAAGTTGAAAAATCTGTGAACAGGTCCCTTTAAGTCTCACGAAAGCCGTGATATACGAGCTTTTTATTTAGTGATTGACTAAACATAATTAGGAACCACTGTCACGTATGACAGTAAATTCCACCATCAAGATGATGGTGATGACAATGATAATAAAGGTAATGTTGATGATGATCATTATGGTGCCGATGGCAATAATAAATTAATGATGATGATTTTTATGATGATAATGATGAGATGATGACGACGGCGACGACGATGGTGGTAATGATAATGATGACGATGATGATGGTGATGAGGTCCGCTAGATACACATACCTCCCCCGGTACAGATGCCCATGAACACGCCCTGCACGAGAGAGGTACGCGTCCGGTCGCTCTCGAACACGCGCAGCGTACATGACGCTCAATCCGTAACCGATACCGTTTGTAACCAGCAGTTGTACCAGGCAGGCGAGCATTACCACCAACTTCCGGTGCCCTGATGCCGACTTCCGCCACCAGAGATAAATATAAAGGCCAGTGGTGTACAAACTGGTCAAAACCTGACTTGTGCTCTACGGCCATCAAACGCTCCTGCGTGCCACCAGACGGTGGTTCGGAGAAATCTCGCATGAGCGTTTTCGCTTTCGTTTTCAAAACCACAACAGCGAGGTAAGTTTTGTTTTTTATTCATGTTTTAAAGCATTTTATGAAAAATCTCAGACAGTCGTTCGACCTTAAATTGAATTAAGAACATATATGCAAAGAAGGGTCACCAAATTCTCCGTTTTGAAAAACTAACATATTTTTGTCTGACCCATGGTCGATAGAGAACGAAGCAAATAACGATGAAAAGTCATTAAAATAATCCGTTTTGTACAAAAACAATACCCATACTCTAAATATAAGACCCATACACGCCCACAGCTTATTTGCAACATTTGTCAAGCAATTATTAACAGCTAAACCAATTTATGACCGAAAATTACTGGTACCACGCTTGACGTGCTGGTGCCACGCAGGAGCGATTATTAAGTATTTGTATAACAAATGGGTTCGACTTAATTTGCGATTGACAAGTGCAGTCTAAACTGGGGTTCTGTTCTTGCAACTACTGTATTTGTTAACATACATACATACATACATACATAAATTTTATTACACATAAACTTTACAGTTTCTAGTGTTTAACAATAATACATTGTACATTACACATTATAGTAAGTGATAATTTATTTTAATATTTCTAAAACTGGATGAACTTGTCTAAATATAAATGAAACTTGCATTTTCACTCATAAGAATAGTACATCTATTTAAAATGGGACTGTTTTCGTGTGTCCATTTGAAGTAAACAACAATTATATAACTATAGCCACATGAATATCAAATTAATTAAGCAGTAGTGGTATAGAACATGTTTACAGATATACATCAATATGCACATATATGCAAACATCTGTTATTAATTGTTCATCATAATATTTTGGCGAATACTTAATGCCTCTGATATGTACTTGCTTAACCTAAACATTTCACTTTTATTCTGTGTATTTAGCAATTGCGTGAGTTTGAACATACTAGGCCTGATTCTATAATAATTTTTAATATATTTTTTTCTTATTTGAACGAATGTTGTACATTTCAACAAGAAGTGGAATTCATCTTCCACTTCATTATTTTGGCATAATTGACAAAGTCGCATGTTTCTATCTACCTGATCGTATCTACCAGTTTGTATTCTCAGATTATGTGCACAAAGACGTAGTTTTGTAATCGCTGTTCTCAAATTTCTTGATACGATTGTTTCTAAATATGATTCAAATGAAAATGTTCTTATACACAATCAAAACTCTATTATCAGTCACGTCACGTTGCCACTCTTGTAAGTATTCATCAATAACTCGTTGCTTAAACAAAGACAAAAAATTACGTTCATTTATTAGTGAGTTATTGTCCCATACATAATTAAATCCATATCTAGAGAGTAGGTCCTTAACCTTTCCAAACCAATTTATCTTGTTATTATTTAAATCAGTCAGACCATCTTCCATGATTGATCGCAGTATTATATTGTCACATTTAGTAAGTTTAAACCAATATTTGATAATGCGTACATATGTGCTAACATGTAACGGGTATCTACCAAGTTCTACCAATTTTAACATGCAGTACATACTGAAGAAACACATGTTTTCTACGTGTTTTCCAAAAAGAAAAACGAGTACATTATAATTACGGTGATACTAATTTTGTGCAAAAATAGACCACAAGTTTGCATTATGCCAGAAAAAAAGCCATATATTATTACTTATTCATAGACGTCAATTGGATAATGGGGAACTCTTATAATGGGATGGAGAAAATTCGATAGTGTGATTATGGGAATGATAACTGATGTATTTACTATTTAGTGTGAAGACTAATGTGTGAAGTCTATATCCTATTAACCATTTAATTTTGAAAACCTCACAAAAGTTCAGGTTAGGGTTTTTTATTAATCGGGCACGAATGATGAAAAGAAATATATTGCATATCAAGTTTGATGCGTTTATTTCTCCGAATTTGCAATTCCGATGTATATGAATAATACATATTGATATTAGGACTGTTTTGTACACATTACAGATGATTGTATGCCACGAAAAGTACCTTAAGAATTGGTTAGAATCGAAATAACCTTATCTAAATTTGTCAGATATTGCAATGTTCTGAGTCTTTTTACTACATGATGTAACATAATTTATTTTCGTTTTTCAGTCGAATACTGCCACAAGGATCGAAACGATTAGCATGCGAACTCAGATTGAGTGATTACAATACGTATGAGGTGATGGAGTCGAAAGTACAAACTGTTCCAAATCCAGTTTCAGAATACATCACCGCAGCTTTATCATGGCTGAGACAGGAATCAACCACCATTAATTGACCGCTTACATTGTAAATAATTTAGCTTCAATCAAACACGGATGTGGCGAGTTAAATACTATAAGCATAATTAAATTAGCAGACTTAAACTAAAAAGTACATGTAGTTATAAAATCGTGTCATATACAAATAGCACCCGAACATGCGATGATTTGTTTATCTGTGATGATTTACCCTGTGATTTTTTGAAGTTTGTATATAATGAAAACCCCAATAAAAGAATACAGTATTCTCATAAACTGTGTTGTTTTTTAATTGAAAAAATACATTACATCAGAACATGCATTCATTAACCTGACACAAGATATTGAAATAAAGTTAATACCATTTATAAGTTAAAAGTATATTTGGACTGTAAACAAATACATTTTTATAACATGTACATCATATTGAATGTCAACTAGAAACACATCCGTTTCTGCATAAGAACTTTGGTTTCATTGATCCTATAATCATACTGTTGACGAACGGGAATGTCCCCATGGGATGGCTCATTGAATCCAGAAAACCTGTACGCTCGGTCAAATTTCTGGTCAAATTTCTCTCATCCGTATCGAATAGTGATCCCTGAAAAATCAAATATATCTAAGAACAACAAGAATTGTCACATGAGTGACGGATACATCCCTACAATATGGCCTTGTCACAAAACTATGGCATCCATTCAAAAGAAATGGACAGAGAGAGACTGCTTTAATTTGTGAATGGTCAACAGTGTATTTGAAAAACTTTAAATTTCAATAGGCCTGGGAGCCATAACTATGTCAACATTTAGTTGAACTTGATCTATATTTTATAGGGATGGGACCGAATACTGAAATCAATATTCGAATATTCGTTTTAGGTATTCGAATATATTCGAATAATCGTTTTGTAAATACTACTATATAGGGAACTCTGTCCGAATATTTACCTATCCCAAATATGTTTACTACGTGTACGTAGTTGATTTACCTTGTTTCAGTGGTAAATGAGCGATATAACTTAGTGAGTGTTGGGCAAATATAAAGAAATGTAAGATATTGTATTAAGTATAAGTATAAGTATTCCATTAAATGTCTTAACTTGACAGATTTAAGCATCGGAACTTAAAAGCTCAAGTATAATAACTAGAAAAGTATTTAGAAAAAAAAAGAAAATAAAAAAGTTGGTACCACCGGGTTTCGAACCCGGGACCTTCGGATTAAAAGGTAATCGCCTTAGTCACGCAGCCATTCAGCCTTTTATATGTCACCCTGCATTATTTACTTTATGTAAGTGTTTAAAGTGTTGTCAAACATTTCAACGAAAACAACAGAAGCACTTCAAATTATTCAATCCTTTAGCGTTACAAACGCTTTATAGTTTTATCAATTTCAACTGATGATTACTCATAAACGGAACGGTTTTTACAGTAAATTTCTAGGTCCGTAGTATTTGTTTGCTTCCTTGTATTCATATTTCTTTTATTTTTGGAATCGGTGATAAAAAGTTGAAAAATCTGTGAACAGGTCCCTTTAAGTCTCACGAAAGCCGTGATATACGAGCTTTTTATTTAGTGATTGACTAAACATAATTAGGAACCACTGTCACGTATGACAGTAAATTCCACCATCAAGATGATGGTGATGACAATGATAATAAAGGTAATGTTGATGATGATCATTATGGTGCCGATGGCAATAATAAATTAATGATGATGATTTTTATGATGATAATGATGAGATGATGACGACGGCGACGACGATGGTGGTAATGATAATGATGACGATGATGATGGTGATGAGGTCCGCTAGATACACATACCTCCCCCGGTACAGATGCCCATGAACACGCCCTGCACGAGAGAGGTACGCGTCCGGTCGCTCTCGAACACGCGCAGCGTACATGACGCTCAATCCGTAACCGATACCGTTTGTAACCAGCAGTTGTACCAGGCAGGCGAGCATTACCACCAACTTCCGGTGCCCTGATGCCGACTTCCGCCACCAGAGATAAATATAAAGGCCAGTGGTGTACAAACTGGTCAAAACCTGACTTGTGCTCTACGGCCATCAAACGCTCCTGCGTGCCACCAGACGGTGGTTCGGAGAAATCTCGCATGAGCGTTTTCGCTTTCGTTTTCAAAACCACAACAGCGAGGTAAGTTTTGTTTTTTATTCATGTTTTAAAGCATTTTATGAAAAATCTCAGACAGTCGTTCGACCTTAAATTGAATTAAGAACATATATGCAAAGAAGGGTCACCAAATTCTCCGTTTTGAAAAACTAACATATTTTTGTCTGACCCATGGTCGATAGAGAACGAAGCAAATAACGATGAAAAGTCATTAAAATAATCCGTTTTGTACAAAAACAATACCCATACTCTAAATATAAGACCCATACACGCCCACAGCTTATTTGCAACATTTGTCAAGCAATTATTAACAGCTAAACCAATTTATGACCGAAAATTACTGGTACCACGCTTGACGTGCTGGTGCCACGCAGGAGCGATTATTAAGTATTTGTATAACAAATGGGTTCGGCTTAATTTGCGATTGACAAGTGCAGTCTAAACTGGGGTTCTGTTCTTGCAACTACTGTATTTGTTAACATACATACATACATACATACATAAATTTTATTACACATAAACTTTACAGTTTCTAGTGTTTAACAATAATACATTGTACATTACACATTATAGTAAGTGATAATTTATTTTAATATTTCTAAAACTGGATGAACTTGTCTAAATATAAATGAAACTTGCATTTTCACTCATAAGAATAGTACATCTATTTAAAATGGGACTGTTTTCGTGTGTCCATTTGAAGTAAACAACAATTATATAACTATAGCCACATGAATATCAAATTAATTAAGCAGTAGTGGTATAGAACATGTTTACAGATATACATCAATATGCACATATATGCAAACATCTGTTATTAATTGTTCATCATAATATTTTGGCGAATACTTAATGCCTCTGATATGTACTTGCTTAACCTAAACATTTCACTTTTATTCTGTGTATTTAGCAATTGCGTGAGTTTGAACATACTAGGCCTGATTCTATAATAATTTTTAATATATTTTTTTCTTATTTGAACGAATGTTGTACATTTCAACAAGAAGTGGAATTCATCTTCCACTTCATTATTTTGGCATAATTGACAAAGTCGCATGTTTCTATCTACCTGATCGTATCTACCAGTTTGTATTCTCAGATTATGTGCACAAAGACGTAGTTTTGTAATCGCTGTTCTCAAATTTCTTGATACGATTGTTTCTAAATATGATTCAAATGAAAATGTTCTTATACACAATCAAAACTCTATTATCAGTCACGTCACGTTGCCACTCTTGTAAGTATTCATCAATAACTCGTTGCTTAAACAAAGACAAAAAATTACGTTCATTTATTAGTGAGTTATTGTCCCATACATAATTAAATCCATATCTAGAGAGTAGGTCCTTAACCTTTCCAAACCAATTTATCTTGTTATTATTTAAATCAGTCAGACCATCTTCCATGATTGATCGCAGTATTATATTGTCACATTTAGTAAGTTTAAACCAATATTTGATAATGCGTACATATGTGCTAACATGTAACGGGTATCTACCAAGTTCTACCAATTTTAACATGCAGTACATACTGAAGAAACACATGTTTTCTACGTGTTTTCCAAAAAGAAAAACGAGTACATTATAATTACGGTGATACTAATTTTGTGCAAAAATAGACCACAAGTTTGCATTATGCCAGAAAAAAAGCCATATATTATTACTTATTCATAGACGTCAATTGGATAATGGGGAACTCTTATAATGGGATGGAGAAAATTCGATAGTGTGATTATGGGAATGATAACTGATGTATTTACTATTTAGTGTGAAGACTAATGTGTGAAGTCTATATCCTATTAACCATTTAATTTTGAAAACCTCACAAAAGTTCAGGTTAGGGTTTTTTATTAATCGGGCACGAATGATAAAAAGAAATATATTGCATATCAAGTTTGATGCGTTTATTTCTCCGAATTTGCAATTCCGATGTATATGAATAATACATATTGATATTAGGACTGTTTTGTACACATTACAGATGATTGTATGCCACGAAAAGTACCTTAAGAATTGGTTAGAATCGAAATAACCTTATCTAAATTTGTCAGATATTGCAATGTTCTGAGTCTTTTTACTACATGATGTAACATAATTTATTTTCGTTTTTCAGTCGAATACTGCCACAAGGATCGAAACGATTAGCATGCGAACTCAGATTGAGTGATTACAATACGTATGAGGTGATGGAGTCGAAAGTACAAACTGTTCCAAATCCAGTTTCAGAATACATCACCGCAGCTTTATCATGGCTGAGACAGGAATCAACCACCATTAATTGACCGCTTACATTGTAAATAATTTAGCTTCAATCAAACACGGATGTGGCGAGTTAAATACTATAAGCATAATTAAATTAGCAGACTTAAACTAAAAAGTACATGTAGTTATAAAATCGTGTCATATACAAATAGCACCCGAACATGCGATGATTTGTTTATCTGTGATGATTTACCCTGTGATTTTTTGAAGTTTGTATATAATGAAAACCCCAATAAAAGAATACAGTATTCTCATAAACTGTGTTGTTTTTTAATTGAAAAAATACATTACATCAGAACATGCATTCATTAACCTGACACAAGATATTGAAATAAAGTTAATACCATTTATAAGTTAAAAGTATATTTGGACTGTAAACAAATACATTTTTATAACATGTACATCATATTGAATGTCAACTAGAAACACATCCGTTTCTGCATAAGAACTTTGGTTTCATTGATCCTATAATCATACTGTTGACGAACGGGAATGTCCCCATGGGATGGCTCATTGAATCCAGAAAACCTGTACGCTCGGTCAAATTTCTGGTCAAATTTCTCTCATCCGTATCGAATAGTGATCCCTGAAAAATCAAATATATCTAAGAACAACAAGAATTGTCACATGAGTGACGGATACATCCCTACAATATGGCCTTGTCACAAAACTATGGCATCCATTCAAAAGAAATGGACAGAGAGAGACTGCTTTAATTTGTGAATGGTCAACAGTGTATTTGAAAAACTTTAAATTTCAATAGGCCTGGGAGCCATAACTATGTCAACATTTAGTTGAACTTGATCTATATTTTATAGGGATGGGACCGAATACTGAAATCAATATTCGAATATTCGTTTTAGGTATTCGAATATATTCGAATAATCGTTTTGTAAATACTACTATATAGGGAACTCTGTCCGAATATTTACCTATCCCAAATATGTTTACTACGTGTACGTAGTTGATTTACCTTGTTTCAGTGGTAAATGAGCGATATAACTTAGTGAGTGTTGGGCAAATATAAAGAAATGTAAGATATTGTATTAAGTATAAGTATAAGTATTCCATTAAATGTCTTAACTTGACAGATTTAAGCATCGGAACTTAAAAGCTCAAGTATAATAACTAGAAAAGTATTTAGAAAAAAAAAGAAAATAAAAAAGTTGGTACCACCGGGTTTCGAACCCGGGACCTTCGGATTAAAAGGTAATCGCCTTAGTCACGCAGCCATTCAGCCTTTTATATGTCACCCTGCATTATTTACTTTATGTAAGTGTTTAAAGTGTTGTCAAACATTTCAACGAAAACAACAGAAGCACTTCAAATTATTCAATCCTTTAGCGTTACAAACGCTTTATAGTTTTATCAATTTCAACTGATGATTACTCATAAACGGAACGGTTTTTACAGTAAATTTCTAGGTCCGTAGTATTTGTTTGCTTCCTTGTATTCATATTTCTTTTATTTTTGGAATCGGTGATAAAAAGTTGAAAAATCTGTGAACAGGTCCCTTTAAGTCTCACGAAAGCCGTGATATACGAGCTTTTTATTTAGTGATTGACTAAACATAATTAGGAACCACTGTCACGTATGACAGTAAATTCCACCATCAAGATGATGGTGATGACAATGATAATAAAGGTAATGTTGATGATGATCATTATGGTGCCGATGGCAATAATAAATTAATGATGATGATTTTTATGATGATAATGATGAGATGATGACGACGGCGACGACGATGGTGGTAATGATAATGATGACGATGATGATGGTGATGAGGTCCGCTAGATACACATACCTCCCCCGGTACAGATGCCCATGAACACGCCCTGCACGAGAGAGGTACGCGTCCGGTCGCTCTCGAACACGCGCAGCGTACATGACGCTCAATCCGTAACCGATACCGTTTGTAACCAGCAGTTGTACCAGGCAGGCGAGCATTACCACCAACTTCCGGTGCCCTGATGCCGACTTCCGCCACCAGAGATAAATATAAAGGCCAGTGGTGTACAAACTGGTCAAAACCTGACTTGTGCTCTACGGCCATCAAACGCTCCTGCGTGCCACCAGACGGTGGTTCGGAGAAATCTCGCATGAGCGTTTTCGCTTTCGTTTTCAAAACCACAACAGCGAGGTAAGTTTTGTTTTTTATTCATGTTTTAAAGCATTTTATGAAAAATCTCAGACAGTCGTTCGACCTTAAATTGAATTAAGAACATATATGCAAAGAAGGGTCACCAAATTCTCCGTTTTGAAAAACTAACATATTTTTGTCTGACCCATGGTCGATAGAGAACGAAGCAAATAACGATGAAAAGTCATTAAAATAATCCGTTTTGTACAAAAACAATACCCATACTCTAAATATAAGACCCATACACGCCCACAGCTTATTTGCAACATTTGTCAAGCAATTATTAACAGCTAAACCAATTTATGACCGAAAATTACTGGTACCACGCTTGACGTGCTGGTGCCACGCAGGAGCGATTATTAAGTATTTGTATAACAAATGGGTTCGGCTTAATTTGCGATTGACAAGTGCAGTCTAAACTGGGGTTCTGTTCTTGCAACTACTGTATTTGTTAACATACATACATACATACATACATAAATTTTATTACACATAAACTTTACAGTTTCTAGTGTTTAACAATAATACATTGTACATTACACATTATAGTAAGTGATAATTTATTTTAATATTTCTAAAACTGGATGAACTTGTCTAAATATAAATGAAACTTGCATTTTCACTCATAAGAATAGTACATCTATTTAAAATGGGACTGTTTTCGTGTGTCCATTTGAAGTAAACAACAATTATATAACTATAGCCACATGAATATCAAATTAATTAAGCAGTAGTGGTATAGAACATGTTTACAGATATACATCAATATGCACATATATGCAAACATCTGTTATTAATTGTTCATCATAATATTTTGGCGAATACTTAATGCCTCTGATATGTACTTGCTTAACCTAAACATTTCACTTTTATTCTGTGTATTTAGCAATTGCGTGAGTTTGAACATACTAGGCCTGATTCTATAATAATTTTTAATATATTTTTTTCTTATTTGAACGAATGTTGTACATTTCAACAAGAAGTGGAATTCATCTTCCACTTCATTATTTTGGCATAATTGACAAAGTCGCATGTTTCTATCTACCTGATCGTATCTACCAGTTTGTATTCTCAGATTATGTGCACAAAGACGTAGTTTTGTAATCGCTGTTCTCAAATTTCTTGATACGATTGTTTCTAAATATGATTCAAATGAAAATGTTCTTATACACAATCAAAACTCTATTATCAGTCACGTCACGTTGCCACTCTTGTAAGTATTCATCAATAACTCGTTGCTTAAACAAAGACAAAAAATTACGTTCATTTATTAGTGAGTTATTGTCCCATACATAATTAAATCCATATCTAGAGAGTAGGTCCTTAACCTTTCCAAACCAATTTATCTTGTTATTATTTAAATCAGTCAGACCATCTTCCATGATTGATCGCAGTATTATATTGTCACATTTAGTAAGTTTAAACCAATATTTGATAATGCGTACATATGTGCTAACATGTAACGGGTATCTACCAAGTTCTACCAATTTTAACATGCAGTACATACTGAAGAAACACATGTTTTCTACGTGTTTTCCAAAAAGAAAAACGAGTACATTATAATTACGGTGATACTAATTTTGTGCAAAAATAGACCACAAGTTTGCATTATGCCAGAAAAAAAGCCATATATTATTACTTATTCATAGACGTCAATTGGATAATGGGGAACTCTTATAATGGGATGGAGAAAATTCGATAGTGTGATTATGGGAATGATAACTGATGTATTTACTATTTAGTGTGAAGACTAATGTGTGAAGTCTATATCCTATTAACCATTTAATTTTGAAAACCTCACAAAAGTTCAGGTTAGGGTTTTTTATTAATCGGGCACGAATGATGAAAAGAAATATATTGCATATCAAGTTTGATGCGTTTATTTCTCCGAATTTGCAATTCCGATGTATATGAATAATACATATTGATATTAGGACTGTTTTGTACACATTACAGATGATTGTATGCCACGAAAAGTACCTTAAGAATTGGTTAGAATCGAAATAACCTTATCTAAATTTGTCAGATATTGCAATGTTCTGAGTCTTTTTACTACATGATGTAACATAATTTATTTTCGTTTTTCAGTCGAATACTGCCACAAGGATCGAAACGATTAGCATGCGAACTCAGATTGAGTGATTACAATACGTATGAGGTGATGGAGTCGAAAGTACAAACTGTTCCAAATCCAGTTTCAGAATACATCACCGCAGCTTTATCATGGCTGAGACAGGAATCAACCACCATTAATTGACCGCTTACATTGTAAATAATTTAGCTTCAATCAAACACGGATGTGGCGAGTTAAATACTATAAGCATAATTAAATTAGCAGACTTAAACTAAAAAGTACATGTAGTTATAAAATCGTGTCATATACAAATAGCACCCGAACATGCGATGATTTGTTTATCTGTGATGATTTACCCTGTGATTTTTTGAAGTTTGTATATAATGAAAACCCCAATAAAAGAATACAGTATTCTCATAAACTGTGTTGTTTTTTAATTGAAAAAATACATTACATCAGAACATGCATTCATTAACCTGACACAAGATATTGAAATAAAGTTAATACCATTTATAAGTTAAAAGTATATTTGGACTGTAAACAAATACATTTTTATAACATGTACATCATATTGAATGTCAACTAGAAACACATCCGTTTCTGCATAAGAACTTTGGTTTCATTGATCCTATAATCATACTGTTGACGAACGGGAATGTCCCCATGGGATGGCTCATTGAATCCAGAAAACCTGTACGCTCGGTCAAATTTCTGGTCAAATTTCTCTCATCCGTATCGAATAGTGATCCCTGAAAAATCAAATATATCTAAGAACAACAAGAATTGTCACATGAGTGACGGATACATCCCTACAATATGGCCTTGTCACAAAACTATGGCATCCATTCAAAAGAAATGGACAGAGAGAGACTGCTTTAATTTGTGAATGGTCAACAGTGTATTTGAAAAACTTTAAATTTCAATAGGCCTGGGAGCCATAACTATGTCAACATTTAGTTGAACTTGATCTATATTTTATAGGGATGGGACCGAATACTGAAATCAATATTCGAATATTCGTTTTAGGTATTCGAATATATTCGAATAATCGTTTTGTAAATACTACTATATAGGGAACTCTGTCCGAATATTTACCTATCCCAAATATGTTTACTACGTGTACGTAGTTGATTTACCTTGTTTCAGTGGTAAATGAGCGATATAACTTAGTGAGTGTTGGGCAAATATAAAGAAATGTAAGATATTGTTAAATGTATTGTTAACTAATTCGTTAATTCTTCCGTACACAAATTTCTCATTATCATCGTTAAGTACTTCCAAGCACATGATGGTGGCATTGTTTGTTAATCAAGACTCTTGTATAATATACGGTGTTGATATAATGGAGAATAAGTTACAGGTGAATAAGTTACAGGTGACGTATATTCAAATTGACCAGATGATGCTAATTTTGTTAAAGAAATCGTTTTGCTGATAATGGATTCATTTTGATTGGTTTACTTAGAGATTAATTGTAATTTTCAGTAAACAAGTTAACCATATAGATGTCACTTAAGGACAATAAACAACAATGTACGCCTTGTGCTAACTGTGAAACCGTTATCACAACATGGCCCAGTTTTGTTATTTGTAGATACAACGCGTCTTATTCGCGCCTCCTACAAACCGTTAATTCGTGGCCCTTGTAAAGACGTATGTAATACAAACATATACATCAGTTCAATACCAAGTACGAAAACATGAAGTATACATGCTTGGCGTGAGAGTGCCACATGGATGGAGGTTAGCATTTGCATTATCAAAATTTCAACATCATATACATATTTGAACAATTACAATATAATAATATATCATATATTTGTTTTAATTTGTGTAAAGAATAATCAATTAATCCTAGATATATACGACTGTTCTCTTATTTTAAAGCATTCTAAACAAAAAATAGCTAGTTTTCTAAGGACTATTTTGTTTGTAGTATTTAAGAGCTCGATAAACTTGAACATATTTGGACGGGACCTATAATATTTTGGAATAAGTTTTTTTCTGCACTCTGAGTAGTATGGACATTTTAATACAAAGTTGTATTCATCCTCGATGTCATTAAGATTGCATAACACACATTTACGTTGATCTCTGTCTATGTTCTGATGTCTTCCTGTCTCGATAAATAATTTGTGCGATGACAAACGCAATTTAGCGAGTATATCCCTATGCGTTTTATTTTTAACAATATCAAGATACGAAGATTTTTGGAATACCGGTTTTATTTCTTTAAATAAAACCATTGAACTAGATGCTGAGGCACTATTATGCCAGTTTGTGATGTACTGGTCTCGTAATCGATTTTTAGGTAGTGGGATAAATTGATCGATATTCACTGATTCGGGAAATAGCCATACATCGGTAAAACCGGTTTGGTTTAGAATGTCACGTACTTTCGATGACCAGTTTACAGTTTGATTTTTACAATCGATTTCTAATCTCTGTAATAAAGCAACATGTTTAAGAATACAATTTCCTTGTTTAACGGTATATAGTTTCAAAAAGTATTTAACGATCCTTACATATCTATCTATATAAAGAGGGAATCGACCAACTTCGGCATAGAGCGATAACGAATTTGTTGACATTTTTACATTCAGAAGTCTTTTGCAAAATTTTCGATGGACGCGCTCAATATTATCCGCTTTTATAAATCACCAAAACCTCGCAATTATAGTTCAGGATGGACAATACATATGCGTTAAATAAATTGAACATGATTCTTATTGGTACATTCATATCTTTTATTAGAGTGAACAAGGAATGAATTGCTCGTATAGCTTTGTCACACAATGTATTTGTGGCTGGCACAAATGATCCACCACTAGACATGACAATTCCAAGATAAATAAAATTATTTACAATTTCTAATTCTTGACCTTTATATGTCCATCTTAATGTTTTGCTAAGTGTCCCCCCTTTTCAAAATACCATTACTTTGGTTTTAACAATATTAACCGTCAAATTCCACTTATTACAATATATTTCTAGATTATTAAGTGATTCTTGCAGGCCCTGCTGTGTTTCAGAAAATAAAACGGCGTCGTCAGCAAAAAGCAATAAATAGATAGATATTTGATTTAATGTAATGCCCGCGTTAATACCATTCTGTAGGTCAAATTCAATGTCATTAATAAACATAGAGAACAGGATCGGAGAGGTTATCTTCCCCTGGAATAATCCAACGTTACTATTGAATATGTCCGATAGTTTTCCCATGTGTTTAACCTGTAATTTTACTTCTTCGTACATGGATCTAATAAGGGATATGAGTTTTCCGTCGATGCCTATATTAATCATTTTACTCCATAACTGACTGCGATTGATGACGTCATAGGCCTTCCGGTAGTCTATATAACAACATTATAGCTTATCTTTATTCTGCAACTGTCTTTCTATGAGAGCGTTAAGGATGAATATTGCATCGACTGTGCTACAATTTGGTTTAAAACCAAACTGTGCATCAGTTAGAATATCATTTGTTTCCGCCCACTGTTTCAGGCGTTCATTTATTATACTCGTGAACAATTTTGCAAAACAACTTATCAAGGTAAGTCCCCTATAATTATTTGGGTCTGACATGTCCCCACGTTTATGTATAGGTATAATAACCCCGGATGACCAGCTACGTGGAAAACGCTTTTTATCAAGTATGTAATTAAAGAGTATTTCTAACGGTTTGACAATAACATGTATTGTTTCTTTAAAGTATTCATAGATAATGTTGTCGTGCGCATGCCCTTTATTATTATTTAACCGCCTTGTCGCCCTTGTTATTTCTTCTTCTGATATAGGCCTATCTAACTCAGGGTATGAACTTTCTGTGTATTGCCTATTATTAAATTCATGTAAGAAACTCCCGGCATCAAATGAGTTTATATTTACATCTACTTCAGTCGCTAACCTACTGAAATAATCGCGAAATTCTTGTAATTATATAGTGTCTGTGTTTTGTGATGCAGGTGTGCGTTTAAATAATTTCCAAAATTCCCGGGGTGATTTCCGTCTCATATTATTCATTTGCTTACTCTGCTCCTGACTGTATTTTAATTTTGTTTTCCTACATGTGTATTTGTATTCCTTTTTCATTGCAATCATTTGTTCTGTTGTAAGTCTATTTTTATTGAGATAGTACTCATATAATGCTCTTGTATATTGAATATGTTTGTTTTTACACTCTTGGTTAAACCACTTTTGTTTATTTGTATCTAAAGATAAAAATCCTTTATTTTTAGTTCTAATAGTATGTTTAAAGTATTTTTCTCCTTTAGAATTTAAATAATTAGAAAATTCTCCAACTAGAATATCTGTGTCACATTGTGAGTCAATTGGAGACAATCGTGTTTGTTCCAGATTATGTACATCGCACGATACATCTCTTACAAAATCACACTTACTCTCGGGTTTCCATTTAAAATAAACACTCGGATTACTTTTACCGTTTAGAATAGTATAATTTGTGCGGAGATCAAATGTCAACGGCGCATGATTGGAGAATTCCGTGAAATTGTGTACGGCAAAATCCGAAATATCCTTAAAATTGGTACTTGCTGTTAAAACATAATCCACCAAGCTTTCGCCGTTATGTGTGTAGCACGTAATCGTGCCTATATTGTAGTCGTTAAATAAACGACCATTCACGATACGAATATTGGTAGCTTTGCATACGTCTAACAAGTAGTCACCAAATTGATTCGTGCCGGGGTCACAAGTTGAGCCTGGGAGTGGGGTATCAATATCTGTGTCAATGCCAAAATCGTTATCGCTCATATACCTATCATGTTCAATATAATCTGCTTTATGCCCTGTTCGCGAATTTGTGTCCCCAGTTACAAATACTTTTCCTTTGTTTTGATAAAAATTTATATCATATTCCATTTTTTGGAAAATATCATCGTTATACATATAATGAGCAGGAGAGTGTTCAGATGCAATATATATAACACATAAGTATACATCAGATTCAATATTAAATAATACTCTATCTAATTTAAGCAATACAATACAATCAATATCATTCTTTTCTAATATGACACCTTTACGAATAGAGTCTTTAATATAAATAACAATACCACCACTTGAGCGCTTCGCTCTACGGTGTTGAAAACGCCTATATGAGTGAATCGGGTTGCCATACCCTTTCAAGTCTATTATAGAGTCTTTATTTGTGCAAGTTTCAGTCAAGTATATTATATCGTGTTCGTATAGGATAGATGTGACCTTACTATCGCAGCGTTTTGGTGTAGTTAGTCCTTCAACATTCCATGTGACAACTTTTACGACACTCTCACGTACATAATATTCCACATACAATTGCCGGTTTATGTACAGTTGTCAATTTTAAGGAACGCTTCCTTGCCTTCGGCTCTCGCCTTTTTCATTATTGGTATAAGTTTCCGTCGGACGTCCATTACTTCCTTGGGATATTGTTCTGATATTCCGCACGCGGTTCCCTTCAACTGCTTGGCTTCCTTCCGGACCCTCTCCTTGTCCGGGAAGTAGGCGAACTTGGCCACGATGGGACGCACTTTGTCCGGTTGGTATCGTCCAACTCTATGCGCTCTGTGCAGCTTTATTTCGGACTTAGTGTTTTGCACGTGCAATTTTGATTCAATAAAATCCAGTATCTTGTGCTCACACTGTTCGTCTTTCTCCTCAGGTATTTGGAAAAATAACAAATTTTTCCGCATACTCCTGCATTTGAGATCCGTTATTTCGGCTTGCACTTTAGATTCTTTCAAGTTCACTGACTGGTCACATTTTTGTGAATTGCTCGTGGTTTTAAGCAGTGAGTCAAATTCAGATTGATTTTTTGTTAACGTTTGAACCGTATTGCTACTGAATTCACACGACTTTTCTACTTCCTTTATTCTGCTCTCAAAATCGCTTATCCGCTGTTCCATTTTGTCCATCCGGGATGCCATGGATTACACTGTTTTTTGTATTTGGTCAAGCTGAGATAGTTTTTTATCCATTGAATTTAACCTTTCCAAAATGGATGTCAAAATGTTAGGACCTGGTGACGATGGCGTTACCGGTGGTACAAACCCCTGTCCGTGAAACGTTGGTGTATTCATTAGATATGAGTATGGATTCATAGGTATATGGGATAGCTGTGGGCTGTTATAAAACTGACTTGCCTGTATATGTCAGTTTTGATTCGCCCCCGGTGACAACTGAACATTTTGCGCCATTTTGCGTCAATTCCTTTAACATGTTTCGTTCTCAACTCACATTTTTGGGTGTCGAATCCAAACTAATCAAGTTGTATGTGATGCACAAACATAAAGAATTTTCCAATGTAAATAAAGAAATGCGAATATTTGTATAGGAAGAAAGAGGGAGTTTTTGTTTGCGATTTAAGTAGACAATGGATTGTGTAAAGAGGTACATATTACAATTTCTGAACGGTTACATGTTACTGTTATTATTTACACTATAACAATGCTCTTTACAATATCTTGCGTCTAGATTGACGCCTGGCTGATATTTATAAATAATCTTAGTCCAAACTTAAGAAAATGTTAAACTTTTCAAATGGTACAATTTGATTTTCTGACAAGAAATGTGTTTTTGAAGATTTTTGACAGAAGATAAATTGATATGTCTTACTTTGTCATTCACGGTTGAACCACAAGTTCTTATATTGACTTAATTTCAGCGTAAGGTAAGAATGGCTTAAGAATCTGGGCCCAGGTTAATGCCGCTCTCAACTTCGTGAAAAGTTCACATTAAGTAACGGATGGCATGCATTATAAATGAAGTTGTATAAGTAGATTATCCTAACACACCTAAGGCACGTATTATTTACATGTTGTATTAATTAAATTATATCGTATCTTTCGTCGAACAAGACATTGTTGCTATCCATGTTAAAGTATTTGGTCTGCCAAGGGAACACATGAAGAAAGGAAGTCAAAATGAATCTCCCTTAAACCTCTAGAGTAAGGTACCTTGAGATGAAATTGTATTTCCAAACACGAAACATTCATCAACATGTCAATATAACTGAATAAGAGATGAGGAAGAAAATGACTAAATATTCAAGAGTTCATTTAACAGTACAGCAACTATATTTTTAAGAAAGAAAAGCTGCTCAACAGTATTTCTAATGCACTCGTATTTGATAACTTGTAACTGTTTTAATTGCTTATAAGCTTTTAGTGCATAAGGAATCATACATAATATTAAATGTAAGACTGATTCTATAACAACTTACTAAACAGCAAACATTAAATTGAGCGGGAGAGAGGAAGACCTCCTACGAAATGATTTTTTAAAGTTTACACAGTGGAGGACAGCGAGATTATTTGAAAATGCAACAGTGTGTAGGTTTAAATGGCTCAGGCATGCAAAATGAAAGTGTTTTCATACAAATATTTATGGAACATTTATAAGAAATAGTTTATCTGTTCAGGTATGTAACTTTTATTGCAATACATAGACACTAACTATCTAATTTCGGGGCGTGAACGTAGCGATCAAAATCATGTCGGAACAATATAGACAAAGAACGAAAACTTTCCACCACAGAAATGGTTGTTCCCCGGTACAGCCCGTCAGCAAACATTGCCAATATAAAAAGTAGCTCAATGTTTGCATAGGGCTAACAAGTACAGTTAATAGAAGCCGGAGAACGCATATTTGTTCGTATAGAATCCGTTTTGCTTATCCACCGTGCATTCATAACTATTAATGCTAACAAAGCACAGGTGAACAAACAAACCAACCAACGGTAACAAAATCCTAAACTCCTTGGTGGTGGTAACTTTATATGAGGCGTGTCGTGAGAAAATCGGGCTAAATGCATGTGCGTCAAGTAACATGTCGTTCCGGATTAGCCTGTGCGGACTGCACTTTCCGCTTCAGTGAATTTATGTTTTAAAGAGACTACATCTAAACAGAAACACCATTAAAGCGGAAAGTGTCGTCCCGGATTAGCCTGTGCGGACTGCACATGTTGATCCGGGACGACACTTTACACACATGCATTAAGCCCGGGTTTCCCATGCCTCAATTATTTACAAACCAACGTAATATCTACACATTTTTTTAAGAAATCAAAGAAACACAATGCTACACAAAACCAATGTCATTATTACTTAAACTTAAATGTCATTATTACTTAAACTACACTAAATATAAGTAAAAGATACACCATTAGTGGACACAAACATTGTTTTGCCCTCGCATAAAAGCATGTCAAGTTGTGCGGACTGCACAGGTTAATCCGGGACGACACTTTACGCACATGCATTAAGCCCGGGTTTCCCACGACACGCCTCAAACAAACGTAATATCTACACATTTATTTAAGAAATCAAAGAAAAACAATGCTACACAAAACCAATGTCATTATTACTGAAGCTAAAATGGATCACTTTAGGAATATGAAACATCTAAAAAAAAATGAAGGCAACAAACTATTTAGTAGTTCGTTTCATGCAGTTATCGGCCTTGATAATATGAAATCATATTCACATAATTCACAGCCACATACTTGAAGACAAACATATTCTATAATTTGGCCATTATTAGATGAACTTTGTCATGTATTCGCTTGCAACCAGTTGTTGCAAATACTTCAATATCATTTGGAAAGTATGTTAACTGGTCAGCAATTTCCAGAACTTTCTTTTCAGGTATTTGTTGTTCGTTTGCATAATATTTATTTTCAATTAACGAATCTTTAATGCACTGTTTGACGTGCGTTCTTTCCAGTGGTAAGAACGGTATCGACGCAGAAATGAGACCGCGTGTGATTAATTCACTGTGCCACAAGACACCTGAAATGGAGCATTTAATTCATGGTAAAAGCATATTAAATATTTTCGTACATATAAAAATGAAGCAGTCACAAATGATTGCAACTCTGCGATTGATCGACTTCGCACAAAATCTGCCTGCTTTTATTTCTTTGCGCAGACATTAAGACTTTTTAAAATATTCGTTATCTGAGTTCTGATAATGTTTTTTAGCAAAAGAGAAAGTAGATACCGTGTGCAGCCATTGGATTGAGCTTCATATCTATTACAAATTAACTTGCATTCCCTACAAGGGAAAGTGAGCTCAAATTTGTTTACCTAGCGACAATTAAGGCCGACCTATATTGGTATCACTCCGTCGACAAGGAGTTCTGCTGTTAAAGATACATAACCCTTCAAACTCATCATAAATTACGTGATGAACGCACATTAAATTTCAAATATAGTAACAACTTTGATGGTTGTGCATATAAAGTCGAAATTATACAAAGATTTAACGTTGTAAACCAATTTGTAAATGTATATGCAAAACCTTTAAAATGATGCCATGGCAAAAAATACGTGTGCGGTAACATGGCCAAGCACTGTGCTGCACCTATGCACAGCCGCAAAGAACCACGCAACTTGGAATACAGCTATTTTGCAGCCACACCACGGAACTCTCAGGTTGTGACCGAGGCATTGTGACATGAATCGATAAATGCATACCTGATTTTTCGTTTAGCGTTGTTAACTGTATGAGATCTTCCATGTCCTTCAATTTTATAGACTCTACTCATGCCTTTATTCCAGAACTCGAAGGCCTTGTTGCTGATAGCAGTTGCTGCATTATTGCTAAAAGAACAAAACATACCAAGTGAATTTTTCAAAGAATATATTGTGCATATTGAGTATTACTACTTATAATAGATCGTACAAGATGGTCATTTAAATGCATTGTAATAAAATCATAAATGTGAAGTTGTTCATGCATTCAACGAGAAAGCTGTCGAAAGCGCGAAACAATACTCTAAAAAGTAAGTGGAATCAGTTATAACTAACGGTTCATTGGTGAGATAAATAAAATAAATATAAATAAAATAAATACAAACAAGAGCAGTCATTTAATCTGACATATGCCCCTGAAGGCTCTTTTGGCAAAACCGAAAACAGAATGATGGGGATTGCTTTCCCTGACGGAGACGTTGATAGTAAAGAAGAATTTTAAGTTTAAATCAAATACCTACGATAGTATTCAAAAAGTTGGACTTCATGAAAATCTTTCACCAAACGTTCTAAGTAAAAAGGGCATAAATCTGTCAAAACACAAAATAGAGTTATGGGGCTTGCTTTCCCTGGTGAAGACATTGTTAGTAAAGAAGTATTTTTAGTTTCCAGTAATGGTACATGTATTGAAAATCTTGGACTTTATGAACAACTTTAACTAAAATGTCTAAGTTAAAAAGGGGCATAATTCTGTCAAAAACAAAAAATAGTTATGTGGGTTGCTTATCATGGTGGAGACGTTGATAGTAAGGAAGTATTGTAAGTTTCAAGTAAATACATTTAACAGTATTCAATATATTGAAATTTAACCTTGGCCGGACGAACTAACGGACGGACGGACAAACGAACGGACTTTCGATTTTAATATGCCTACCTTCGGGGGCATAAAACATGTCATAGTTTCTCAAATGCCTAGATACCGTAACTAACACTTCAGAAAAAAAACTAACATTAAGTACAACAGCTTACCCGAGAAAGAAGAATATCGCTTTCCTATAATCCACACCATCTACTTTGTCATGGAAGTCCATATACGGCTTGATGGTGTCTATGAGACCATGCGGCATCTTTTCCATCTCATCAATGATTATCAATGCTCGTGGACACGCTGTTACTGCTTGCTTAATCTTTTCGCGTAGTTTATCCTTAGAAATACAATTTCATGCGTTAATGCGAGTAGATCTACAACCAAACACCCTCACAATATGCTCTGCTATACTGGTCATATTCACATGCATTGTACATATAAAACATTTTTTAAAGCAATACTATACAAACTATAATATACACAATTATTTAGTGTATGTATTAAATAGTTAAATACCGAGGTATATTTGTAATGTATCTTCTAATTCTAGAGGATAATAAGTAATCTGCATGCACTTAGCTCACTGTTTTTAGATCAATGTTAAGCAGCAACGTAATTTTAATAGAACAATAAATAAGAAAAAAACTATGCTGAAGATATAATAGTAATTACCTTGTATGATGAAATTATCTTCTGTTCGGCATCTTTATGTGGAAACTCTACTGCTGGTATGATCCAGTGGACAAAGGTACTGTTCATGCCTTTCACAAACATTGTTTCAGCAACCAATCGACTCACGTAGTTCTTGCCAGTGCCAGTCGAGCCATGGAAAGATAACGCCAAAGCCTTACGCGGGGATCCGTTAACGTGACCTATGAGGTGTTTCGACAGTGTTTCCGTCACAAGATGCTGTCCATATACTTTTGATTTTATTGTACGTGGTAATTCTGAAACGTTAAGAAACAAGGTCGTACTAAATTGCTCACCGGATCAAAACGACTTTACTTAACAAGTTAATACTATAAATAAGTGTTTAATAGTTAAGTCTACTGTGTATCATCAAGACTGTTATTAAACTATAATAGTTAAAGCTATTCATTCTGGTAAAATAATTTTTTGTCTGGCATAACTGTGTTTTGTCTGGCATAAATGTGTGTCGTTAGTTTTATAAAACCTTACCATTTATACGTGCAAAAACAATCTCAAGGAAAGAAACCATATCAGAAGTTAATTCTTTCGTTTCAATTCTTTTCTTATCTTTATTGTATTGCGAATGTGTTTGTATATTAGCCCATTGTACAAAAGAAATGTGAATGTATTTGTATATTTGCCAATTGTACAAAAAGAAATAAATATGTTTAAACTAAATGAAAGACATCCATATATCGTTCACTTTGTTCAGTAGCATAATGTGATCAAGTATAATTCAATAGAGTGAACACAACTGCTATATACACCATTGAACATTATCCTTACCAGATAAGTCGGTATAATTCAATAGAGTGAGCACAACTGCTATATACACCATTGAAACATATCCTTACCAGATAAGTCGGTATAATTCAATAGAGTGAACAAAACTGCTATATACACGATTGAACATTATCCTTACCAGATAAGTCGGTATAATTCAAGAGTGAACACAACTGCTATATACACCAATGAACATTATCCTTACCAGATAAGTCGCAATAGAGTTAACACAACTGCTATATACACCAATGAATATTATCCTTACCAGATAAGTCGGTATAATTCAATAGAGTGAACACAACTGCTATATACACCATTGAACATTATCCTTACCAGATAAGTCGCAATAGAGTTAACACAACTGCTATATACACCAATGAATATTATCCTTACCAGATAAGTCGCAATAGAGTGAACACAACTGCTATATACACCAATGAACATTATCCTTACCAGATAAGTCGCAATAGAGTGAACACAACTGCTATATACACCAATGAAAATTATCCTTACCAGATAAGTCGCAATAGAGTGAACACAACTGCTATACACACCAATGAACATTATCCTTACCATATAAGTCGCAATAGAGTTAACACAACTGCTATATACACCAATGAACATTATCCTTACCAGATAAGTCGCAATAGAGTGAACACAACTGCTATATACACCAATGAACATTATCCTTACCAGATAAATCGCAATAGAGTGAACACAACTGCTATATACACCAATGAACATTATCCTTACCATATAAGTCGCAATAGAGTTAACACAACTGCTATATACACCAATGAATATTATCCTTACCAGATAAGTCGCAATAGAGTGAACACAACTGCTATATACACCAATGAACATTATCCTTACCAGATAAGTCGCAATAGAGTGAACACAACTGCTATATACACCATTGAATATTATCCTTACCAGATAAGTCGGTATTATTCAATAGAGTGAACACAACTGCTATATACACCATTGAACATTATCCTTACCAGATAAGTCCCAATAGAGTGAACACAACTGCTATATACACCATTGAACATTATCCTTACCAGATAAGTCGCAATAGAGTGAACACAACTGCTATATACACTACTGAACATTATCCTTACCAGATAAGTCGCAATAGAGTTAACACAACTGCTATATACACCAATGAATATTATCCTTACCAGATAAGTCGGTATAATTCAATAGAGTGAACACAACTGCTATATACACCATTGAACATTATCCTTACCAGATAAGTCGCAATAGAGTTAACACAACTGCTATATACACCAATGAATATTATCCTTACCAGATAAGTCGCAATAGAGTGAACACAACTGCTATATACACCAATGAACATTATCCTTACCAGATAAGTCGCAATAGAGTGAACACAACTGCTATATACACCAATGAAAATTATCCTTACCAGATAAGTCGCAATAGAGTGAACACAACTGCTATACACACCAATGAACATTATCCTTACCATATAAGTCGCAATAGAGTGAACACAACTGCTATATACACCAATGAACATTATCCTTACCAGATAAGTCGCAATAGAGTGAACACAACTCCTATATACACCATTGAATATTATCCTTACCAGATAAGTCGGTAGAAATCCATTTATCATTACAACACTCATTGTTAATGGAGCTGAAAGCACTCATTGCAGCCACAATGGCGGTGATTACAGATTCAAACAGAACCATAACTATTTATATTGACTTTCTCGTCTGTCACAAAGCACACTAAAATTAAAAAAGAAGCATGCACAATGAAAGAAAACTGGTCGTGAAAATATTGCCCTCTTTAGATTAACTTACATTTGAAAGAGTGTTGTAAGAGGCATTAGAACCTAGGCATATTATCAGTATGGGCTTTAGAAAAGATCTTAAGATAAATACAAATTTCCACTTATTTTGCGCATATTTAAATAAGCTTTGCTTGCTCGATGTATACTATTGAAATCGCTCAAAGTTTAAACGGCTTATTAAATACCCTATTTTAAATCAATATTTCAATTCAAAGTGTCGGGGTGTTTGCATTACTGTCAGAAAAGTTAATTATTGAATTTCACTTAAGTCGGGGTGAATGTTATAGAATAGAAATATTTGAGCGCAGCCTTTTCCCAAGGGTTCTAAATATCAAAGCAGTGAACTCGAAATAACCTTAAATATCACTTGCAAAATTTCGAGCATTTGATACGTTCGTATAATAAAATATTAATTAAGATTCAAAAAAAGTGAAAAGCATAAAAATACATTTTATGTAAAATTGTAGGTTTTTACCGATTCCCGAATATTTGTCAAATTTGTGTTTCTTCAGCAAAGAACGCAATTTTAAAAAAGAGTACGACAGTCATAGCGCGACTGTACGATGATGATAACGCCACAGAACTATATAGTGATAGTACGATAATAAAATTCCGAAATCACGATACTACGATAAGGAACAAACGATATTACGGTAGTACGATGGTGAAAACGCGACACTACGACAGTGTATATCGCATTATCATAGTCGTACTATCGTATTATCGCGTTTTCTTTATCGTTGTATCGTGTTATCACCACTCTGTTATCGGTTCTGTTATCATCGGATATCGCGACGCATGCAGATCTGCAAATCACCTTCGTTAGCTACGCATTATAGAGCTCGATCGCGATCTAGTAAAATCAAACACTTGAGGAACAAGTCTGCGTCTCGGGTATTAAACGATCAATCACTCTCCATTTTATCAGCAGACGAGAACTAGATGAGGGTCGTCTGCGTACATTTAAAGCGACCGGTTTTCAAAATTCAGACCACATGGGCTAGATTCAGGCCACATTTGCAAGATTCAGGCCACATGGTTAAGATTTAGACCACATGGGCAAGATTCAGGCCACATGGGCAAGGTTCAGACCACATGGGCAAGATTCAGGCCACATGGGTAAGATTCAGGCCACATGGGCAAGATTCAGGCCATATGGGCAAGATTCAGGTCACATGGGCAAGATTCAGGCCATATGGGCAACATTCAGGCCACATGGGCAAGATTCAGGTCACATGGGCAAGATTCAGACCACATGGGTAAGATTCAGGCCACATGGGCAAGATTCAGGCCACATGGACAAGATTCAGACCACATGGGCAAGATTCAGACCTCATGGGCAAGATTCAGACCTCATGGGCAAGATTCAGACCACATGGGCAAGATTAAGGCCACATGGGCAAGATTCAGGTCACATGGGAAAGATTCAGATCACATGGGCAAGATTCAGGCCACATGGGCAAGATTCAGGTCACATGGGCAAGATTCAGTCCATATGGGCAAGATTCAGGCCACATGGGCAATATTCAGTCCATATTGGCAAGATTCAGGCCACATGGGCAAGATTCAGGCCACATGGGCAAGATTCAGGCCACATGGGCAAGATTCAGGCCACATGGGCAAGATTCAGATCCTATGGGCACGATTCAGGCCACATAGACAAGATTCAGGCCACATGGGCAAGATTCAGGCCACGTGGGCAAGATTCAGACCACATGGGCAAGATTCAGACCTCGTGGGCAGGATTCAGACCAAATGGGCAAGATTCAGACCACATGGGCAAGATTCAGGCACATGGGGAAGATTCAGACCATATGGGCAAGATTCAGACCACATGGGCAAGATTCAGGCCACATGGGCAAGATTCAGGCCAAATGGGCAAGATTCAGACCTCATGGGCAAGATTCAGGCCACATGGGCAAGATTCAGGCCACATGGGTAAGATTCAGACCACATGGGCAAGATTCAGGCCACATGGGCAAGATTCAGGCCACATGGGTAAGATTCAGGCCACATGTACAAGATTCAGGCCACATGGACAAGATTCAGGCCACATGGGTAAGATTCAGACCACATGGGCACGATTCAGACCTCATTGTCAAGATTCAGACCTCGTGGGCAATATTCAGACCACATGGGCAAGATTCAGGTCACATGGGCAAGATTCAGGTCACATGGGCAAGAATCAGGCCACATGGGCAAGATTCAGACCACATGGAAAAGATTCAGGTCATATGGGAAAGATTCAGGCCACATGGACAAGATTCAGACCAATGGGCAAGATTCAGACCTCATGGGCAAGATTCAGACCTCATGGGCAAGATTCAGACCACATGGGCAAGATTCAGGAAACATGGGCAAAAGATTCAGATCACATGGGCAAGATTCAGTCCAAATGTGCAAGATTTAGGTCACATGGGCAAGATTCAGTCCATATGGGCAAGATTCAGGCCACATGGGCAAGATTCAGTCCATATGGGCAAGATTCAGGCCACATGGGAAATATTCAGGCCACATGGGTAAGATTCAGATCCTATCGGCACGATTCAGGCCACATGGGCAAGATTCAGGCCACGTGGACAAGATTCAGACCACATGGGCAAGATTTAGGCCACATGGGCAAGATTCAGACCTCGTGGGCAAGATTCAGACCACATGGGCAAGATTCAGACCTCGTGGGCAGGATTCAGACCAAATGGGTAAGATTCAGACCACATGGGCAAGATTCAGGCACATGGGCAAGATTCAGACCACATGGGCAAGATTCAGACCACATGGGCAAGATTCAGGCCACATGGACAAGATTCAGGCCAAATGGGCTAGATTCAGACCACATGGGCAAGATTCAAGCCACATGGGTAAGATTCAGACCACATGAAAAGATTCAGGCCACATGGGCAAGATTCAGGCCACATGGGTAAGATTCAGACCACATGGGCAAGATTCAGGCCACATGGACACGATTCAGACCACATGGGCAAGATTCAGACCTCATTGTCAAGATTCAGACCTCGTGGGCAATATTCAGACCACATGGGCAAGATTCAGGTCACATGGGCAACATTCAGGTCACATGGGCAAGAATCAGGCCACATGGGCAAGATTCAGGCCACATGGGCAAGATTCAGGTCACATGGGCAAGATTCAGTCCATATGGGCAAGTTTCAGGCCACATGGGCAAACTTCAGTCCATATGGGCAAGATTCAGGCCACATGGGTAAGATTCCGATTCTATGGGCACGATTCAGTCCACATGGGCAAGATTCAGGCCACATGGACAAGATTCAGGCCTCATGGGCAAGATTCAGGCCACATGGGCAAGATTCAGACCACATGGACAAGATTCAGACCTCATGGGCAATATTCAGACCTCATGGGCAAGATTCAGACCACTTGAACAAGATTCAGGGTACATGGGCAAGATTCAGGCCACATTGACAAGATTCAGCCACATGGGTAAGATTCAGGCCACATGGACAAGATTCAGACCACATGGGCACGATTCAGACCACATGGACAAGATTCAGACCTCATGGGCATGATTCAGACATCATGGGCAAGATTCAGACCACATGGGCAAGATTCAGGCCACATGGGCAATATTCAGGCCACATGGGCAAGATTCAGGCCACATGGGTAAGATTCAGACCCTATGGGCAAGATTCAGGCCACATGGGCATGATTCAGGCCAGGTCGACAAGATTCAGGCCACATGGGCAAGATTCAGACCTCATGGGCAAGATTCAGACCTCGTGGGCAAGATTCAGACCACATGGGCACGATTCAGACCACATGGGCAAGATTCAGACCTCGTGGGCAGGATTCAGACCACATGGGCAAGATTCTGGTCACATGGGCAAGATTCAGGCCACATGGGCAAGATTCATGCCACATGGACAAGATTTAGACCACATGGGCAAGATTCTGACCTCATGGTTAAGATTCAGGCCACATGGACAAGATTCAGGCCACATGGGCAAGATTCAGGCCACATGGACAAGATTCAGGCCACATGGACAAGAATCAGGCCACATGGGCAAGATTCAGTCTACATGGACAAGATTCAGGCCACATGGGCAAGATTCAGGCCACATGGGCAAAATGCAGGTCACATGGGCAAGATTCAGGCCACATGGACAAGATTCAGGCCACATGGACACGATTTAGGCCACATGGGCAAGATTCAGACCACATGGGCAAGATTCAGGCCACATGGACAAGATTCGGACCACATGGGCAAGATTCAGGCCACATGGACAAGATTCAGGGCACATGGACAAGATTCAGACCACATGGGCAAGATTCAGGCCACATGGACAAGATTCAGGCCACATGGGCAAGAGTCAGTCCACATGGGCAAGATTCAGACCACATGGGCAAGATTCAGACCACATGGACAAGATTCAGACCACATGGGAAGATTCAGGCCACATGGACACGATTCAGTCCACATGGGCAAGATTCAGACCACATGGGCAAGATTCAGGCCACATGGACAAGATTCAGGCCACATGGGCAAGATTCAGACCTCATGGGCATGATTCAGACCACATGGGCAAGATTCAGACCATATGGGCAAGATTCAGGCCACATGGGCAAGATTCAGACCACATTACTGTGTGTGTTAGAATAGGTGTGTATACAAAGGTCAATGATGTGTTAATTAATGTAGTGTTTCATCATTTCACTTCAATTACAAATAAACAGAAATCTGACCACGAAACTGTAAATATGACTCGAAATATACCGTCTCCATGGCCTAGTGGTTAGGGCGTTCGCTACACAGGGCGATTTCTGATATGGCCGGTTGCCTACCCAGCAGCTAGTTAAATTAAGGGGTTCCAATTGCCTTCCTGCCAAGCGCCCGGCATATAGAATAGGAATTGGGAGTAAAGATGTTCATCAGTGAAGGTGTTCTCATACGTCAAAACTGGCTGGCCCTTAATCGCGAGGGGTGACACTATAATAAACAAACACTTTTATACATTTGTATTCGACTTCATTGTGGTAGGTAGTAAGTCCATCGAAACAGGGATATACAGAAGCTACTGGTTGGTGTTACAAAATTGCTTACTGTTAAAATTCAAAATCATTACCAGCCATGCAGGAAAATGCAGGAAAATGTAAACTGACAGACTCGATAGGTCAATATGGTAAATGAATTACTCATTACAATGATAGGTTTAAAATCATTATTTGTATATACAAATTACAACATTTGAATGTCATATACGTACAATGCTTCGTGTACGATGACATTATGGAGGTGGGCGAATTTTATTGTTGTTGTTATTGTTGTTGTTGTATTTTAATATGAAGGCCAACGGTTATCACGCGCTAACAACAAGGTTTCAAACCGTATTTCATTGTTGTATGTGCGACAAACGTATTAATCTTGCCTAAAGTAGTCCAGATTTCCTTTATTCTGGTTGTTTAACAGTTACACGGTCATTTTAATTACATTGTATATTCCAATATCAGGTCAATCCAATGAAGTAATTTTAATGACTTAGGAGGTTGTAATGTCAAATATATATAAGCAATATGTGGTCCATATATGAATTTTACCATGGTTTGTATATTAAACAATCTATGAGAATAATAGTTTTCGTTTAAACATGTTCTTTATTAGTCATCAATGTGGTATGAACTTGTGATTAATGTATAATTTCTTAACTTTCCGTTATATAATTTGTTTTATTTGCTTTCATTTTATTATTGTGTAATTGTGTTCTTTTGTGGACCACTCAATTTTC
Organism: Congeria kusceri; assembly: GCA_027627225.1. Taxonomy (NCBI): domain Eukaryota; kingdom Metazoa; phylum Mollusca; class Bivalvia; order Myida; family Dreissenidae; genus Congeria; species Congeria kusceri. Next base: position 11,669,757 of record CM051040.1, on the reverse strand, counting down.
TGGACATCTTTTCAAAACATGCACAGTACTGACTTATATGTACTTAATATTTAAAACAAAGAGGTCAGCGTGAAACGGATTAATTAAATAGCAACCACAAACTCTCGTTTTAAATGAACAATCACAACCACGTGCGTTGATCCGCATTATGTCCAAAAAGGTGACAATCCTCGCGCCAATCTGGGTCACTATAACATTTAACATTTCGTGTCCAGGTAGGTTGCTCCAAAAGTTTAACAGTCTCTTTAACAATGTCCAGTAAAGGCGTTTAACATCGTTTTAACATTGCTTTTATGCGTTATTTCATAGACTCCGTTTTGTCATAGCTCAATTATAGTGTACAAATATTATTTTACATGATACTCGCTCATTTTTCTATAGACAAAGAACAAAATTATCGTTGTTAATCTACCCAATAAACAACGCAAACAGAAGTTCCGATTCTGAGCGGTGCACAGTAAAAAGTAGTTCCAATTACAATTGCAATAATATATGTCAAATCATGATAGAATCGAATTATTTTTCGCATTATCGTTGTTTATCGGCAAATAAATAACTCTTTATCGTTCTGATGCGCGGCTATTAAACAACTCGGGCTAACGCTCTCGTGGTTTAATTCCTACGCATCAGAACTCCAAAGCGTTGTTTATTGGCCGATAAACAACAATAAATCGGAAATTATTTCTTAAATATCTACAGCAGATTTGAATATTGAAATATTACGTTATACCAGTTTCAGAGTTTATTTGCTAATCGGCGAATTCCTTCCAAAGTATAGAACTTTCTATTATGTTTTGTACTTATTGTATACTTGACGATGTAAATTGTGAAAGTCATTAAAAAAACACAGTTTCTCTTCTGTTCCTGCCAAATTATACTTGTCTTTTATTTTGCTTCAACATTTATTTATCCATGTTATTCTTTGTAAACACACATAAATCCAGCACTTGTCATTTTAGTAATATTTCCGAAATATCACTCCGTTCTGTTACGGGACCGGTTCGACTTTGACCGAACTTATACCAACACACACTACAAGTATAGGTACACATCGAAATAGCAAGATTCACAATGCCAATTTGTAAGTGACTTACATTTTGGTGGAATACCTGGTGTTGCGCTACACACATACGTTTTTGGCTCTTAAACATGTACGTACATACATAGAATTAGCTTGAATAACTGAAGTATTTTACGACAGTCTATGTCATTGTGTTTGATTAATCACGGATTAATCAATAATCGCATATAACCGTAATAAGGATGTTGGTAGATTAATGTATTAATAATTCATATTCAACACTCATGACTGTATTGTGGAGTTTCAATGATTTTTTTCAGTGGCTGTATTATTGTATAAGTACGCTTATTCGCTCATTTAGCACGGCAGACAGGGGCGTAGCTTCCTTTAGGCACTAAAGGCACTATAGGCACGTGCCTATACATTTTTTCCAGAGTAAAAAAATTTAAATATGCAAAAAATGCAATAAAAACAAGAGGGGAGGGGGGGGGGAGGGTATCTTTCTTGGCTGTGTTGATACTTTATTGTCTAACGAGTTGATTACGTCAATATGAAATAAATTTCATGAAACAAACACTTATTTTAAAATTATTTTGTAGAAGCGGGGTTTAGCTGAAGTTAGTTGTTTGGAACCACATACGAGTATAAACACTCATGGCCCAAATTATCGCTTACAGCGTCATTTTGTAGATTCCGCCTATTATGCCTATACATTTTTTTAACCCAAGCTACACCCCTGGCAGATTAAATGTCATCTTTTTAGTGTTAATGTCAAGTAAGTCTCCCAAAGGTATTTAATCTTTTAGAGATGCAACGATTCTTTCGATGCATCGATCAATCGATTGTTTATGGCCCGATTCGATTGTCGATCCGAAACTACCCATTTTTGATTCGATTCTCTTATATATATTTAAATGATTTTTCATAAAACTATTATTTAAAATTATGTTCGTGTGTAGATTTGTCATGTAAATTGATCAGGGCATCATAGTTGCTGTGTACTAAATTAGTTATCTTACACATTATCACCATTTTCCACTTTTCCTATTGATATATTTAAGACATATACGTTCACATACAACATAACTAATAATAAAGATTAATCTTTCCTATATTGCAAATCATAACTCATAAATACGCAAAACAAGCATATATAAAGGACAAAATAATCGAATAGTCAACTAAATTATATTTGAAATCGAAATCGAATCGAATCCAGCCTTGGATGAATCGTTGCTGCTCTATAATCTTTGCATTAAAACTACAATTAATGTATGCATGTACCTTGTGCGTAATACGATGTATAATGTACATGTAAAATGCAATTAAACGACGATAGAACATGACGCAACAAAAATGAGGCAAACACATTTGAAATACTTAAATTAAAGTAATCGCAGCATTGAGGAAAAAATCCAGTAATACTTCTGCATTTGCTGATTGTAATGATGTTGTTATCGCTGTTGTTGCTGCTGGAGGTGTTCTGGTGGTGCTAAAGGTAGTGGAGGCGGCGATTGTGGTTCAATTACGAAATTATATAAACACAATGTGCAGGGGCTTGCCTGGCTAAAAGACTAAACTTTTTCTGTAGCCAAAGTAGCTATACTGCGTACAAACATGGTTATTGTGTGTACTTGATAATATTGTTGTTGTTTTTCTAAGGAAAAGATGTAGCCAAATGGACATTTCTTAAGCCAAATTTTGAAATCGGAAGCCATTGGCTAATTTGGCGAGTAACAGGGTAAGCCCTGAATGTGTTTGCGCACAAATTCACAGCAGACGATATGATGGTATGTCAACACGGTAAAATATGGTTCACCTATATCAAGCATGTCAATGATATGCCTGCCGTAAACCAATTTCCAAAAATCGCATTGATCTCATTACCACAATATTGTTCTCTTCTATAATACATGCCATTCAGAACCAAAGAACAGGGAAAAAATACTGAGTGGGTAGTTGTGATATGACAGCCGCATTGTCTTCAACGATAGATCAAACATCTGTATACACAATATCAGATATCTTATGGAAGGCCTGTGCTCCATGCCTTTTGCTTATTGCCAATAGCTATTTGCCAAATGTTATTTGCTACTTGCCTAATGCTAATTGCTTTTTGCCAAATGCCATTTTTTATTTGCGAAATGCCGATTGCTATTTGCCAAATGCCAATTGCTTTTTACCAAATGCCAATTGATAACTGATAATCGCCAAATAAATAACCATTTGCCATTTGGCAATAAGCAATTGGTTATTAGCAATTGGAAATCAGCAATTCGCATTTGGCTTCCATAGATGTCTAGCTCTTGTTAAGACGGAAATGCAACAAGTTAAAATTGCAAACAAAAGTAACACCACAGTCTGCGAAATCAAACAAGTCATTTAATGTCGTATGAACATAATATTGGTGAATATGGTTGAAACAGTTTCTCAATGGCTTCTAAACGCCTTGACGGATTACCAAATTATCAAGGCCGATAATCCGCATTAGGGCCGGTAGGGTCAAACCCGCTGCACATGTAATTGTATAGCATTGTATTATAGCATTGTTTAACATTGTACATTGTTGTATTTTGGTCGTAACTTTATCTCGTCTGCAAAAGCGTCGCCTACTCGAAGTCGTCGCGGAATTAACGAAAACAGCCTTTTCTTTATGTTTCGGTTAAATCCGTTGTGAAATGGATAATACATGAAAATGAACAATTGAAAGTTTATTCTTTTATCTAGATTCCAAAAATTATTTGAATATGTCAAACCTTTCTTGAGATATCTGGTGAATAAATATAAGGCCAAGCACTATTGCATGTCGAGGTATGCACGGCAGTACTATGCAATATTATTCATCAATTTAAGGCCCAGCACTATTGCATGTCGAGGTATGCACGGCAGTACTATGCAATATTATTCATCAATTTAAGGCCACCGGCCCCACAATACAGCAGTGGATTTATAACAGTATACAAGTTTAAGTGGTACAAGAACATTATTAAATGAACATTACAAAACTGTTACATTATAAATATAGATTGTAGATGAACACAAACAGTTTATACTGTTATAATAATATAATATTTTATGGATATAATAAAGATATATATGGCAATAACTATGACAAATGTATATTTACAAAGGATTCATACTAACAAAATGAGTATTTACAAAAGCAGTGTTGTGAGTTTTCATGAATTCCTCGTTTAACTTGTCACATTGAAATAAATATTTTGCAACCAATAATATATGTTTGTCGTTACTGTCTGATAAGATCGTATTAAACAGATATATACTTTTTGGATGATTAAGCCACTGAGGAATAAAAATCGTCTGTCTTAACCCATTATACAATGGACACAACATAAACATATGATATTTGTCTTCTACTGTATAAACTTGTTGCGAGAGTACACAACACATATAGTATCTAAATTCACGGCTTATATCCAAGTGTCGTCCTTTTTCTACCATTAGCTTATGCCCGGAACAGCGAAAATTCGCAAAGCACTTTTTGAGCACAAACGGTAATTCAATTGATAAATATCATTCTAGATTTAATAAAGTTTTGAAGTCTCTGTAGTACACTGCCTTTGGGGATGTGTTTATATAAGCTTGGAGTTTTTGCAAGGCACAGTCTTCAAATACTCCATAATCGCTCCTGCGTGGCACCAAGCACCTCATGCGTGGCACCAGTAATTTTCGTTCATTACTTGGTTTAGCTGTTTGTTAATTGATTGAACAATGTTGCAAATGAGCTGTGGGGCATGTATAGGTCTTATATTTTGAGTATGGGTATCGTTTTAGTTCAACATAACTTATTTTAGTGACGTTTCTTCGTTATTTGCTTCGTTCTCTACCAACCATGGGTCAAGAAAAAGGATGTAAGTTTTTCAAAACGGATAATATCTGGACTCTACTTTGCATATATGTTCTTAATTCAATTCAAGGTCGAACGATTGTCTGAGATTTTTTATAAAACGCCTTAAAACATGAATAAAAACAGAACTTACCTCGCTGTTGTGGTTTTGAAAACGGAAGCGGAAACGCTCATGAGAGATTTCTCCGAGCCACTGTCTGGTGGCACGCAAAAGCGTTTGGTGGCCGTGTGCAAGTTCTGGGCAATTCAACTAATTTGATATTGGTTCTCTACTAACGTAAGACTTTCACATGAACTCCGTGCATACGTATAGGATAACGATAAATATGATAAAAAAGTATACCCTTATTTACAAAAATAAACACAGCATTTAATTCATACATTTACTCCACGTCACGAGGCTTGATAATGAACTTTGCATTGTCTATTTTCGGAACTATGTTCCGCCCCTTTATCACCGCGTATTTAGAAGAAAAGGTAAAACGAATGCTGTTGAACCGTCTTAATATAAAGATTGTGTCTGTGACGGGACCGCTATTTATAGAATAACAACTGTTACATCGGTCAATATGGACGAGTCAGGCGGACTGCACAGGCTGATCCGGGACTACACTTTAGGCCCATGCATCCATCCCGGTTTTCCCACCACACGTCTTATATGGTTTCCACTTTGAGGTCGGGAAGTCGCGAATCCGTTCCCTCGCGCAACAACCCGCAATCATTGTATACTTTGTTCTTACCTCTTACTATCTTTTTCCTTTGACAGCAAAGGAGCCTGTTCTGAGATTTTCAATCTTTGCAGAATAATCCACGTTCACCTCACTTTAGTACCACCTAGATATACCGTGTCCATCTCGAACAAATATTGCCTCGTTTGTATATGAAGATCGAAATATATACTCAACAGTGCAATGACGGTTTTTCATAATTTTTGAATGTAAAAGCCTTGTAAAAATAATTATGTAACATGGTAACACAGTTCGGCTGTTTTCAGCGGTATTTCTTATATGGCATGGGTTGCCGAATGTTATCGACAATAGGCGAGCTTGATTTTTGTATATATATTACGAACTTGTCGCATATAAACTTGATTATGCATAGTCACTAACAATGCTTACTGAATGTAGGACACGCAGATGAAAGAACATGATTTAACAAGACTTGCAAAATTGAATATGAATGTACCTGCAATAAATTATGATAACATTTTCGTCACACACGAGTTTGTAGGTTGGCAAATGCGTAATATGTCGTCCGTTTTGTGACATGTACAGGAATATATCTAGTAGAGTGCTTTTTCTTAAAGTGACTAGGTCTACAAAAAAGTTATCTCCTTCAGCAATTTTACTTATTATGTTATATAGTTTAATTATTTTGTTAAAGAAAAAGGAAACTTACGACGTAAGAACAAACTCTATTGTTAAAATTACGCCGTTCAGTTATCGATAACATTTGAAACGACCGAGTTGTGTCCGGTATTAATCTATAGCGAACAACCCAGTGCGTTCAGTGCTTTGATTACAATGTCATAAAACATCGGAACTTTACAAATCTCCTGGACCAACGAACTAAAATATTCTGTGCCATAAAAAGCATTACATGGGTATGGACGTTTATTCATAACTGACACATTATTTCGAATATATTTATTTATGTCAGGTGTTTCAATAACTTTTTTTGATTTTAGGAATCGATAGCAGATTTTTGGCGGAAATTGTCCATTTGCCGTTTTGTGAAAAGGTCCTTTAAAGTTAAGCGGTTGTTCAGGTTGTGCAGTTAGCAAAGTTGTTTGTTCTCTCACGTCTCGCCTATGCACTTCAGGCCCCGTGTTCACGAAACAAGTTGAGCCTGATTTGAGGCTCAAAAATGATGTTCACTAAAATCAGGATCAATTTTAATTTTTGATCAAATATATATTATGAAAAAGATTGTAAACTCTTACATTTGCTGTCTGATATGAAGAATTTAATTTAAAAAAAATACAAACAAGTATGTGATTTTATCAAGAAGAAAATAAAATATGTTTGATATTCCGCTAAGTTGAGCTACAAAATCAAGATCAGCTAAGACTGATCCTGATCCTGTAATTGATCCTTTGTGAACACGGGGCCAGGGCCCGATGCATGTGAAATCTGGTTTCCAAATCGGACAGGAGCCGTATTCTCCAACTCACTCTTACACTTAAGAATACAGATTTAATTTCATGACGATGATCTAAAACTTGAACTGTATGATGCTATGTTTTTAAAGCTTTTCATAAAAAGACGAGATGTAGTTGATACTTGTTTTTTGTTTCATTTCATCGTGCCTCTGAAAGTTGCAATTCTGCTGCTCTGGTTTGCATCTAGCCATTGAGTAATTGAATGGAAATTAAATCAAATACTAATATCTGTTTAATTTGAATTGCGATGCTATGAGGTTAATTTGTATTTACACTTACATGATTTGTGAATAATTCTGGGCCAAGTGTGAACCGGGTTAAACCCCCAATGCTTTGCACTGACCGTTCCAAGGCGGTGACCCCAGTTTTCTTCATGTGTTTTGTGTTTGTTATGTGTTTGTGTGATGTCCTGTGTATTGTGTTTGGCAACTGGTCACTTTCCATAAATAAAAGACCTCGGGCTGCTAATGAGTTCTCTCCTGCTGTCGCAACTCGAGTTTCGTTTTGTTTATAATTATGAATAGACTCGGACTCGAGAACAAATAGGCCTACTTTTGCGTTCGCAAATATGCCTCGTACCAATGTCTCTCATGTCATCAATATATCATTCAATAGTAAAGAACGCTTAAAAAATAGCGTTGATGAATACCAAGTAAGATTTTAATTAACATCTGATACCGAACAGAACAGTTCCAAGAATATTCTTTATTCCTACGTCTTAAGTCTAAGAATGGATTGCTCATGGTGGGTTTACTTCTGTCTCCGGGTAATATACGTAACGAAACATGGTACGCACACATATATAATGTGCCACGTTTTGGGACTTATTTCTTATTTAAACACTCATTAGATAAAAACAAACTTATTTGGAAATCGTGTTAAAACAAGAGGGCCATGGTGGCCCAAAGCCCTCACCTGAGAACTGTTACAGATGAAGACCATACTGTTGTGACAGGTTTGAAAATTAAGGTATATTAACAATACGCAAAGGGCGATAGGATCAATTTGATTTAAGACATCGGTTTGTGCAATGGGCTAACTAAAGTACGAGTTGGGTAGTGGATATGCGGTGTTTTTGCTAATGGTTGACAAACCATTTTTCTCGATATTCTTACCTGACCCTTCATTAAGTCAGTGACAATTCTGGAAAATGCAGACAAAGTAGCTTTTGATGTCTTTTTCGCAGACAGTTTTGGTGAACTAGTTGCAATGTGATTAATTTTCTGTCCAATGATGATAAATGATGTTAATGCAGGCTCTGAAGACATCAATGTTGCATGTACAAATAACTGCATGCAAGGTTTGCAACTGTTGGAAATCAAATTTTTTCAATCAATTTGTATCATCATACGAAAACTGTGTAAGTTTGGTCAACATTGAATACAAAATCGTTTGTGCAAGCCAATCATTTACAACTTGTTTATGTTATTTTCCAAATACAAGGGGCAGTATCTCCGGTGTTTCTGGTCTGATCAAGCTGATATTCGACTTCACCTGTAGTCTTACGTTCATAGACAAACTGTGCACGATTGGTGAAGATTGGATGAAAAACTAGAATTGTCACATGAGTGACGGATATTCCCCCACAATATGGCCTTGTCACAAAACTATGGCATTCGTTAGAAAGAAATGAACAGAGCGAGAAAGCTTTAATTTGTGAATGGTCAAAAGTGTATTGGGAACATTTTAATGTCGATAGGAGCCATAACTCTGTAAACATTTAGTGGTTTGTAACCAAAGTTGAAATTGATATGTGAAGCCTTTCATAAGTTATTATCCGCGTTTTTTCGGGAATTAAAGTCAAACAAGAGGGCCATGATGGCCCAAAGCGCTCACATGAGAACTGTTACAGATGAAGCCACACTGTTGTGACAGGTTTGAAAATTAAGACATCTGAACAATACACAAAGGGGGATAGGATCAATTTGATTTAAAACATGGGTTAGTGCAATGGGCGAAGTACGAGTTGGGTAGTGGATGTGCGGTGTTTTTGCTAATGGTTCTCAAATCACTTTTCTCAATATTCTTACCTGACCCTTTTTCATTAAATTAGTGACAATTCTGGAAAATGCAGAAACAGTAGATTTTGATGACTTTTTCGCAGACAGTTTTGGAGAACTAGCTGCAATGCAATAATTGAGATGGCTGTGCTATAAGGTCAAGTTTTGCTTTTTATTTGATAATTATCAGTCCAATGATGATAAATGATGTTAATGCAGGCTCTGAAGACATCAATGTTGCATGTACAAATAAATGCATGCAAGTCCTGCAACTGTTGGAAATCAAATTTTATCAATCAATTTTTATGGTCATACACAAACTCTGTAAGTTTGGTCAACATTGAATAAACAATCGTGTGTGCAAGCCAATAATTGATAACTTGTTGATGTTTTCTTTTCCAAACATAAGAGGCAATAACTCTGGTGTTTCTTGCCCCATCATGCTTTTATTCAACTTCACCTGTAGTATTACGTTCATAGACAAACTGTACACGATTGGTGATGATTGGATGAAGATTTGCATATTTTTTCATAAACAAGGGACAATAACTCTGGTGTTTCTAGTCTGATCTTGCTTGTATTCAACTTCAATGTTAATCTTATGGTCATAGACAAACTGTGCAAGATTTGTGAAGATTGGATGAAAAATTAAGTATCTATCCTGAATAATGTAAATTCTTGCATATTTTTTTTCACAATCAAAGGGCAATAACTCTGGTGTTTCATTTCCGATCTTGCTTATATTCGACATCAACTTTAATCTAATGGTAATAGACAAACTGTGGAACATTGGTGAAGATTGGATGAAAAATACAGTCTCTATCCTGAATAATGTCCATTTTTGTATATTTTTTTTAATAAACAAAGGGCAATAACTCTGGTGTTTGAAACACGATCTGGCCCATGTTTGGCGTACGCTGGGATCTGATGGTCATACACAAGCTGTGAAAGTTTGGTTAAGATTGGATGGAAAAAGGGGCAATAACTCTGGTGTTCCTGGTCCGATTGGGCCCATTATCGAACTCGTCCAAGATTTTATGGTAATACACAAACGATGCAATTTTGGTCAAGATTCAATAAAAATGTAGTCTTTATCGCGAAAACGGTCCAAATTGTTGACGGCACCTTGACCACGGACGCAAGACGACGCCGGAGAGGTCTCCTATACCAATAGCTCACTGAGCACTTCGTGCTCAAGTGAGCTAAAAAGGTCCATACTGTGTCAAAATTTAGTGGTTTGTAACCAAAGTCGAACTTATTTTATGATGCAACACATGTGTACCAGTAATTATTTAAATATGTCAAGCCATTGTTGAGTTATCGTCAGGAAACCATGCTTTTAGGGAATTTAAGTCAAATAAAGGGCTATGACTCTGTCAAAATTTAGTGGTTTGTAACCAAAGTCGAACTTGGTCCTTATTTTATGATGTTACACATGTATACCAAGAATTATTTGAATATGTCGAGCTATTATTGAGTTATCGTCCGGAAATCATGTTTTTAGGGAGTTTTAAGTTGAAAAGGGGCCATAACTGTCAAAATTTAGTGGTTTGTAACCAACATCGAACTTGACCTGTATTCTATGATGTTATACGTGTGTGCTAAAAATTCTCTGAATATGTCAAGCCTTTCTTGAGTTATCATCCGGAAACCAAAAACCAACACATCGACCATCTGACAGACCGACAAGCTCACTCCTATATATCCCCCCCCCCAAACTTCGTTTGTGGGGGTATAATGAAGTCTCTATCCTGAATAATGTCCATTGTTGTTTTTTTGACAGATAAACGGTTATAACTCCGGTGTTTCTGGGCCGATCCTGCTTGTATTCGACTTCAACTGTAATCTCATGGTAATAGACAAACTGTGCCAGATTGGTGAAGATTGGATGAAAAATGAAGTTTCTATCCTGAATAATGTCATTTTTTATGTTTTTTTTAATAAACAAAGGGCAATAACTCTGGTGTTTGAAACAAGATCTGGACCATTTTTGGCATCCTCTGAGATCTGATGGTCATACACAAACTTTGAAAGTTTGGTTTATTTAAAGATTGGATGGAAAATAAATTCTATAAGTTGGAAAAGGGCATTTTTGCACTTTTTTGAATGAAAAAGGGGCAATAACTCTAAAGTTACTGGTGTGATCTAACCCAATAACAATCCCATCCGACATTTTATGGTCATACACATACATACACTTCGTGCTCAGGTGAGCTAAAAATTAAGCCTTGTATAATTTCGAACATATGCACATAATTCAGCGATAGAAACAGGTATATAGATATACCTAGAAATACTCGCTTGTCTACCAATTGCCACTTTAATGTGATAGAAAATTAATATCACTTTTTATTTAGATGTCCAACATATTCAGATTTGAACAAGAGCTGTCAGAGGACAGAACGCTCAACTATTCAAAGTAGTTCAGTTGGTAAATATTTTGGAAAGTTGAAGGGGCACACATTTGTTGAAATACAGAACTGAGTTATGGCAATTATGTCATCACATTATTCCAAGTTTCAACCTTTTGTAGTTAATAACTTAAGTAGTTTTAAAGTTATAAGAGTTTTAAATATAAACTTTAACCAGAAAATCTATGTGAAAAAGGGACATAACGCTGTCAAAATGCAAAACAGAGTTATCGGCAGGTTGTCCCTGATACTGGAGTTGATGACAAAGGTATGTTCCTATTTAAAAGTGAATAACTTATGTAGTTCTGAAGTTACAAGACTTTTGAATATAAACTTTAACCAGCAAATCTATGTGAAAAAGGGGCATAATTCTTTAAAAATACAAAACAGTTATATGGAATAATGCCCCTGATATTGGAATTGATGACAAAGGTATATTCCAATTTTCAAGTGAATAACTTTATGTAGTTCTGAAGTTACAAAACTGTTGAATATAAACTTTAGCCAGAAAATCTTTGTGAGAAAGGGGCATAACTCTGTCAAAATACAAAACAAAGTTAAAGGACTGTTGCCCCTGATATGGGAGTTGATGACAAAGGTATAGTCCAAGTTTGAAGTGAATAACTTCTGTAGTTATGAAGTTACGATACTTCTGAATATAAACTTTAACCAGCAAATGTATGTGAAAAAAGGGGCATAACTCTGTAAGACTATACAAAACAGAGTTATAGCAAATGTTGCCCCTGATACTGGAGTTGATGACAAAGCAAAGGTATAGTCCAAGTTTCAAGTGAATAACTTGTGTAGTTTTGATGTTTCAAGAGTTTTGAATAAAAACTTGAACCAAATACAAACGCCGACGCCAATGCTGGGGGAAGTAGGAAAGCTCACTTATTCTTCAAATAGTCGAGCTAAAAAACAATATTTAAAACGTTATTACTTAACATAACCTACATTGCAACAATTTATACATCTTATGACATCAACATCATCTACAAATGGATTAAGTTAATGTACTACCACACAAACAAATTGAGAAATAAATGCACATGATATTTTCCTATGCTCTTCTGTTAATTCGTTAGACAGGATAAGATAAGATTTATTTTAAGTTGGCAAGACAAATAATAATACCACTCGTGCTCGCAAGAGCTTTTAAACCCACTACATACTATTATGTTGTTTAACTATGTAAATTATTTAAAACCCACTACATACTGTCATGTTGTTTAACTACGTAAATCATTGTAAACCCACTACATAGTGTCATGTTGTTTAACTATGTAAATTATTTTAAACCCACTACATACTGTCATGTTGTTTAACTATGTAAATTATTTTAAACCCACTACATACTGTCATGTTGTTTAACTATGTAAATTATGCTATGAACATGTTAATGTTAATGCAATAAACACAATATCACCTAGGAAACAAGAGCTGTCTCAGGATAGTGTCCTCGACTATTCACTCCGCTTTGATAGTATACCGGTATATATTCTGTAAGTGACCTTACATAATGACCATGAAAACATATGTGAAGTTTCAACTGCATATCTGTAAAAATTCCAGACATATACTTATTGTACGCAAACCTTAACCTGAATTTTGTAAGTACAAAAAAGAAAATTAATGTGATAAATGCAGGTCAGGGCCCGTATTCACCAACCCATTCTTAGACTTAATACTAAGAATAACGAATATTCTTGAAACTGTATTGTTTTAAAAACACTGTAAATCTGATTCTTACATGGTATTCGTCGACTCAAATTACAGCCTTTCATTATTTAAAACGATTTATTGTGATATTGGCAACATTGGTACCAAGCATAAATACAAACGAACAGTTTTGTTTTGAGTCTAAGTCTTTTCTTTATTCTTAAGTCTAAGAATGGGTTGGTGAATATGGGCCCAGAGCTATGGGCCTTGGTCAATGACCTTACATAATGACCCCAAAGACATGGGTGAAGTTTCAAATGTATAAATGTATCATAAGTAGTAACAGAGATACCTTATGTACTTCTTGCACGCAAAACTTAACCGGAATTGTCTCTTGCACGCACACCTTAGCCTGACTTTGCTAAGTACAAAACGGGGCATAATTCTGCTAAAATGCTGGTCACAGTTATGGGTCTTGGCCATAGACCTTATATCATGACTATTAAGGCATGTGTGAAGTTTTAATTGAATATTTGTAGAAGATATAAAGATGTGTAATTGTTGCACGCAAACTTTAACCTGAATTCTCAAAGTACAAAAAGGGGCATAATTATGCTCAATTGCAGGTCAGAGTTATGGGCCTTGGTCAGTGACCTCACATAATGATCCAGAAGACATGACTGAAGTTTCAATTGAATATCTGTAGTAGTTACAGAGATATGGAATTGTTGCACGCAAACCTTAACCAGAGAATTACATCGACCATCTGGTGAGTGGTATAGCTCGAATAATTCGGTGAATAGTCAAGCTAAAGATGGCTCATCCCCCTGGCAGCCATGTTTTTCAATGGAGCAAAACCATTTTAGCAACATTGGTAGAGAACAACCCAAGGAACATTTTTGTGAAATTATTTTGAAATCCAACTAGTGGTTTCTACAAGAAGATTTTTCAACATAGTCATATAAGGAAAAACGGCCCCACCCCCTGGCGCCATGGATTACAACGGAGCAGAACTGATGGAGCAACTTTGGGACCCAAGTATCGGACTGAAACCATTTGGGCACCATTGGTAGAGGACCACCCAAGGAACATTTCTGTGAAGTTTCATCCAAGTTGACCTACCGATTTGGGATGCGATGTCATTTGAAGGAAAAGTTTACGCACAGACGCACTCACGCACGACGGACGAACCTTAATGGCATAATAATAAAACCACATACAAATTCAAAAGTTGTCAGTAATAAAATTTTTAAAACATTGAATGTGCAGATGTAGTCCCTAGACAAACTAGAATCAGATGTGAACAATGCAGAAATCGCCAATTTTATTACGCATTTTTTTTACATTATTCAAAGCTATAACAACATACGCAAATGTAACAAGACATCGAGTGTATACTAAACTACATGTTTGTTTTTTAATACCACAAGCAAACAGAAAATTTACCACATACAGTTGAACACACTGTTATCCTACAAGTAAATCAATAGAATAACATTTATTTACTACAAGTAAATCAATAGAATAACATTTATTTACTACAAGTAAATCAATAGAATAACGTTTATATAAAAGACAAACTACCAAGGCTGTGCATTGAAGTATTTCTGAACATAAGAATATAGTACATGTAATGATCGCTGTCTAAATTGTGCCACATTGTGAATACCAATTTTACGCCAAGTTTGTTTTACACATGATTTCACAGTGACTATTATCGAAAATGTTCAGTTTGTTGCACATTAAAAACCATTGAAAATTTCAGATTAAATTTTACATGAGAAAATTAATCATTTCAATTCAAATCGTGGTAAAATAAAAAGTAACTGTTTACTCTTTACCAGAATAAAAATCACCTAAAACCGGCCCCAGTCAAAACAGACCCAGTATAAAACAGCCTCAAAAATGCAAACCCAGCCCCACATTTAGGCAAAACCGGCCCAGTCTAAAACGGCCCCAGTCAAAACCGTCACACAGTCTAAAACGGCCCCAAATATGCAAAACCGGCCCCACATGTAGGCAAAACCGGCCCCAATGGTGTTAAATCGGCCCCAAAGTATTTTTCTGAGAACTTAATGGATATTAATTAATGTATTTGTATGTAAAAATAAGACATTTGGAGCGGCGTTTGGTTGTTATATTGTGTATCGGTTTAACATGAAATGAGGCGTAATTATTGCATGAAATAGCAACTAATTATAGAGCAACTACAAAAATGTTGTGTTATTATAAAATGGAAATTACTTAGTACATGATCATGTTGAAATAAAATGTTTGTTGATTATTGTTTTTTTGTATGATACAGAATTACATGAAATTTCGTGTTTCCAAGTGTATTAAAAATATATCAATCGCATTATGGTCATACAATTTTTGCAAGCGTATATACATGTATAGGAAAACATATGAATCGTTAATTTGAAAAAAAGTTAAATGTAATAATAATGTTTATATTATAACAATGTATAATGATGATATGTTATGGCAAGCGCTGTATTGAAATAGTGTAATGTAAAATTTGTTACGTACACATCAATAAACAAAACATAAATCGTGCATTTGGGAAGAAATAACATTTTAATCTAGGAATCATTAAGTGCATATTTAAATGCTTATTTAACTCTCACAAATTTAATGAATAGCATGATTTTAAGAGCTTTTTTACTGAAGTTTCTAATAAGGAGCCAAGTGAAAAAGTGCCCTGGTTTTTATGTCCCTGTGAATTTAATGAATAGCATGATTGTAAGAGCTTTACTGAAGTTTCTAATAAGGATCTAAGTGAAAAAAGGCCCTGGTTTTTATGTCCCTGTGAATTTGAGGAATGGCATGATTGTAAGAGCTTTACTGAAGTTTCTAATAAGGATCTAAGTGAAAAAAGGCCCTGGTTTTTATGTCCCTGTGAATTTGAGGAATAGCATGATTTTAAGAGCTTTACTGAAGTTTCTAATAAGGATCTAAGTGAAACAAGGCCCTGGTTTTTATGTCCCTGTGAATTTGAGGAATAGCATGATTGTAAGAGCTTTACTGAAGTTTCTAATAAGGATCTAAGTGAAAAAAGGCCCTGGTTTTTATGTCCCTGTGAATTTAAGGAATAGCATGATTGTAATAGCTTTACTGAAGTTTCTAATAAGGATCTAAGTGAAAAAAGGCCCTGGTTTTTATGTCCCTGTGAATTTGAGGAATAGCATGATTGTAATAGCTTTACTGAAGTTTCTAATAAGGATCTAAGTGAAAAAAGGCCCTGGTTTTTATGCCCCTGTGAACTTGAGGAATAGCATGATTGTAAGAGCTCTACTGAAGTTTCTAATAAGGATCTAAGTGAAAAAACGCCCTGGTTTTTATGTCCCTGTGAATTTAAGGAATAGCATGATTGTAAGAGCTCTACTGAAGTGTCTAATAAGGATCTAAGTGAAAAAAGGCCCTGGTTTTTATGTCCCTGTGAATTTGAGGAATAGCATGATTGTAAGAGCTCTACTGAAGTTTCTAATAAGGATCTAAGTGAAAAAAGGCCCTGGTTTTTATGTCCCTGTGAATTTAAGGAATAGCATGATTGTAAGAGCTCTACTGAAGTTTCTAATAAGGATCTAAGTGAAAAAAGGCCCTGGTTTTTATGTCCCTGTGAATTTAAGGAACAGCATGATTGTAAGAGCTCTACTGAAGTTTCTAATAAGGATCTAAGTGAAAAAAAGGCCCTGGTTTTTATGTCCCTGTGAATTTAAGGAATAGCATGATTGTAAGAGCTCTACTGAAGTTTCTAATAAGGATCTAAGTGAAAAAAGGCCCTGGTTTTTATGTCCCTGTGAATTTGAGGAATAGCATGATTGTAAGAGCTTTACTGAAGTTTCTAATAAGGATCTAAGTGAAAAAAGGCCCTGGTTTTTATGTCCCTGTGAATTTAAGGAATAGCATGATTGTAAGAGCTTTACTGAAGTTTCTAATAAGGATCTAAGCGAAAAAAGGCCCTGGTTTTTATGTCCCTGTGAATTTGAGGAATGGCATGATTGTAAGAGCTTTACTGAAGTTTCTAATAAGGATCTAAGTGAAAAAAGGCCCTGGTTTTTATGTCCTTGTGAATTTGAGGAATAGCATGATTTTAAGAGCTTTACTGAAGTTTCTAATAAGGATCTAAGTGAAAAAAGGCCCTGGTTTTTATGTCCCTGTGAATTTGAGGAATAGCATGATTGTAAGAGCTTTACTGAAGTTTCTAATAAGGATCTAAGTGAAAAAAGGCCCTGGTTTTTATGTCCCTGTGAATTTGAGGAATAGCATGATTGTAAGAGCTTTACTGAAGTTTCTAATAAGGATCTAAGTGAAAAAAGGCCCTGGTTTTTATGTCCCTGTGAATTTGAGGAATAGCATGATTGTAAGAGCTCTACTGAAGTTTCTAATAAGGATCTAAGTGAAAAAAGGCCCTGGTTTTTATGTCCCTGTGAATTTAAGGAATAGCATGATTGTAAGAGCTTTACTGAAGTTTCTAATAAGGATCTAAGTGAAAAAAGGCCCTGGTTTTTATGTCCCTGTGAATTTGAGGAATAGCATGATTGTAAGAGCTCTACTGAAGTTTCTAATAAGGATCTAAGTGAAAAAAGGCCCTGGTTTTTATGTCCCTGTGAATTTAAGGAATAGCATGATTGTAAGAGCTCTACTGAAGTTTCTAATAAGGATCTAAGTGAAAAAGGCCCTGGTTTTTATGTCCCTGTGAATTTAAGGAATAGCATGATTGTAAGAGCTCTACTGAAGTTTCTAATAAGGATCTAAGTGAAAAAAGGCCCTGGTTTTTATGTCCCTGTGAATTTAAGGAATAGCATGATTGTAAGAGCTCTACTGAAGTTTCTAATAAGGATCTAAGTGAAAAAACGCCCTGGTTTTTATGTCCCTGTGAATTTGAGGAATAGCATGATTGTAAGAGCTTTACTGAAGTTTCTAATAAGGATCTAAGTGAAAAAAAGGTCCTGGTTTTTATGTCCCTGTGAATTTAAGGAATAGCATGATTTTAAGAGCTTTACTGAAGTTTCTAATAAGGATCTAAGTGAAAAAAGGCCCTGGTTTTTATGTCCCTGTGAATTTGAGGAATAGCATGATTGTAAGAGCTTTACTGAAGTTTCTAATAAGGAGCTAAGAGAAAAAGGGCCCTGGTTTTTGTGTCCCTGTGAATTTGAGGAATATCATGATTGTAAGAGCTCTACTGAAGTTTCTAATAAGGATCTAAGTGAAAAAAGGCCCTGGTTTTTATGTCCCTGTGAATTCGAGGAATAGCATGATTGTAAGAGCTTTAGTGGTTTCTAATAAGGATCTAAGTGAAAAAGGGCCCTGGTTTTTATGTCCCTGTGAATTTGAGGAATAGCATGATTGTAAGAGCTTTACTGAAGTTTCTAATAAGGAGCTGAGAGAAAAAGGGCCCTGGGGTTTATGTCCCTGTGAATTTAAGGAATAGCATGATTGTAAGAGCTTTACTGAAGTTTCTAATAAGGATCTAAGTGAAAAAAGGCCCTGGTTTTTATGTCCCTGTGAATTTGAGGAATGGCATGATTTTAAGAGCTTTACTGAAGTTTCTAATAAGGATCTAAGTGAAAAAAGGCCCTGGTTTTTATGTCCCTGTGAATTTGAGGAATAGCATGATTGTAAGAGCTTTAGTGGTTTCTAATAAGGAGCTAAGAGAAAAAAGGCCCTGGTTTTTATGTCCCTGTGAATTTAAGGAATGGCATGATTTTAAGAGCTTTACTGAAGTTTCTAATAAGGATCTAAGTGAAAAAAGGCCCTGGTTTTTATGTCCCTGTGAATTTAAGGAATAGCATGATTGTAAGAGCTCTACGGAAGTTTCTAATAAGGAGCTAAGAGAAAAAGGGCCCTGGTTTTTATGTCCCTGTGAATTTAAGGAATGGCATGATTTTAAGAGCTTTACTGGAGTTTCTAATAAGGAGCCAAGAGAAAAAGGGCCCTGGTTTTTATGTCCCTGTGAATTTAAGGAATGGCATGATTGTAAGAGCTTTACTGAAGTTTCTAATAAGGAGCTAAGAGAAAAAGGGCCCTGGTTTTTATGTCCCTGTGAATTTAAGGAATGGCATGATTTTAAGAGCTTTACTGAAGTTTCTAATAATGAGCTTAGTGAAAAGGGCCCTGGTTTTTATGTCCCTGTGAAATCCTAGAGGTATTATTATTTATATAGAGGTAAAACGTTGACAAAGAAAAGACAATAAGGCCATACAAATTTGATTCTATGTTTAGCGTCCCCATGATTTTTCAAAACCTACCAACCAGGCATAAAAAAACAATCAAGTCAATAAAAAAAACATATTTCTTTCATAACTTATTCATAGCAGTAATATAAGCTCAAGCAAATGTTTACTTACAAAACTGCTATATATCATCTTCATATTGGGAACCTACAGATTGCGTAAAGTCTGGTCAAAGTTTAACTGACAGTCAGAGTGAAAATACGCGTGCTAAGTGCAATTATATATGACATGTGACCCTGTAGTATTTTTATCGCATCAACTGTTTTAGTTTTTTGCAGTTCACACATCAAATGTCATTTTTCAAAAATACGAAAATCTGTGAACAAGTCTCTCCAAGCACTAGTTCTGTTGCAAGAAGTAACAGAAATTGTAGGCAGCTATAAATAAGTATGACATTTCTCTGTTAATTTCAAGTACCTTTACCTGATGTCCTTCATAAACAAATATGCAAATTAGATATACTGATATGGAAATTTGAGTCTGTTTCATTACATCTTATATGCACCAATGCCTTTCAGTTTGAAAACATAATTATGCAAACATATGTAAATACAGTATGTGCTTTATTAAACAGCATACTGATACATGTAAATAACTGAGACATCACTAAGTATTTCGTAGGAACCAGTTTAAACTGTGCATAATTCAATTTTATGTACTGATTTTGTGTTATTAATAGTTATTAGGTGTAAAAAAAGATGTCTGTTTTAGGTTACATGCCCGAAAAAGTTTGGGCAGGTAGGTAAGGATTTATTATGTTTTTTTTTATTATTTGGTAACTGGTCACCTTGAAGATTCTAAAACTGAATATATATTTATATATACAACATGTTGGAAATATCATTAAAAATTGTTTTGAAGTGGTTGTTACCAAAACTATCAAAACAAAACACTTATTTATCCAAAAAAACATTTAATTATTGGAATAAAGCAAATAAAAAAAAAAAAATCTGACAAATTCAATAAAAATGTTCTCGGGTCGGGGCATTTTTTTAGGGTAGGTCGTTTAACCTGAAACAAACACGTTTTTTTTACGCCTTACTAAAAATAATTGAGTACAAATCATTTACATAAATCTGCACAGACTAATCTGGGACGACACTTTACGCCCATGTGTTAAGCCAGGTTTTTTCCCACATGCCTCATATATATCTTTACACAAAATTAATGTTCACTTCTTCAGCATACAAATAAATAAGTGCATTTCAACCTCAATCTCAGCAAAGAATTCACCAAATCTGCAATGTGCGAAACATAAAAATGCCTTTTATTTCTTCTCGTAGACATGCAAACAGTGTAAAGGTATCATGGTAACTTATGTAAAATTGAGTTTTTTTTTACATTTTCCACCTTGAAATCATTGCTATGCAATATTTAACATATTTTTGCTAACATTCATGAATTATATACATAATATTTGGTAAATCCGAAATATTTTTGCATAAAACTGTCCAATGGATGCACTGGGTTTTTTTTAATCGCACAAATTAAACAATAAACTTCACTTCGGCATGAACACAAAAATATATAATTTTTCCCATGTGGTCTAAATATAGAACATTTGAGACAATTGTTTCTGCAACATCAGATTTAGTTGATTGTGTTCGTATTTAAAAAAAGTACAATTTTTCACACAAAAACACGAGACAAATTTTTTTTTCTGACCAAAAAAATATGTATGAATACTTCAATACATAATATACATATTAATAACATATATTACAAAATGAAACTATTACATTACACAAACATACTGGTAATTGTAAAAAAAACACACTTTCTTTTCTCTTAAAGAAATAAATTACCAATGTTAATTTTAATTATTCATGTTTCAGTAATGTTAACTATACATAGAAATTTTCTTTAAAAAATATGATAATAATATGAGAATAAAATTAGCGAAATGTTAAAATTCACCATGAAGGCAATATCCTTGTACTGTCAAGCATTCAGAATGCTATAAAATACATTTCAAATGCTAAGACTTGTAAGAACATACAACGCCCTAATAACTGTTATTATAACAACCAAACAATTACTAATATATCAATTACTAATATATCAACAACAATTCTGGTACAGATATGCAATATAACACAAAATTCACACATTTACGCTAAAACCACTGTCAATGCATGTACCTTAACAAAACTGTAGCGCAATTACACTGTTGCATTGTGGGTACAGATATATAAAATCATCGGGAAACAATTAAAGGCCAAAGAAGTGGATGTTTGATATCACAAGTGTGTAAATGCCCAAACTTGTGCATTAAAACATAATTATTATTAATAGCCATTGACGAAACAAACTCACATCTCACATATTAACAGATTAAAATCAGACTGAAGTATTTCTACAAAAGTATGAGAATAATATAGCATTTTATGGCACTGATGTGAGAACTGCTTATAAATCTCACATTTTTAAAACAATAAAAATACCAGAACTAAATAAAAAGACTGTGTTTTATTTCAGTGTCAGTTGGTCATTGTCATTTCATGTACTAGTACAATGACAAACACCAGAACTAAATAAAATTACTGCTGAACTGCATGCAGAGTCAGTGTCAGTCACTATCAATTCATGAACCATTACCACTTAAACACAAAAACTAAATACAATTCTTCTTATTTGTTTGCATATCAGTGTCACTCTGTCACTGTCAATTCATGAACAAGCTCCACGTAAAACAGCCATGACTACTAAACCTAGCCACAGACAGTATCCATAGGGAAAGATCGGGATCACAGAAGCTATAGGCTGCATTTCAAAAGAAAAATGGGGAAGGCTGGCCTAGGATTTTCACATTTTCTAGTAGCGATACTAGTGCAACACTTCCTAATTAAGATTTTTAACATGTATCTTCAATGGTCAATGAATAATCACAAAAATATTTTAAAATTTAACAGACATCCAATATTCGTCCTATGTATGCATTACCAACATAGACATTGGCTACTAAAACCTTTATTTGGCTATTGAAATGTTCTGGAAATATTTCAAAATTCAGCACTTCTTCACACTTTCTGAGGGTACAATTTCAAAATAACAGGTACTGTTGCAAAATAAAAATAATTATTCGTATTACAATGCTCCAGCATTGTTCTTGTATTGAGTAGCCAGTCAGGTCAGCAGCGGGGAAAAGAAAAAGGTGCACCCGGCTAAAACACTGCCATTTCCCTACAGATCTCTCCCTATATAATCCATACACCAGGGTGTGAAACGGTGTGCTCAGACAGGCTCGAGACTCGTCTCTGTGCTCACTTTGACGTCTCCCTGTGAACTGAGACTGTCCAGTGTCTTTTTGATCCTCAGGGCGGTAAGGCGGGCACCCGCGTTGTGGTACCAGCACTCCTTCATCACCCGTGCCATCACCCGTAGGGCCTGCAAGGGCAGAAGAGATTCAGTAATTTGGTGCAGAAATATGGCCTCATTCCGCCCCCAAAATCTTCACATTTTATTTGTTGATGTCTTAGGTGTAAGAAATTTAATGGTGGCAGAAGAAATTCAGTGATTGTTTAAAACCAGTTTTTTGAGGAAATAGGGCCCCATCACTCCCACCAAAAAATCCCCCCCCCCACCCAAAAAAAAAATTCTTTCTTGATGTCTTAGGCGGAAGAAATACTGCGATTTTTTAAGGCTAACTTGGGTGCCAAAATAGGGAAAGATTCCCCCATGTGTGGAGTATATATTTTTCCCCCAAAAAATCTCAAGATTTTCTTTCTTGATGTCTTTAGTGGAAGAAATTCAGTGATTTTTAGGGCAAATTTGGAGGCCAAATAGAGCACCATTCCCCCAGCTGTGGAGTATTTATTCTCCCACCAAAATCTCCCCCCCCCCCTTGATGTATTAGGTGGCTGTTTATTGTTTTTATAATGGGAGATATAAGTGACATAAAATAAATCATATTATGATAAACAAGAGATGTTTGTAAAACATGTATGCCCCTCGACTTGCAGCCAAGTTGTGAATATGTGCAACTGTTAAGGATGTTTTTTAATATGCAATTCCAAGCGAGGTCTCCATATATGGTATCTGTGTATGAAGTTTCATTAAAATATCTCGATGTGTTCTAAAGTTTTTGAGCGGAAACCGTTTTTCTATTTTTAGTAACAGTGACCTTGACCTTAACCCCACCCACCCCATATGCAATCCCAAGCGAGGTCTCAATATAAGGTATCTATGTATGAAGTTTCATTAAAATATCTTGATGCGTTCTCAAGTTATTGAGCGGAAACTGTTTTTCTATTTTTAGCAACTGTGACCTTGACCCCACCCACCCCTTATGCAATCCTATGCGAGGTCTCGATATAAGGTATCTATGTATAAAGTTTCATTAAAATATATCGATGCGTTCTCAAGTTATTGGGAGAAAGCTGTTTTTCTATTTTTAGCAACGGTGACCTTGACCTTTGACCTGTTGACCTCAAAATGAATAGGCGTCTTCCTTTACTCTCAAGTAACCAGCATACCAACTTAAATGATCGTACGTCAAAGCGTTCTCTAGATATCGTGCGGAAACGAAATGGTCTACGGACAGACCGACCATCCGACCGACCGACGGACAGGTGCAAAGCAATATACCCCCACTTCTTCGAAGTGGGGCATAAATATTATTATTTTATGCTTTTGAAGTCAGCAAACAGAAAACATTTGCATCAACATGATGCAAGACATATTATTTACTTCAGTCATAACTGCATAAATTGCATTTAGCTTGTATCAAAAAGCAGAACTTTGCATCTACCAAAATCTTCAGGAATACAGTTTCAAACCCTACCTCGTCTGTGTGCCACCTGTTGGGTATATCGGGCCGGCGTTTCTCGATGCACACAATCTTTTTCATCTCCTCCAGGTAGGGATCTGCAGGCACCATGTTGTAGTAGGGCTGCTGGTAGTCCTCATATATACCTGCAATGTTTGACATAGCAATGGGGCAATGTTTGACATAGCAATGGGGCAATGTTTGACATAAGCAATGTGTCAATGTCTGACATAGCGATGGGGCAATGTTTGACATAGCAATGGGTCAATGTTTGACACAGCAATGGGGCAATGTTTGATATAGCAATGGGACAATGTCTGACATAGCAATGGGTCAATGTTTGATATAGCAATGGGTCAATGTTTGATATAGCAATGGGTCAATATTTGACATAGCAATAAAGCAATGTGGCAATGTTTGACATAGCAATGTGGCAATTTTTGACATAGCAATGGGTCAATATTTGACATGGCAATGGGTCAATGTTTGACATAGCAATCGGTCAATGTCTGCCATAGCAATGGGTCAATGTTTGACATAGCAATGGGTCGATGTTTGACATAGTAATGGGGCAAAGCAATAATCAAGTATATGGCTAAACAAGTTAACTTAAGATACTTGGTTGTGGCCTTATCGCATCATTATTATTACAGCACCTTTGCTAGTAGTCCTCATATATACCTGCATCAATGATGAACATATAGCTAAGAAGATATACCAAGAACATTTCTGTGAAATTATTTCCAAATCAAGTAAGTGGTTTCAGGGAAGATTGTTCAAGTTTTCAATATAGTCACATAAGAAAGAAAACCTTCTGGCAGCCATGTTTTTTAAACGAATCAAAATTGTCTGAAGGAATTTGGTAGACGGTGTCCGACAAGAACTTTTAGTTTTGAGAGTTTTCTGTATATTCCATTGAATTTAATGAATTTGATAAAGGACAACCCAAGAGAAATTCCTGCAAAGTTTGGTAAAAATCAGCCAAGCAGTTTCAGGAAAGAGTTTTTAATAGTAATTGTTAACAAAAAACAACACAAGACAAACAGTGAGTGACCACAACACCACAAGGGGCACACCCATGAGCCATGAGCTGTTCATTGCAACATCTATGGCCTATGCCTACACAGTGCAGTCCACTGAACACAATTACTCACCCCCAATAGAACACCGTCTGGCTATCTCCCACAGGACCAAACCGAACGCATACACGTCCGCCCTTTTAAAAGACTCAAAATGATTCATGTTTATCGTTTCATCGAGCACCTCGGGTGCCATGTAACGCTTCGTGCCCACGCGGTTGTTGGGGGCGATATCGACGGCATCGGTGGCGGAGTCGTGTCTAACAGCAAGTCCTGTGAATGTAAAATTATGTTTTGTTCTTTGAACCACTTTTTTATAAACACTGACAAAAAGTTATGCATATTGATTAGCCCATCCTTCAGAAAATTTCCTAAAGAAAACTCTAAACTATCTAAGCTTACTTGAGAGCTAACTTGAGAAAACACACAATTTGCTGAGCAAACACAGCTAGTTCCAAAAAGTTTGGAAACCACAATTAGGGAAAGAGCCAGAGCAAAATAGCAGGGTGCTGCACCCTGCTCCTTCGCGCCCTGCTCCTTTTTGGTTCCCCCCTGCTGCCCCTCTGGGCTGGTCAACACAGAAATGTTGAATATCTTTTGAAATTCAACACATTTTTGCAAATATTCAATTTCAAATGAATAGACTATCCTTTAAACATAAATCAAAAGCATAAGATGCATTAGACTCATGAAAACCCTGGATTCAGCAAATTATTAGAAAATGTCAACAAACTGGTCCGGATCCACCCTTTATAGATCCTAGATCTTTCCCTACACAATTAAACGACGAGAGTATGACAAAACATAATAATGAAAATGCCCTGCTAGTCATTAGGAATGCGGATAACAACATGAACTGATGTTTTATTGTAGAAAGTTTAGAAACCTACTTGGATATGCTATCTACAGTGTCCTCAAAAGGAGCAGGGGGGGGGGAAGAAGCCGGGTCGGTTATCAAATATATATTCTAATAATTTGGTAAATCATAGGTGTTCATCAATTTATTGCCTTTAATTAAAGTTTATAAACATAGTAAATTAATTTGGGGTATGAAACATTTCTAAAAATATATTTCATTTCAAAAGATATACATTGATGTGTTGACCTGCCCAGAGATGGAGCAGGGGGGAGCCAAAAAGGTGCAGCACCCTGCTATTTTGTACTGGATCTTCCCATAACTTATTAACAACCTACCTAGATCAGCGATGCAGCACTGTCCATTGTTCTTCACGAGGATGTTCTTGCTCTTCAAGTCACGGTGGGCAATAGCAGGCTTGCCTGAAACACACAGCACCCATGTGGCAGGGATTTCAATAGACACTGAATACTTCTTTTTGAGGCAACAAATTGCAATTTACACATTTAGGACACGAGCAAATAATATGCCTAGCATCATCTAGGTGCAATTGCTTTCCATTCGCCAACTTCAAAAGCACTAGACCATTGAGCTTTCTCTGCTGTTTTTAAATTTTTTAACCTTATTATCGGAAATTACAATTTACAGAGCATTAAACAAATATGCAGAATCTAAATTTCTCTACGTTCAGTTTCAGTCCTGAAATTTTCATTTTGACCCATAAAATTTGAAGATTAAGGTCATGTGATTTCAGGTCATAGTGTTTTATCCAGGCCTAATCAGCGTGGCGCCGCGCCATGCCCCTTTATTGATCCGCCACCCTGCCCTTTTCAAAGGCAATTAGCGCCTCATGCCCTCTTATCTATCGACTGTATTGCCCTTAACGAGCGCAGCCTTTGTGATGGCATGTTATGGTATATTAATCCGTCACCAACTGATAAGATCAGCTGTAGGGTCATTCAGCTTATGAGTTTGTGTCCAGATACAATAAAACATGATTTTGTTACAAAAATGAGCGTAAATTGTCTGCTTTTAACAACCTTGTTTTCATATGCAATTTATAACATGTTTTTGTTTTTTGTCCATGTTATGATAAATGTGATAACAAAGGGCAGAATGCATATAAATGTAGACTCAATGTGGTCTTTAATCATTAATTATAGAAATAATTTTGTGTATACAATATTTCTTCCAACCATAAATACAAATCCATGAAAAAAAAAACGAATTGCAAAACTGGCTATTATTTCCGACATACATATTCGGATTCATCATTTCAATCTGAATTTTAATGTTTGTTTTCTAAATTTTCAATCTTGACTAAAGCTTTTCACCATTAATATAAATGCTAGTAGCAATGTCATCATCAACAACAACATATAATCCATTAAGGTGCAAATAAAAAAAATCAGACAATACAAAAGATGAAAAATAAAAATAATTCCAGGTTATAACTTATAAGTATTTTACCATTAATAAACATGACTTGCCCATAAACAGTTTCAGTTTGACAGTTGTCAATAAGTGTTCATGCATGATTGCCAAATTTGCACATTGGAAATACTTATGAATAATAAATAAATACATTTTCTGATCTTGTAATAAGATAACTTAATAATAAGAAGAAGTAATTATATTGGAAAATTAAAATGTGTTCATAATTGGGCTAAAATAATCATCAAACGTAAAATTAATCATTAAGTTATATAAACTATCATAATTGGTTTAAAATATTACTTCAGGAAAAAAAACTATTAAAACCTAATATGCCCGTTTTATCAGTGTCACCGTGCACAAAATGCCCTTTTTCCAACTCAAGCGCCATGCCCCTCTGCCCTTCTAGATTAAACACTAGGTCATCAAGATCTATTTAAAATCTCAGAGTCTTCGGAATATGAGGCATGTGTGTAGTGTCGTCCCGGATCAGTCTGTGCAGTCCGCACAGACTGATCTGGAACTGATCTGGGACAACACCTTCCGCCTACAGAGGATTTATGTTTAGAAGAGACTTCGTTGAAACAGAAAATACCATAAAGCTTTGTTCTGGATTAGCCTGTGTGGACTGCACAGGTTGATCCGGGACGACACTTTATGCACGTGCATTAAGCCCGATTTTTCCACAACATGCCTCATATCTATTGCTCACCCTGTGTTCCCATGATCTCCATGTGCAGATGTGCGAGCCCACAGGCGATAGAGAGGGACATGCGCACCATGGCCTGGGGACTAACAGGCGTACGGTTGAGGTAGTCGAACAACGAACCCTGCTCATGGTGGTCCGTCACCAGCCACAGCTGCGTCCACGTACCATTGTCTGGAAAATATGTTTGATAAAATATTTACTCCATGAACTTGACAAGAGATCAACTACAGAATAATGTGTTATGATGTATCATTATTTGAAAAATAACTTACTTCTGCGCTATATCGAAAAAAGTTTCAATTCCTTTCAAAATATTCTGACAATTTTTGACCAGGATTCCATGAATATACACAAACAAAATATGCAAAATATATACTTGGTGTATTTAAATTATAAGAATTATTTTTCTTAGAATATGGGTAGCATTAAAGACCTTATTAAAAATTCCACTGAATTTTTTTTTCTTCCGACATTCCCACCTTTATTATCAGCGGCAATAAAGCCAAGGATGTTTTCATGGCGTAACATGACGGTCTGGTAGATCTCAGCCTCTCGGAACCATGAGCGTTCATCGCGGGACGAGAATATTTTCACGGCTACACACTCCCCCTTCCACTTTCCCATCCACACCTCCCCGTATCTCCCCTTGCCAAGTATCTCCACCAACTGTATCTGCCGCGCTATGGTCCGCTGAACCAGCAGTGGCAAACCTAGAGAAGAGAGAATTCTTATATCAATAAGTAATTCTAGCCTTTTATATCATATTCAGTCAGGTTTTGCCATAATAATTATATTTCTCAGAAAAAAAATTGGCAAGTTTCAGCGATATAACATATTTTGAGAATACAAAGTCATGTGTAGAAGCTTAAAACAATCTGATACTCTAAGTTCTGGTTCTGGGTATTTGCTGCGCTATCGTCCAGGCTGATTAAGAATGGGCAACGGGATATCCTGAACTTTGGGAATACATCTTATCACAGCTTCTATATAATTTTGAACCAATATGACTCTCTAGGGCAAGCCTGGCAGATGCAGAGAGTGCGATCGGGTCTAGGGCAAGCCTGGCAGATGCAGAAAGTGCGATCGGGTCTAGGGCAAGCCTGGCAGATGCAGAGAGTGCGATTGGGTCTAGGGCAAGCCTGGCAGATGCAGAGAGTGCGATCGGGTCTAGGGCAAGCCTGGCAGATGCAGAGAGTGCGATCGGGTCTAGGGCAAGCCTGGCAGATGCAGAGAGTGCGATCGGGTCTAGGGCAAGCCTGGCAGATGCAGAGAGTGCGATTGGGTCTAGGGCAAGCCTGGCAGATGCAGAGAGTGAGATCGGGTCTAGGGCAAGCCTGGCAGATGCAGAGAGTGCGATCGGGTCTAGGGCAAGCCTGGCAGATGCAGGAAGTGCGATCGGGAGTAGGGCAAGCCTGGCAGATGCAGAGAGTGTGATCGGGTCTAGGGCAGCCTGGCAGATTCAGAGAGTGCGATCGGGTCTAGGGCAAGCCTGGCAGATTCAGAGAGTGCGATCGGGTCTAGGGCAAGCCTGGCAGATGCAGAGAGTGCAATCGGGTCTAGGGCAAGCCTGGCAGATGCAGAGAGTGCGATCGGGTCTAGGGCAAGCCTGGCAGATGCAGGAAGTGCGATCGGGTCTAGGGCAAGCCTGGCAGATGCAGAGAGTGCGATCGGGTCTAGGGCAAGCCTGGCAGATGCAGAGAGTGCGATCGGGTCTAGGGCAAGCCTGGCAGATGCAGAGAGTGCAATCGGGTCTAGGGCAGCCTGTCAGATGCAGAGAGTGCGATCGGGTCTAGGGAAAGCCTGTCAGATGCAGAGAGTGCGATCGGGTCTAGGGCAAGCCTGGCAGATGCAGAGAGTGCGATCGGGTCTAGGGCAAGCCTGATGCAGAGAGTGCGATCGGGTCTAGGGCAGCCTGGCAGATGCAGAGAGTGCGATCGGGTCTAGGGCAAGCCAGGCAGATGCAGAGAGTGCGATCGGGTCTAGGGCAAGCCTGATGCAGAGAGTGCGATCGGGTCTAGGGCAGCCTGGCAGATGCAGAGAGTGCGATCGGGTCTAGGGCAAGCCTGATGCAGAGAGTGCGATCGGGTCTAGGGCAAGCCTGATGCAGAGAGTGCGATCGGGTCTAGGGCAGCCTGGCAGATGCAGAGAGTGCGATCGGGCATTTCCCAAGGATGCAAATTGAACAAGTAAATTGAAAAAGCAGCAGGAGCAAGCATTTTGGTTTTAAGTGAGGCAAAATAATGAAAACTAAATTTCAAAGCCTTAAAGAGCCGACAAGAGTAAGCATAGCCACGGACTTAAAAGAATATTAGGGTTGTAAGAAAAATGTTCTAACAAAGGTGCATAATAATGAATATGGGCCCAGCTAATCGAAGTTTTTTAAAATGTCATAATATGCATATTAATATTAGCATTTTACTCAATACTCGATCACTGCACTCAGATATCAGACCATAAACTATTAACCTAGTTAAGGCCATACCAAATTGATTCTATGTTTAGCATCCTCGGGCTGGTAGCTTTTTGGATGCCTGAACGAAAAAACTAACAATTTTTACAATGTGAAAAATCGACTTGGAAAGCATATAAAAATTGGCAAAAAATGACTTTTAGATGTTTTTTGTAACAATAGTGTACAACTAGTCATTTTAAATACTTAAAATACTGTCTGAAAGTAGGCT
Source organism: Congeria kusceri (assembly GCA_027627225.1). NCBI lineage: Eukaryota > Metazoa > Mollusca > Bivalvia > Myida > Dreissenidae > Congeria > Congeria kusceri. Next base: position 11,638,874 of record CM051040.1, on the reverse strand, counting down.
CCCAAAGATGTTTTGTAGGTAAACATTTGATTTAGCTTGTACCACTGCCATGAATAAGTTGCGAAAGAAAAATGTTTTTTTTATCGATACAATGTTTGTTTTTTCCTGCCTGGCTGGCAGGTTTCGAAAAATCATGGGCACACTAAAAATAGAATCAAATTTGTATGACCTAACCTAGTTTACACAGAAAAGGCACACGGGAAAGCACGCAAAGCTTAACGAAGGAACAAAATCCTTTAACTATAGCTGGGAAGGACTTCGTGGCAGTCTTTGAAAGCAGCATAGTATTTATAGACTCCTAGTCAAACTTTTAAGTTCAATCTTAAAATTCTGAAATTGTATTATTAACTTTTCTGACAAAGAAATGCATGATTTAAAGATTTTTAAATAAAAGTAATAATTCCAAGAGTGTTCATATTTAAAGCATTATGCCTTGGAAATGTTCCAAAACATATTTTTTGCCAACTTCTAAATTTGACTTAATTTTAATTTTAAGGTAAGAATAACATAAGAATCTCGACAAATATGGGCCCAGAAATGCACCTGATCCGGAGCCCGAATAGTCCATCATCATCTCGTTAAGGGTGCTCTGGTGTCCGTCTGTCAGCAGCGGGGTGTCTATGGGCATGGCGTCACGCTGGCTGAACATGCCCTGGCGCTTCTGTTGCCGCCGGTGATACAGAACGAAGCACACCACGAACAGCGTACACAGGAGCACTATGGGACCCGCTGTTATTCCGACCAACTCGGCGATTCCGAGCTCCGTTTTTCCGTCTACTGCGGTATCTGGAATTTAGAAGAATTAAACCTTATTTAATGTCTAGTCTCGTTCTCTTCTCAAGATTAAAATTTAAAAGACATGATGTGTTCTGATATTTAGAAGAATAGAAGGAATAAACAATTTTTTTTTTGTTTGGGGGGGGGGCTAAAAATCAGGAAATTTAACAATACATAATATGCAAATAGTTGGAAAAGGTATATAAAAACAGTATTTAACCATGTCAGTGTGTATAATCATATTATTATTTCAAAATTGTATTACTCTAATTGACTGGATTCATGTATGTATGTAAAGCTTCTAGTTAACAAGAAATGGTGTTAATGCATGGCTTTTTTTTTTACAAAATGCCTATAATAACACTAAAATTAACAGATTATAGGTTTTAATGTGCAATGCAATGCACAGTGCTATAATAATGCATTTAAATGTATCATGATATATGGCATCCTGGATTGCGGTGCAGGGATAAAAGACAGTTCAAAACATACCAACATCACAGCGTCGGAGATTTGCAATATTTTGGACTTGCTGAAAGACGCTGCTGGCATTCAAGCATAAAACAGAACTATCAAGCAAATGTACACATACTCATTACTGCCTCAATCATTGGCACATGTGACAATAGAACTGATTAGGTTAATGTCACTTCTCACTTAAAACTTAGAAAAAACACTGCCCAAAATGTACCAGTACATTACTTGATTGATCTATAACGAAGTTACAGCAACAAATACCGGTACATTGATAACAACAGAACACTACTTCGTGTTCTGTTGAGCTACAAATACGATCTTAATCATAGGCGCTTGGTTGTTCAACAAATAATAAATCCTTTTCCTATATATAAAAGTACACAAGGTAGCTCACTCTCCATTTTCTATTGTAGATCTAACAGAAGTCGATCGGCTGGTTTCAATGTATAAAATTACATGTTAGGTTCCCTAAATCCCACGCATTTAGGACCGGGTACTTCTTAAAATTATAACCAGTTAATCTGACTCAATCATCTTCCGTTACGATAGAAAATGGCGAGTGAGCTACCTTGTATATATTTATACTATAGGGAATAGGATTATTTTTAATTTGTTAAACAACCAAGCGCCTGTGATCTTAATATGTGGGCCTGTGATACAAGATGTTTATGTGTGGGCCCACTTACTGATCCAAGATGTCAATGTGTGGGCTCAGTCACTGAAATAAGATCATGATGTTAATATGTGGGCCCAGTCACTGACCCAAGATGTTTATGTGTGGGCTCAGTCACTGAAATACGATCATGATGTTAATGTGTGGGCCTAGTCACTGATCCAAGATGTCAATGTACCATGTCAATGTGTGAGTTCATTCAATGAAATAAGATCATGATGATAATGTGAGGGCCCATTCACTGATCCATGATGTTTATGTGTGGGCTCAGTCACTGAAATAAGATCATGATGATAATATGTGGGCCCAGTAACTGACCCAAGATGTTTATGTGTGGGCTCAGTCACAGAAATACGATCATGATGTTAATGTGTGGGCCCAGTCACTGATCCATGATGTTTATGTGTGGACTCAGTCACTGAAATAAGATCATGATGATAATGCGTGGGCCCAGTCAATGATCCAAGATGTTAATGTGTGGACTCAGTCACTGACCCAAGATGTTTATGTGTGGGCTCAGTCACTGAAATAAGATCATGATGTTAATGTGTGGGCCCAGTCACTGAAATAAGATCATGATGTAAATGTGTGGGCTCAGTTACTGAAATAAGATCATGATGTTTATGTGTGGGCTCAGTTACTGAAATAAGATCATGATGTTAATGTGTGGACTCAGTCGCTGAAATAAGATCATGATGTTAATGTGTGGGCTCAGTTACTGAAATAAGATCAAGATGTTTATGTGTGGACTCAGTTACCGAAATAAGATCATGACGTTTGTGTGTGGGCTCAGTTACTGAAATAAGATCATGATGTTAATGTGTGGACTCAGTCACTGAAATAAGATCATGATGTTTATGTGTGGGCTCAGTTACTGAAATAAGATCATGATGTTAATGTGTGGACTCAGTTATTGAAATAAGATCATGATGTTAATGTGTGGATTCAGTCACTGAAATAAGATCATGATGTTTATGTGTGGGCTCAGTTACTGAACTAAGATCATGATGTTAATGTGTGGACTCAGTTACTGAAATAAGATCATGATGTTTATGTGTGGGCTCAGTTACTGAATTAAGATCATGATGTTAATGTGTGGACTCAGTTACTGAAATAAGATCATGATCTTTATGTGTGGGCTCAGTTACTGAAATAAGATCATGATGTTTATGTGTGGGCTCAGTTACTGAAATAAGATCATGATGTTTATGTGTGGGCTCAGTTACTGAACTAAGATCATGATGTTAATGTGCGGACTCAGTTACTGAAATAAGATCATGATGTTTATGTGTGGGCTCAGTTACTGAAATAAGATCATGATGTTTATGTGTGGACTCAGTCACTGAAATAAGATCATGATGTTAATGTGTGGACTCAGTCACTGAAATAAGATCATGATGTTTATGTGTGGACTCAGTCACTGAAATAAGATCATGATGTTTATGTGTGGACTCAGTCACTGAAATAAGATCATGATGTTTATGTGTGGGCTCAGTTGCTGAAATAAGATCATGATGTTAATGTGTGGACTCAGTCACTGAAATACGATCATGATGTTAATGTGTGGGCTCAGTTACTGAAATAAGATCAGGATGTTAATGTGTGGACTCAGTCACTGAAATAAGATCATGATGTTTATGTGTGGGCTCAGTTACTGAAATAAGATCATGATGTTTATGTGTGGGCTCAGTTACTGAAATAAGATCATGATGTTAATGTGTGGGCTCAGTCACTGATATAAGATCATGATGTTAATGTGTGGACTCAGTCACTGAAATAAGATCATGATGTTTATGTGTGGACTCAGTCACTGAAATACGATCATGATGTTAATGTGTGGACTCAGTTACTGAACTAAGATCATGATGTTTATGTGTGGACTCAGTCACTGAAATACGATCATGATGTTAATGTGTGGGCTCAGTCACTGAAATAAGATCATGATGTTTATGTGTGGACTCAGTTACTGAATTAAGATCATGATGTTAATGTGTGGACTCAGTTACTGAAATAAGATCATGATGTTTATGTGTGGGCTCAGTTACTGAAATAAGATCATGATGTTTATGTGTGGGCTCAGTTACTGAAATAAGATCATGATGTTTATGTGTGGGCTCAGTTACTGAACTAAGATCATGATGTTAATGTGCGGACTCAGTTACTGAAATAAGATCATGATGTTTATGTGTGGGCTCAGTTACTGAAATAAGATCATGATGTTTATGTGTGGACTCAGTCACTGAAATAAGATCATGATGTTAATGTGTGGACTCAGTCACTGAAATAAGATCATGATGTTTATGTGTGGACTCAGTCACTGAAATAAGATCATGATGTTTATGTGTGGACTCAGTCACTGAAATAAGATCATGATGTTTATGTGTGGGCTCAGTTGCTGAAATAAGATCATGATGTTAATGTGTGGACTCAGTCACTGAAATACGATCATGATGTTAATGTGTGGGCTCAGTTACTGAAATAAGATCAGGATGTTAATGTGTGGACTCAGTCACTGAAATAAGATCATGATGTTTATGTGTGGGCTCAGTTACTGAAATAAGATCATGATGTTTATGTGTGGGCTCAGTTACTGAAATAAGATCATGATGTTAATGTGTGGGCTCAGTCACTGATATAAGATCATGATGTTAATGTGTGGACTCAGTCACTGAAATAAGATCATGATGTTTATGTGTGGACTCAGTCACTGAAATACGATCATGATGTTAATGTGTGGACTCAGTTACTGAACTAAGATCATGATGTTTATGTGTGGACTCAGTCACTGAAATACGATCATGATGTTAATGTGTGGGCTCAGTCACTGAAATAAGATCATGATGTTTATGTGTGGACTCAGTCACTGAAATACGATCATGATGTTAATGTGTGGGCCCAGTTACTGAAATAAGATCATGATGTTTATGTGTGGACTCAGTCACTGAAATACGATCATGATGTTAATGTGTGGGCCCAGTTACTGAAATAAGATCATGATGTTTATGTGTGGGCTCAGTTACTGATCCAAGATGTTTTTGAGTGGGCTCAGTCACTGAAATAAAATCATGATGTTAATGTGTCGGCCCAGTCACTGACCCTAATTGTGTATGAGTGGGCCGAGTCATTGATCCAAAATTTATTTGTTAGGGCCCAGTCACTGAAACTGTGAACTTAGATGTTAAAATGTCAATAAAAGTAAGATGTTAATCTGTGGGTCCAGTCACTGAACCAAGATGTATAATTATGACTAATGTGGGCCAAGTTAGTGAACTTAGTTTTACATGTGTGGACATTCAATTTTTTAAGCACTGAAGATGTATTGTTTTGTATATCATGGCTCATTCAAACTGAAATATTTCATTTGACAAATGTATTGTAATCAATTTCATTCATGGTGATTTTTAAGAGCTTAAAGAAGATATAATCCTGCAGAATAAATCTAATATTGACATTTGCATGTGTGGGCTCTGTCACTGAACCAAGATGTTCACAATTTCAGTCCCAGCCACGTCACCTTACCTGGCTGCTCAGGTCGGCGGGAGATCTCGGGTTTGAGCCTCAGGTTGCACATGTCTTCATAGCAGCACTCGACCTTTGTCTCATAACTCGCCTCGATCGACGTCTGACACTCAAAGGGGTTCCCTGCAGGCACCAGGTTCGCCTTGCTCTTACAGCTGTGTGAAGGTCAAAAACTAGGACATGTACACTTTGAACATAGTAGGGCTCTCATTATTTTTTGGGTTACATAATTATAGGACCCATTCACCCAAGCACTGCTAGGGAAAGATCTAGGATCAAAAACAATACAGGGTGCTGCTAAAAAGGAGCAGGGTGGAAAGCCAAACCAGTTTGTTGACATGTTCTAATATTTTGCTAAATCATGGTTTTGTATGAGTTAAATGCTTGTGTTAAAGGTTTTTAAGTATTTCTTATTCATTTGTCATTGAATATTTGCAAAAATATATTAAATTTCAAAGATATTCAACATTTCTGTGTTGACCAGCCCAGAGGGACAGCAGGGGGGAACCAAAAAGGAGCAGGGTGCTGCGCCCTGTTATTTTGCGCTAGATCTTTCCCTACCCCCACCCCATCTGTTACATTAAAAGAATATGCAGTAACATTGACGTCATAATACTCAAGAGATCTCATTCTGATATACCTACTATTCCTACTTTTGAGTCCGTGTGTACCGTCTTTCACTATCAGACAAATATGCTGAAAGGCTAAATTTCAAATCAAATTTCAACACATACAGTTCCAAACTTACCTGAACTTACCCGAACCATACCCAGAAGCAATATTATTCTACAACTGAACTGAATCCCCAAACTTACTCTGTATATGAAAGACTCATCTGCTGTAAATGATTTGGAATACATACACAATGTGTGTGTATTTCGAAGTTAATGAGGTCCTTCTGCACCTGAGGCTGCATTATGTGAGGACCCGGAGTGTGTCCCAGCACTCCTACCTAAATAATTACTCGAGACTCACAAAAGTTGGGACAAATTTTGAATCATAGCTGCAATTTCCAGCTATTTATTTTTTGCTGAAAGATATTTTAATTTTGGTGTGATCTTGTGCTGTGGGGGGAAACCGGAGTGCCCGGAGAAAAAGCACACCTATCCGGTATGTTGACCATCAACCAAACTCACATGCGCCGGGAGTCATGACATGAAGGCCAAGGAGTGTGCATATACTGCTAGGAGTAAAGAGGTATATTTCTGACGGTGCTTTTATTTCAGTGTGTTTAGTGTGTTCATGGTGTTGATACTTGGCAAATAACAGGCTGTCAACCAAGTTCCATCGAATTGGGACAATGTAACAATATTTTCACCAAAAATATAGGACTTTTTGCCGATTGTTTGGACATAATATAGGAAATTTATAGTAAAAATACTTCATTATAGAGTATGATCCCATATTCTAGCCTGATAAGTCTTACAGCTTGTGTTTTAATGAAGAAAACATTTGCTTCAAACATTTTCATGCTAATCAATTGGCAACTGAGACATTCATGCTATAACCAGGTTACCTAACAATAATCTGTGCTATCTGTGCTTGATGCTATTGAAGCGAGCGAGAAAAAATTGGCAACTAGATTATTGATATGTGGCACGTCGTGAGAAAACCGGTCTTAATGCATGTGCGTAAAGTGTCATCCCGGATTAGCCTGTACACTTCGCACAGGCTAATCCAGGACGGCACTTTCCGCCTGCAGTGAATTTATGTTGAGAAGAGACTTCCTTAAAACAGAAAATACCATAAAAGCAGAAAGTGCTGTACCGGATTAGCCTGTGCGGTCTGCACAGGCTAATCCGGAACGACACTTTACGCACATGCATTAAGTCCGGTTTTCCCACGACGCCCCTCATATATACTGTTCACGGACCAATTTCGTAAATTTAGCAAAAATATATGAAAAATTCTTAAATACCGACATAGGAAAATATAGGAGCTATAGGATTTTTTTTTCAAAATACAAGATTTCTTTCAAAAATATAGGAATATAAGAACAGGTTGACAGCCTGAAATAATGTTGTGCTGTATGGAATACTAGGTTGTAAGTTTTGAGGCATGGGTGAATGTGTGCATTAAGCTTTATTCAAATAAAGAATCATATTGTACCAGACTATGTATGTTAAAAATAGTATTCTTATGAAACACAAGTAAACACATTTTACCAATTAAGTTTTAAGTTTGAAGGAATGAAATAATTAAATTGTGTATTTTGTTCTTATTAAAAACTGTACTCACATAAAACATCTGAATGAAATTTTTGAACAACTTATTACAATAAAGTACATCATTAATTAATTATGTCCATCAAACCGATAACTCAAGTGACAGAGATGTACACGTAATGAAACGGGTAGCTCAATATTACATTTTACTGTGAAGCTATCACCTAAAATGAAATATTGCATGTTGGGGAAAATTTGGGTGTTTGATTTAATGCCATGTGTACATGTACCTGATACCGTGGTAGTACCCAATGTAGGGAAGAGCACCCTATTGCACATGTCCTCATAACAGCATTCTGAGTAGGAAAGGGAGGCAACCCTTGTGTTTTGACACAGATAAGGTGCATCCGGAGTTATGCTCTCTCTCTTGTGAATACATCTGTTGGTAACATTGAAGGTGTCTTGTACATTTTGGTGAAGAATGAACATTAAATGAGGCTAAATATGTTGATTTAAATGGTGTTGATGACAAATTCAAATTTAAATAAACTGCTAGTACTAGGATTACCTGTATATGAATAATAGTAAACAATTCTCAGAATTTTCTGCATCATCTATATATACTGAGTGTGAAACTGTAGTATCAATTTAAAATTTCTATATCAGATACAATTAATTCACGCTCTACCCTTGAACTGTACATGTATGCATACAGCCATTTAAGACTAATGATCACTATCAACAAGACATACTTGAACTGGTAGACTTTCTTGTCGCCATCAGTGTAGATGTTGGTGAAGCAGGCCCCGTCTGTGTAACACGTCTTGTTCTCCGGACAGTTCTCCGCCTCGCACAGGCAAATCAGACCTGGAAAAGTTATTTAAAATGTAGTTTAATGTCAGACTACCAGAAAGCTCAACAGAGTTCTCGGAAACACGTAATTCGGCATATTTGAAAGCATACTTTTATGAAAAGGACGCCATAAATCTTGGTGTTAGATTCCAGGAAGCAACCCTTTTCTCTGGCGTACGCATACTTTCCCAAAACAAAGAACGCCTACTCAGCAATAAACATGTTCCCCTCCTGCATCAGTGTGTCAATTATCGATAAAATAACTACAGCTAACCAGTCAGCCAATAAGAACGTGTTTGCAAATGAATGTCGTTGATAGAAAGTTTATCACGCCTTCAATCTAATTTGAAACAGTAAAGGTGCAAGTGATTTATTACACTTTCCCGTTAGGTATGCGTTATGTTATGTGCGTGTAATTAACACCCCCGTTTTTAATAAAATGCTACACATTTAAAGAAGGCAATATCATTTTTATTCATGTGAAATGAACAGTTAACAAATTATAAGAATTAAGATGAATCTGTGTAACTTGACAATTTTCGTACACCGATAGCGTCAAGTGTGCGTCTTTATTTGTTAAAAAAACTACAACTACTAGTGTTTATTAAAAAAATAGCTATTAAAAATCATCACTGTACACGGATTATTTGCAAACACTTTTGCTGAGGCAACATTTGAATGAAAGTTAGCGAAAGTTTATAGTACTTGTCGAAAGTGAAAGCAAATAAATGTCAGCGTCCTTTTCTTTTTGTTACAATTTACAAAAAATGTTGAGCTGTTTCTTTTTAATGAATAAAGTCCTATTTAAATTTTAATTGCGGGTAGTTAATAAACAGTTTGTTTAATAAGATTTTTTACACAAAGTATTGTTGTTGTAGTTGTGTTTAAAGTGGGTGGTGTAGGGGTCTGTTTTGACGACTCGATACTGGGACGCTAACTTTTCGAAGGAAGGATTCCTGGACTCCATGTTTTGAAATCCTAGCGAGAACTCTGGCTAAAAGAATGGATCAGACATTCGGTCTGCCATCTCGTAACTGGCCCGACCGAAAAAAAATTCTTTAGACTAAATCTAGGTAAACAAATACCAGTCTGACTCAAAATTGGTTTCTGATGAACTTGTTCCCTAGTCAACTTGAGCCTCACGGTATATAAGTGTACAGAGAACAAAGCTAATGTTTGATAAAACATATTTCATGGTGGATCATATAATGGAAAATAAAAATCAGACAGTATCATGTTAATATAGTGGGAGTGAAATACAATTTGTTTAAACAGGAATGGGTTAAAATTTATTTCAATTGCAAAACAAATGAAATGAGACATCATATGGAAAAGTAATTATGTTTACTGTGATATTACTGTTAATATTTAAAATCAATAAATGCCAGATGAATTTAATGTTTAGGGACAATAAAATTAATGTTCTTAATACTTGTGTTCTGAAAATTCACAGACTCTGTTCATATTATACTACTAGTACAATAATATATATATATTTTAATTGGCTATTTTTATTAGATATTATTTACCTACGTTCATGTTGATTTTTTTATTCAATGCAGTTTGTTATAATGGTATTTCGCTTTCATTTTATTAGTATACTTTATTTCTGTCCATGAGTATCATATTCATAATAATCATGAGTATAATTCTCCAAAAAGGGAACAGGTTAAATCTGTAACGTACGAGTGAACCAGAAATAGGGTACTGGTTGACCAAAAAGGATACGGATTGACTAGGGTACGAGTTGACCAGGGTACGAGTTGACCAGTTACCCTAAAAATTTGCCTGGCATATCCATTGCACTAATGGCTTTCAGTAACTCTACATAAATTGTTAGTGTTGGACTAGACCATGATTGTCCCGATAACATCAAATTCAATGCACAACAAAAATATAACTAATTATTGCCTGAAATTATTTGATTCACCTAATCATTAAAATGGGGGTGAAATTAGCATTAGCAGGTCCATAATATTGTTGTCCGTCGGAGTGGGGCATCCCATAACAGTTCACATTATTTTCTATTACACATTTCTGTGTAAGTGTTATACAAGTTCAGATAGCAAACACATATACTTTTTTGTGTTTCACAGACACTGACAGTGTCAATACGATTGGCAATTAGCAAATGTCTAAATCATTATTGGTGTAAAAAATCAATTTTCCAGACCATACATACCTTGCGCATTTTGTAAAAGCTTTATGATAATCACGCAAAATACAGCCGATCGATATGTACTCATTGTTAAGGACACAATTTTTAAAAATTATAAGCTGCAATTATTAATGTTTTTGTCTCAGCCATTTTGTTTTGATCACACAACTACGGTGTACAAATAGTCTCAAAGATGGGCCGAGTTAGTGTAAACGGGTTAAAAGACGTGATGCAGATTTTCAGCAGATACTGTCTAAAACACACTTTTATAGCGGTAGTTTTACTGACATATATTCAGATCTACTATATTACGTATTAAGTGTAATACCAATTATCATGACGCGTAGTAATTTTGAAAATAGCGCAAAAGAGCATTTGGCTACAAACCACTAAATTTGTCAGTGTTTGATTTTGCCGAACTCCTCGCAGCGGTTACCTCCTCCCCCTATCGGTTAACGGTAACCAGTGCCATCACAAGTAAAATCCTTCCAGATCTGGAAGCATTACGTATTTGTAACTTTTACTTATTTAATGCAACTCTCTACATAATTGGACTTTTTATACATTGTTTGAGATCAATAATGAAAACAGAAAAAGAAAAAAAATAATTAAAACCGTAAATAATTAAAGATTTAAATCGATTATCATCACGTGGTTTGTTATGACGAAGTTTTTCTGCACAAGTGTTGTTTTTTATTATTTATGTTTCATTATTACCAGAATTAATTAACAAATCATATACACCTTAGGTAATATGATTAAGAAGGTGGAAAAGTTGGCATGCAATTAATTTATACAATTGATGGAAATTTCCTTGAAACTTATAGCTGAAACACTGTAAATGTCACTCTTATTACAGTGATATCACTGAAAATATTGACTAAATCCTTTATGTATAAGACGTATGCCAGCTTATAAGTGATATTATTTGGGCATACATATAATTAACACATTTTAATTACACTGTTTAAACCTTTATTTAATTTATAATTTCAAATCGATCAAATAATAACACAGTTAATTCACGCATAGATTATTATGTATTTTCTAAACCCAAACATCTACATATATATTTTTGGTTAATAAAGAAACAATGCTAATGTACATACGTGCAATAGATGTTCTTCAGTGAAATACAATTGTCAATTTACTGCATACAATATATTTTAGTGACTGAAAATGTTTACTCTCACAATAAATATATGTGAAGTATTATTTTTTATATATTTGCAAATCAACCATTTCAACTGTATACAAATAATGGACATATTCCTGAAGTAAAATATCTACATTAAAATCCTCACTGACATAATTTGATGCAGTATAGGCTCAGACACACCATCACACAAATCAGTACTACGTAATTGAACAACAAAGGACAACACATGCTTGGGGTATGTAACAAAGTTTGTATGATGTCCTCATTATTGCTTTGTTTGCCTCACACTGTTAATATTCACATTTTATAACTTACTCATATAAAATACTTATTGTAGAAAGTTGTTTTTTACATTTGACATTTGATAATCACGTGATAAATCCACTAGATACAATAGTAATCACACAGATGAACAGCGAAATTTTTGTTTATAAACTTTCTTGTCTTGTGAAGTTGGAAGAGAACAGTATCACACGTGTTGTGGCTTCTTTCTGTTCTTTTTTTTTTATCTTCTTACTGTTGTACTGATGCCTTGGAGTGGACACTGCACCCTAAAAACAATATTACAGTTTAAATAAATTTTTACTATCGATAAATTATTATTTTTTTTATTTTTTTGTCTAGTATGTTTGACCAATTCATATTATTTTAACAAGGATAATGGTCTTTATTAACATAATATTTAAATGTATTATTTCTTGTTATTAAAAAAAATTAGAACAGTGAATTTAAAGATCTATAAATAAGCATTACTAAATTTCTAGTGTACTTTAAATTAGACTTTCTTAATTTGATGTTTGTTGAAGAACACATTATTTATTCTACATACGGTGCACATGTCGGTCCCCAATTTAAGTGGGGGCCCGTCGATTCCATTTAATACTGCCACACACACTATATTTTTGTTTTCGGCCATTAAATTTCATGCGTGAAGTGAATGTTAAATGTAAGTTTTATAACGCACGAACTATTACATAAAAAAGCATATTACATTTTTACCTCGTTTGTGTTCTGTGTCAAAGGAAAAGAATCTATTGCCCAACATAATAATTATTACATACAATATGTGTAATTGTCAGTCTGAGTCAGAGCAACCTTTTTTTTCAAATTAGTAAAATTAGCACTTGTGAATTTCGTTACCAGTTGCCTTGATGATCTATTCTAAAGTGCGCGCTGTATAGAAACATGTAATATTTAAGTGTTCTCTCTGAGTTTGAGCTTAGTTCATTTACAAATATAGCTTTGGAAATATGTATTTGTTATTCTATAATTGTGTTTGTAATTGAGTCTTTATTATAGATTGGAATTATTGCTGTTATTATAGTCCTATATCCATGTAGAGTCATAATAATGTTTCGGGTATGCAGCCACCCCCAAACCACACCCACCTATATGACTGTTTGAAAATAATTGCGAAATTGGTATATTTTGAACATTCTAACAAGCTTTATTCAGCTCTTAAAATCTACATTTTTAAGGAAAACATATCGTCTTTAAAAATTTACTCTGAACAATTTACTCTGTAATAGAGCCGAAACATCAAATAAATACAAGCCACGCAATTATGAAGTCTAAATTTCTGTCCTTCTAGTCAGCGAACTGTGCAATTACATATTCAATATTAATATCCATATATTAATGATGATATTTGTCTGTAGGCAGCAGTGTAAAATTACTAAAATTATCTGACTTAAATTTTAAGAGTATGTCTAAATATTATTTTCAAAGGTGTATCTAAGGCAAAATCGAATGTTCGCCCAAATTGAAAAACACATAAAATAATGCATCTGGAACGAAAACATCATTAAATTTACATCAGATAAATTATAATTAACACTTAGTAGTATTTTTTTTTTAATGTAATTTACATGTAATTGAGCTATAAATCTGTCGGTTTGAAACGATGAAAATATTTCATTCCTTTGAAATTGCCGCTTTTAATTTAAATGCAAATGAATGTAACTTTAGATTTACTGATTACGCAGAATTTTCCGTTTTGCTGGTATGTAACTTTAGATTTACCGATTACGCAGAATTTTCCGTTTTGCTATTTTTCTTTTGAATTTTTTGTTTTCATTTTATTGCAATTTCTTTGGCGAGAGATTTTAGCTAACTTGAGCACGAAGTGCTCGGTGAGCTATTGGCATACGGGACCTCTCCTGCGTCGTCCGTTTGCCGTCAACAATTTGTTTCGTTCTCACGCTGGATAATTCACTTTTTATCCAATCTTAACAAAACTTGCACAGGATCTACGTCTTTAAAAGAACGTTGCTTCATACGCGACGTCGTCGTCTTTGATCTTTTCTTGCGGCATCTCTTATGTAGTTCAAACTCGTGGCCTTGGGAAATTATTTTTAAAGAAGCTATCCAGCAAGCCTACTATAGTTTCTGGTTGTTTCCAATGTGATTCTCTTCTACAAACAGCCTATCTCCGACATTTAACATAAATTTAACAACCGTTAAAAATTGCCCCATAACTGATTAAAATTGATCAGTGTTAAACGACATTTTGATCAAAATTTAACGTCAAAATGTTGGCTGGGTCATTTCTCAACGTTGAAAAAGGACCCATAGGTTCAATTTTCAACGGGGTCAATATTTAATGTTACAGGCATGAAGTTCCACGTGGCCATAGGCAAACACTTTGCGCGAAATAAAATCGTCGATAAACGCATCGTGCCGACAGGGAATTAATGAGCTATGCTCGGACACAGTTGTATCTCTGGGCTGAGGTTGTTTCAGACCCTGTGAGAATAGGCTAGCAAAACTTCGAAATCATGAAAAAATAATGATACATTTCATTGGTTCCGTATCCAAGTCTGCACTGAGATTCAATTAAACCACGCGTTGTTAAAACAGTTACAGTAGGGTTGTTCGCTTTTGTCATATTTACCGTTATCGTTACCGTTATTGGAAGAGTACTTGGGTGGTAAAGCAATTTTGTAGAGGCGTAAGTAAACAATCGGTATACTATATGCGTATTTAAATTATTTAAGTCTTAATCAAATTATGCATACATATATTAATTATATATATATTAAATTAAATATATAACGAGCTCATACGTCATTGGCAGGGCTCTTCAATATATAATAATGAAATGAAACAAAATCGGAAACAGAAGTAGAAAACACCCGTATTAACATCCTTTTTCCTAACAAGTGACCAATTGTCCCTACAACGTAGCACACTATGAACAGCACGAAACAAAACACTAATCAAAATATGATTAAAACCGGGGTCTCCGCTTTGAAAAGGTTAAGATCGACACAAAGCATTGGGATTAAAACAATTTAAAGGTGTGCCGAACTTTACACTTGGAATCGTAGAATGGCAATTTTTCTTATACCCCATTAAAATAAATTCGCGGATGCAGACGATGATCGAGATCACCTCCTCACTCGGCAGAAAATAAAATAAAAATGTCGCGTTGTCGCATCTTCGCCATCTTGTACAGAGCGAAACTTGAACTGGCAGAAACAGCGTTCCTTAGTAAACTGTACACATTGGGCGTGTTAGGATCTGTAGTCTTTAATATGACCATATTAAAGGATTTGACCACAAAGCCATGTTTACCAGCAGCATCTTTTTTTTATCTAAAATGTGGCCTTAAAACAAATTGAATACAAAAAATGATATGTTATGCTACTTCTAAAAAAAATGCCATTCGCTTGATTGTAGTCACCCGTAAGAAACACAGAATGCATTCGCTATTTCGATAAAGACACATGCTGTATATGCATTAATTGCTGAAAATTCAAATTTCAAGTAATTCATTGTCACGATATATCAACATACACAGGAGATACGTTATTTTCAGGAAATAAAAATTTTAACGAGAGTCCGTTATGTAAAAAGTCTGTGTCTACAGAAGAAAAAAAAAACGATTTGATAAATGGCCCACTTTCGACAACCCGGGAGTTTCCGACTATTTTCTGGTTTCTAACCTTGAAACGTTAAGGTAATACAACTGTAATGGGCAATATTCGAAACCTAATTTTAGATATTATTTCCATTATCTGTATTACATCACTGATCGTATTACAAATTTTGAAGGTGGCTTTCCATGCCAAAATATTTTTGGGGGAAAATGTTCAGGACAACCCCTTTTTCCATCAAAATTCATTTATCCTATGGATGAAAAAAAATCATAACTGATTTATAGTTGCAAATATATCCAAAATGTTGGTGTCTTTTATACAAGTAATGATTGAAGACTATAAAATAAGGCAACACAAGGCGTTAAAGAAGATAAAAGTATTGATATTTATATATTTTGTATGGAAGCCCAGCATAAACTTGAAGCTGACAGAAAAGACAAAATAATCTGTTGTCTTAAAGATGTTGGTTTTCCATTACTGGCATGTATTTTCACTTAAAATCTTTTTTATTTATTTTTCATCTATGACATATATTTGACTAAAATAAGCAGTTAAAAACAAATTTACCATGTTCTTTTTGAAAAAGTGAAGAAAAACATACCCCTTAAACAAATAGCTATATTTAGGCAATTCCACAACAATAATTATCAAATGTGACATAAATTATGCATTTTAAGTTTAATACACCATTTATACCAGTTAAACTAAATATATTAATAATTAAATGTTATTATTTCAGTTAAACAAACTTTTTTTTTTTAATTCAGTTCCCTAGAGGTACACGAAATGCCACCACACCCTGCAACGTTTTCAGCTCTGGGACAACACACCGTACATCAACAATAAGTGTCTTATTTATTATGTTCGTTTCCAATCATCTTCAGGTCAACAATGTTTATGCTGGTAATTGAGGCTGTATCTTTTCGTAATTTAGACTGCATCTTCACCAACTGAAACAATCAGAAAAGATGTGTACTTTGTTGAGCACCTGGTTAGACCCCCAGGGAAGCATTCCGAGTGATTTGTGGCAATGCTCGTCCTTCAGCTGCGAAAATATTTTAAAACAATCCAATAACAGATTGATTTCCACTACATATTTAACAATATACATACACAACTTTCCAGTATATGTGCAACCCAACCTAGTAAGCCATACTTTTCAGTGTTAGGTAAAATTAATGTCAAAACTGTGTGATTACTGAATGGATCCTTATTAGTATGCTGATCATGAAGAAACACTGGTGCACACATTCATAAGCAAACGGCACACGTATTAAGTATAAATACTCAACTATTAAAGTGTCTTGAGGCTTCACAACTAAGGGACTGACAGATCAAACATGTACTCAATGACTTGTAAGTTCATTTACTTACTTGTATACTGTAAGTATATATAGAAATATGGACACACACAAATTTATGTAAATAATATTACTTATATTTATATATTAATTGTACATTTAAGCAATACAATTTCGTAGTTCAAGCATTGAAATGAAAAGCATCACAGTATTCTCTGGTAAATTACGTTCTGATTTTATAGACAAATATTAATATATTTATAAATTTTAGAATAACAATACAAATCTTTCAATTTCTTGTTACACTTACATGTGTTTCATCTCCTTATTATCAGGATTCAAGCTGGTTCACCATATGTACCATCGGGCATATTACGAACTGGGTAACGAAACTTTACCACAGTCACCATATCGGCCGATCTTAGAAAAAAAGCGGGAAATGATTACAGTTGTACTAACTTAAAAGCGATTTTTTTGTTCGGTGTTAGGCGTCAGTTATCTTGAAACAACTTTATTTTTCTTTCATTTAATGTACACACAATTTTACATTTAGAACGTGTAAATGTGGGTAAAATGTAAAAATAGTGTTTAAAATATATACATGCTTATCAAACCTTGATATAGCGTTTGAAACGAACTACAAAACTGAAATCATTAATATATAATATGCGAATTGGGTGTATATTATATATAATCAAAGACTTAAAATAAATATAATCAATACCAGAGCTCCAGATAGCATTAGTATTGGCGTATTTGCGTATTTGCGTATTTAAATCTCAACAATACGCATTGAAAATAACTTGTGGGGGTAAACATTTTTTTTTGATAATAAAGCCCTAATTTAGGATTCAAATGAACATATAATAATTTATCGTTTCGTGGTAGCTGTTTACCTGAAATATAATAATCGAACCAATCGCAGTTTATAGATTTGACTACACCCATTTCGCAATTACCTTAACCGATGAATCATATTGTAAACAGTCTAATTCAGACTTGTTTGGTGTTGAATCAGTTTACATCAGCAGATAATGCATCACTTAAACGCAGGGACCTGTGAAAGGTTATGTCTGCGTGTTGTTTTGTGACGTTGTCGAAACGATTAATACTCTAACAAATTTACAAAATGCTGGTCCAAGGGTGAGAGAAAATGACATAGTCACCTTGCTTTCTATTATTATTTCCTTATATTATATTATTTAAAACCGCTGTCTATGGAATCTAATTCAATACATCGTAATTTGACAATAGCTGTTATGAACGTCAATAGTGTTTATTCCATTGAAAACTGTTTCATATTGACAAATGCATTTTATATTGTCTAAGTTCGAAAACGTTTGATACGAACGGAATATACAATTATGTACATGCTGATTAACTCCCGAGGCATCACCAGTTATTGCATGCAGAAAAAAATACGATAAAAAGTTACCAAAATGTTATTATTGCACCGATTAAATTGGGTTTGTTTTGCAGATTGATCGGTTAGATATCAATCCGAAACGATTTCTGCTAAGTTTTATGTTTACTAACATATTTCTGGACTGCTGCTTTAGATGAAAGCGTGTTTTCGAAATTATGTTTACATTTCATACATAAGAAATATATAATTAAATAATGAACTAGTGAACTTTTGTTTCAGTGGCTGAAGTTACGTTCGTAAATATTTTCTATAGGTATATTTTAAAGGAAGGCTACTTTTATAATAAAAATATCACTACGTGTATTATCAAACAGACATTAAGCTTTAAAGTTGCAAATACAAAATCCTGAGAAACAGTAGATAACCGAATGTGTGTTATTAAAACAATTATCTGAAGAATCTCCGCACCTTTCAACACAATGTGTTGTTTGTAAAGGACTTGTCACGTTGCAGCGAATAAGCTATTGCGAATGCGAAGCGTATGAAAAATGGCCAAAACATTTTTTTATCGCTACTCGTAAAGATTCTTGATTGCGGTCGCCGACTTTGAATTCCGACAAACGATTAATCGAGACAAAATAATAGTGTTTAGTAACCGTTTTTGCGCATTTTTCGATCTGTTAAACATTGGTAAGTACATTTATTCCACGCAATATACGCATAACAACACTCAGTACCATTACATGAAAACTAAATTATAGGGTGCTAACATAACACCAGCTTAACCTAATCCTACTGTATCTAACATTGTACATGTGTGCTAGTTTTGAATCGGTTGATTTCAATAACAATATTAAACAGTATAAATACAATATCAACCCCTATTTCATTTCTTTACTCCAATCATAGTAGATTACTATTCAGAGTTACAGAAATATGCAATTTATTTAGACGTTTAACTTCATATATCATGTTATAAAGAAGAGAAAAGAGACGGCACATAACTATACGATTATAACCGATTATCGCATCGGTTGAACTCATCGATTATATCGATTAATCGATTTGCCGTTTTCAGTCGATATGCCCATCACTACCTTTTTCTTTTAAACCAAATAATTTTTCACAAATGTTCGTCTTTTGTTCCTCTACCAAACCTATTAAAATGGTTCCTCCGCACTGCACAAAATGGCCACTAAAGCTCAAAGTAGAATTTGAGTTAAAGGTTTGTTTTCCTGTCATATTTTGAAAAGTTCTTTGTCAATCTTCATGAAACTTTATAGAAATGTTCCGTGGATGGTCCTCAACCAAACCTGTGAAAACGGTTCCGCTTCACTGCACAAGATGGCCACCAGATCTAAAAATAGAAATATGTCTAAACGAAAATTTCTTCTAGACATATGGCCTGATTTTCAAATAATTTCACACCAGTGTTCGTTTAGTGGTCATTCAAATGGTTCTGCCTCACAGCACAAAATGGCTACTAGAGCTAAAAATAGAATTTGCGCTAAAGTTTCGAATTCCTGTCTAAAGTTTCTAAAGTTCTTGGTCTATCTTGATGAAACTTTACTGCATACATTTTAGATCATCGACATGAAATTTCCATACTTCTTCACCAACATTGACTCTTACATGTACCCCCATCAGCAAAATTAAAAATCCGGCTTTAATGCGGTTTCCGCATTTTTCTCTTGTTAAAGTATTGGAATTGGCAACGAGTGGTCGGCATTGTCAGTCATACGTTCTTTGCGTGGTGTTCTTATGTAGATGTTTATTATCTTCTTTTTAAAGTATTTCAATTGGCAACGACGCCCATATTTCTCTGTAGAGGCCAAATCATTTCGAATAAGTTTGAGATGCGTTTGCTACCGTTCTTTATAATAATTAACACAGCAATGTGCTCGGCATCATTTTCAACTTACTCATATATCAATTAAACTATCTCCAATAATTGAATATTACAAAGACATCAGATCGTTACTGTCACCATTGTTCAATACGTCATTTGATCCAATGTTTATTTACATGATCTGATATAATTATGATGAGCAAGGTTGATATTAATTGAGCAAACGAATAGAGATTTGATTGACAATGTGTTTCGACATTCAGAAAGCTATGACTTAATTTTTCCGACGGGGCTTTCTTGTAAACGCCCCCCCCCCCCCACCCCGAGGGAAATTGGATGGTAGCTATTTAACGTCGTATTAATTATCGTAAAATACGAAAAACACACAACACAAGAACAAAATATTATTTTGCAAATTCTAATTGTTAACATCATGAATTGGAAAAACAACTAACACACTAATTTTACTAAAATGTTAAAAATTAAAATTGCCATGATTTTTGTCCTGGCCAAAGGC
The DNA here is from genome assembly GCA_027627225.1 of Congeria kusceri. Taxonomy (NCBI): domain Eukaryota; kingdom Metazoa; phylum Mollusca; class Bivalvia; order Myida; family Dreissenidae; genus Congeria; species Congeria kusceri. The sequence continues at coordinate 11,618,180 of CM051040.1, read as the reverse complement.
ACTGTGGTAAACCACGGATCAAACAGGGACTATCGCTATTACATCAAAGAATGAAACTTATATTTAACGATGTTGCAATTGCCCTTTTTCTAGCCAAATTCAATGTGGTCTATCGAGACTCAACCAGCGATATATGCTGGTACAGGTGTATGTAAAACGATGTCTAAATTTGCCATGTTTTTCCAGCCCAAATGCAATGTTGTTAACCGCAGCCCAACCGGTGACTGTCGCTGGTACACTGGTTTGAACACGGTGGACCAGATAATAGAGGGCGGCAGTATCGCCGCCTACAAGGTCAAGTGGTTCAGTGGCGCCTGCAGCGGATGGTTCGTCCCTGGGGTTAACGACCTGACGAGAAATACAACCCGACCGCCGTGTCTTGTGCTGTACCCGGCGTGGCGAACTCGTTGAGGAAACTCTGGTCCAACTTCGTCAACCAGCAACTTCGTTGCTGATGGCAAATCGTTTACAAGCCATGTAGACCTAAACAAAAACCTAACAAAATCTAAGTCGAAAAACGGCCATTATTTAATGGAATTCATTACAGAGTTATGCTTATTGTCCTAAAGACTAAATAGTCATGCTTCATAAGTATACACAGTTTGAAAGCTGTAGGTTTAATACTTTTCAAGAAAGATTTAAATACGTACAAACGATCTTTATTTAAAAAGGCCATTAATTCAATCAAAATGCATTACAGATTCATCATGCTGAATATGTATACCACGTTTAAAAGCTGTAGGTCAAATAATGAAAGATTTGAAATAAATCGTAACAAAGAAGAATATCGGTTAAACAAGTGGATGCTCCCCGATGTCATTTGGACCTTTAATTGTGGCATTGACCTTTAACCTGACTCATAGGGTAGAGGAAAAACATTTGTGTAAAGTGATTTTAAAACCCATCTTTTTATAGCCATGTTATAAGTCTGGACAAGCAATAAAGCCAATTCCGACTTTTGACGCCTAAGTATGTCAATGAGTTTAATGTACACTCCTGGTTCAAACGCGTGACAAGCCGTCTCATTTAGGCAATCACTTTGCAAAGTTATTTGAAAATCCCTTAAGCTAAATGCAATTTCAATTTCAAACATTGGCCTCTTAAGTGGGACCTTGATGGGTTCAAAAATTAGCATCCGTACAAAGTATATTCCGTCTTCGTTTTCAACGGTGTTTGTCGGAGTTGTTCCTTAAAAGGCGTGGTTAACAATCCTATAGCATACCGTCAATTGATTGGTGGACATCGGATTTAAAACCACGCCTCCTCAGGTGAATCTCCGCCAAACACCGTTTAAAGTATAATACTGTTTTACCAGACATGTCAGTCAACCAACGAAGTTTTGGCGTTCGGAATGGCGAAATGCATCGACAATCAAATCAAATATTGTCGATCCGTCAATTGAAGATAATCATCATGCGCATGGTTTGATTTGGGTGAGCATGATTTGTGTCCAAAGGTTTGGTTGGTCGCATGGTGAGTTATCTGGTCAAGTTTATTTGGGTGACATAGTGTAGCATTTTTGTGAATGAAAAGATATGTAACGGTCCGGGCATGTAATCAAACGTATAGATGTTGAAATGAAACAAAGTTAGTTTAAATTTTAATTTTAGTATTATCAGGTCTGTAACATTTGCGTTTAAAACATACTTTTGAAACGGTGTGTACAAATCTGTACAAACATGATTAGTAACCGACCAAACCGTTTGGCTTGAATGGTTTAAGAGGTATAATATAATAACATTAAGAAGTTGTTTGTTTGTTTGTTTCTTTGGATTTTTTAACAGTATTTACCAGTAGTTCAGTCATATAACGGCGGTCAGTTAAACTACTCACACTATTACTGGGCAAGCTAACCAGAGTAGCATACATGGAAAAATATACATGTAAAACAATACAATCAATATTTTTAGCAAGGACTACATGCATACAACTATAATTTATAAGACGCAGGAATTATAAATTAATTTATGTTGGAGCTCCTTTCTATTTGTTAACACCGTGACTGGTGTGTAACCTATAATTGCCAATATTAAACTACTGCTTTGTAACCCCAAATTACCGGAAGTTGAATCATTCTTCAACAAGATCGGAACAAAGCAGCTGCATTTCGCACATGCTCAACTTTAACCACCATTCCTCCCCTTCCTCCTGCGTCATCGTTTTACTGTACATTAAATTGATTTGACACGTATTATCTTTTTATTACGTATTCCTTTTGTTTACTACTAACTGTGTGTATTTTGCAAACTTACCACCATGTTGCATAATATGACATTTTGTACCTTGCATACTATTTTATGGACTTTGTGGTTCGTCCAACTTTATGGGACAATTTTGCATAGGGGTCTATATATATTACTTTTCAAATTCTTTCTCTGTTTTAATAAAGGACGGTTGACGCTTTGCGTCAGCCCTTTACAATCTCTTATAAATTATAGTTTTATATTTGCGCTCTCCATATTCCGAGTTCATTTGTGGGACAATACACTATACAACAATCAAACTGGATTGAAAACCTTAGATATATGCAAAAATCAGACAAGAGTGACTAGCTACGAATTCGTGACATTTAACAGCCTGTAAGTAGATGTGGGATGACTAGCTTTAAGGTAAACGTTCAGAGTATAAACTAGATGGCACCAGATAGGTCATAACAAAACTTAACAATCTACAAAATAAAATGACAAAACGAACCATTTTCGATACTGAGATCATACGTAATAGCTGTTATTGTAGTAAAAACATGGTCCTTAGAAACCAGAGTTAACAAATTGGAAAGAAACACGGGATGAGATCCTATGTGGACCGTCTGAATAATTTTAAGGATAAATTATTTACAAAACATTTATTTAGTACTACGCGGTGTGAAATCAAATTATTGGACATATAAAATTCGCCCATCGGCAATGTTATCAATTGCATGAGTTTTGCGTTTGTAAATCCTAAAGTGAAAATGAATGAACTACAAATACACGCAAAGTATTGGTAAAAAAAGTCGTGAAATATGAACAATTATGTACACAATGACATATAACGAAAACTATTGAAAGGGAATTACTGAATATGATGTGGCGTAGGATTAAAAACATAAACGTATTAACATGATGCTGCCTTATTAAGCATTGTAATAACCCGCTGATGTGGCAAGGCAAAGACATGACCATAATGTAATTACCATAATCAGTAAAGCAAATACATGATATATACCAAAAATATTTACAAAGTAGCAATGTGTAACATCTTAGTTAAAACTAACAATCAGAATAAAACTGAACAAAAAGGCAAATACACAACCATAACCGTGTAAGAGTGGTGTTGACTGGAAGGCACACAACCAATACCTTCAACAGTAAACTATGTTGTTACATGGGTTTTGGGGCAATATGAGTCAGCGGTATGTAACGCCTGAATGCTTTAGATTTCCACCTACCCATTAGCATTATTTCTTGTTCAGTTTTTCCAGAAAGAACAGCTTGTTTGCAGGCCCCAATTCGCAAACTATGAAAGGTGTACTGTTTGGGAGATAGGTTCGAAAATTGCAGAATTTTATTAAATATGGGCCTAAAAGATCCAAGAGTGATTGGAGAGTTGTTAGATAGAGTAAATAATTGTCATGCATGACTGCCTCTGAACTTCAAATATTTGTGCAAAGTAGGAACCGGACAAGGGGCGTGTGAAGGTAAAATAGGTAAAATAATGATAGTCACTGGTTTTGGGGTTTTGTTGGTCTTATGCTTACGTAGCCGAATAAGGACTGATTTTTTCTTTGCCTCAACGTGGTTGAACTGAACCTCGTCACAACCCATACCCAGTTTGGTTGGAAGGAGCTCCCCCATTCGAAAAAATCCATGAAATGCTATCAGGATTATTGCCTGGCACATGATTTGAATGTAGGGGTTGTGTGGGAACACTAAGGTAGTGGCGAAAATGAGGCGAGTGATGTCTTCCAGCAGTATTGGTTTCCGGCAGTCATGTTTACTGTTGGACTTGTGCGCTCCAAGAACTAAGCGGCTCACTAAGAATGAGTTACAAGTGTCTGGCAGGTTAACTAAAAGATGCCGGCACGAGATGGCGGACAGGTGACTGCTGATGGTTGAAGGTGCTTAGCCCTGCATGTGGAGATGGGCAACAAATGAGGCCACTGTTTCATGGCTGGCAGGTAGAAAACTGCCTAAATTGTTGCCGGAGATGAACAGTTGTAAACCTGGACCAGAAACGACCATAAGCACTCGTTCGAACGCCCTTGCGGAAAAACAATATGTCAGGCATCGAACTTAAGGATTTCGGAGCAACTAGGACTTGCATACATGGGTATACATTTTTAAGGTGGTTACACCGTAGTGTTGTTATTTGTATTGGTCATTTCATTACAACAGTTACAAGACAAACATTTAAAGAGGCATATCGACAGTATTGCCTATTCATATTAACACGTATCGAAACAACACATATAAGAGTTTTTAGTTTTATAGAAGCATAATATACTGATGGAATCGTTAAGAAACAAAATATATATACAACGCCTAAAACATTTTGATACTCGGTGCCGGATTCGACCTCACGTCTATAAAATCGCGCACTTCAACATTGCTACGCGAGACTACATTTATCAATAGTGAGCATGTGTGTAGCGGTACTTCATATACATTTCATGCATTTCAATTTTAGTACTACTACTTTTCTCTCGAAAGTGTCACGGTAACAACTTTTTTCATAATTATAAAAACGAGACCTATGCGTGAATAATTTAATTTTTATCTTTATTTTACCGTATTAGCCGTCGATACGCCCCTTTAATAAACAAACTGTAAACTTCCGTGTCCACCCCTATGCATTAAACGCCCATACTATTTTTAATGTTAGCCATCATTCGAATCCGACTCCCCAACCGACCAAAACATAACTTATCAAAAAACTAATTGTCGTGAGAGTTATTCAGCATTCGAATGGTTTTACAAGAAATCTATGACAAACAATGATATCCTAGCTTTCTGAAGCTGGCTAAACGCATTGTCAATCCAATCTCACAGATCTCTTAGCGAGATGTCTATCTTCTCCATGCGCAAAGCAAAGCGCGAATGTCTGACCGGAACTTTCCTCCGGTAATGATACACAGATAAAAATTCAAGCAATAATTGATGTCCTTCAGGAGCAAAAGTGCTCTAACAATATTCAGCCAGCCCAACCGTAAATCAATGATTCCGGTGAAAGCGCAGTAGTTGACGACCCGGAATGGCACTGAGGTGATCAGAAAGGCAATGTTAGCAGCTAGGAGGTTTCGGATGACCGCTTTTGAATGCTGCACGCGTCTCGAGCACATGCCGTTTCGTAGTGTAATGGCTATGACGATGTTTGAGACGAAAATAGTTAAATATGGAATGGCAAAGTCTAAGATCAATCCTGAATGTACATAAAACATTGCCCAATAATCATTTTTAGGTGAAGTAGGAAGTTGTTGACATTCTCCATGAACACAAAATCAACAGCGACAAATAAAAGGCCTGGTGTCCTAAATGAAAAACACACACAATGGCCTCTGAAACTAAACCGGCTTTGGTGGTAATTTAATATTTGACCTTTAATGGCATGACGACGCTCAATAGCCTTTCAAGTGCGATGTCAACAAGCGTCCAAGCTGACATTGCTTCCGCAGAGCTGCCTATGTACTCGAACATCATTTGAAGATGTTTACCGAAATGTATAAAATATACTATATCAATAAATGTCCGCAATGGCCCGAGAAATGTAGTTACCAAGTCCTTTGCAGAACGTATCGCAAACAAGATGTACGTTGTTGACAATGACCTTTCTCTGGAATTATATACAACCGCCATTATAAGAATGTTATCGAACACCATGAACGCTATCATTAGTAACACCAATCCGAAATACGCGTATACTAGTATCACCTCAGATATACCGTATGGTACAACAAATGAACTGATATTTATATTAATTACTGATTCATTTGCTGTATTGTATCAAAGTTGTATATATAACCCAAAGACAGGGGATAATTACTTGCATACCTAAGGGTGATAAACCCAGGCAATTTTAAAAAAAACTGGCGCCCAATAACTCTGTTAAACACTGTATATAAAATTGGTTCTGGTAGTATTGCGACTAGGTTAAAAATGTAAATTTATAAATTAATAAATAACGACCAAACTGGTTTTATCAAGGGTCGTTTCATAGGAGAAAATACTGGACTAATTTACGACATACTAAAATACACCGAGGAAAATGATATTCCCGGTCTTTTCATACTTATAGATTTTCAAAAGCATTCGACTCCTTGTCATGGTCATTTGTTAACGAAACCCTTTCATGGTTTAATTTCGTTCCTGACATTAAGAAATGGTTTGATGTTTTGTATAAAGACGGCATTTCAGCGGTAACGCAGTGTGGGTTTTTATCTGATTTGTTTTCAAATACAACGTGGTTGCCGACAAGGTGATCCCCTCAGTTGCTATATATTTATCATATGCGCCGAAATTGTATTCATTAAGCTCAGGTCAAACCCAAAAATTAAAGGAATCAAAATAAATGATATTGAATATAAATTGTCGCAATTTGCTGATGACATATCTATACTCCTGGATGGCTCTGCAGAATCGCTTAATGAAACATTAGATATATTGTCGCATTTCTCAGTGTACTCCGGGTTGAAAGTAAATTTTGATAAAACCAAAGTAGGTTGGATATGTAGGCATAAATTCAGTTCCGAAAGTACAAAAACTCGATGGAAATTAAAATGGAACCTGCATACTTTTGATATGCTTGGTTTGACTTTTCACAATGACCTTGACAAAAGGTTAGATCTTAATTATATGGACAAAGTGTCCAAAGTAAAAACATTACTTAAGAATTGGTCAAGAAGGATATTAACGCCTATTGGACGAATGCAAGTAATAAAAACGATTGCTTTACCAGTGCTAAATCATCTTTTTGTTGCACTTCCTAATCCGCCGCATAAAACATTGGCAGAGTTAAATGATCTATTTTTTAATTTTGTGTGGAATGGGACGTCAAAAGTTAACAAAAATGCACTTACACAATAATATGCTGAAGGAGGTTTAAATATGGTCGACATTTTTTCATTCGTAATTTCTTTAAAGTGTTCTTGGGTCCGTAGAATTATCACCGGAAATGGTAAATGGATCAATATTGTAAAAGAGATAATAGACCTTGACAATTGTATATAACTGTGGTCTACACTATCCTGAAAACCTAATCAATAAAATAGGTAATGAATTTTGGAAAGATACACTAAAATCTTTTGTTGATTTCCGCTAAGCGGAACCATTAAAAAAAAGTACATATTACAAAATCCAATATTCTATAACCCTGACATTACAATTGGTAATAGAAGTGTATTCTTCAAATCATGGTTTGAAAATGGCGTACATATCATTGGAGATTTGATCAGTAATTATGAAGTTTTGAAATTTGATACGTATGAAGAAGTTTCTAAAATATATAATTTCTGTCCAAACTACTTGCTTTATCTAGCTTGTTTGATAAAACGTATGTTTTACACCAGAGTTTAGAATATGATTTTGTTAAACCATTTGTCCCCCTTCACTTGCGATCCATTTTAACATATGCAAAAGGAACTCAACCCATGTATAATATAATTAAAATGAATGAAACTTTACCAACATGTATATCAAAATGGGCGAGCACTTTTCAAAATATTGAAAATAAGGACTGGCAACATATTTTTAAAATGCCCGTTTGTATAACTAAGGATTCTAATTTACAATTGTTACAGTATAGAATAATACACCGAATTATAGGTACAAATTCTTTTTTATTTAAAATCCATTACAAAACGTCAGCCGAATGCTCCTTTTGTTAAAACATGTGCGAAACAATTGAGCATATTTTTGGGGACTGCAAATACGTAAATAAATTTATTTCAGAATTGTTTGACGGATGTAAAAATTTTGCAGATCTCATTAACGCACCTGTTTTATATTAGGACATACAAATACAAATGATCCTTTGAATCTAACTTTCCTTCTCACTAAAATGTTTATTTATAACTGTAAAATGAATCAAACATTACCTACGGTTAAAGCTGCAAAGTCTTATTTTTCTGCACACTATAATATTCTGAAAGAAATAAACTACTTTAACAATTTAACTTCTAATAACGAATGGGACTGTTTGCTACCTCTTTTCCGGTAGAACAATGTGCTATGCGACTTACATAAATATTTTTTGTATCATTTTATACTGTATATCAATTCCTCAATGTTTTGAAAAACATGGTAACATTATGCGCTCATGTTACTCTTATATTTAATGTGTGAACCATCCCTTGAGCACTGAATATCTATTTTCTATGTTGTGGACGACACTTGTTTATATTATACATGTAAAATACATGTAAAATTGTGCATGCATTTAATGTATAATGTACGGTGTGGAGGGGGGTGCCCTCGACCCCCACACATCTATTGACGAGGATAATAAACTATACGGAGCGGAAAAAAAAGAGTTGCATTTTCCATTTTTGTTAAACGGTCCTTATTTATAAATTATAGAGACACCAGTTTAACACGACACTTACTCTGTATAAGTGAATTACATTCAGACAGTGGACTTTTATACAAGTTTCATATAGCATTGATTGCGGGTTTGAGTTAAAAATATGTTTGTTGTATAGAACATATTAAAAGCTTTTTTTTCAGTGAAGTGACATCAGACAGAAAGCGTTCTTTTGAGCAAGAAATGTCGCCAATTGGAACTCGTTAAATTTTAATAATGGTTGACAATTAAGGTCTTACTCCTTATAAAAAGATCCGCGGTAAGACATTCAATTGTCAATCAATTACAAATGATAACTATCAAACAATCCTATCACTTCGTCGTGTGGGTTGCTCAATTCACTAGTTAAAAAGAAGGGAAATTTAATATTAAGATACCAGTGTCAAATTGGGATTCAACATAGTCAAGACAGACAGACAGACAGACAGACATATATTCTATTTCAGGGGCGGTATTCACGAAACATCTTACGTAATTTCTTAAATATGTTCACTTAAGTGTAAAATTTTGAGATATTGCATTTGTTTATTAAATTCACATATGTGTATGTTGCTAATATCTTGCAAAACGCCTTTTAATACTGATGACATTTAAAAGGTAATTTTAGTTCTGCACTCTTGTATGATTCAAGTGTATATGTGCTTTTTGTATCGTTTGGCGGTTGTTTATTACCGGAAGTATACTCATCCAACCAATGTGAATTGATAGCTTTTTTGACTACACCTTTTTGACAATTGCTTTAAGGGGCATATCGACGGTATTTCCCATAAAACAACACTAATTCCCATTTTCACGAATATATTTTATATTAGAATTAAAATATTGATAAAATTGTTAAGAAAACATATATACAACGCCAATTTTTATTTTACACGGTTCCAGCAAGAATCAAACTTACGCCTTCAAGATCACGCTCTTCAATGAATATTTTCCTACGCTTGACTACATTTATAAATAGTGCGCATGCGTGTAGCGCTTTTTCATTACATTTCATTTTCCCGCGCCCGCGAAGTGTCACGGTTTGAACCTTTTTATTATTATACTTAAACATATTATAGTGTTTATTTATAAAAACGAGACCTGCGTGTGAAGTTATCATTTAATGAATACGTTATAAAATATAATTATATATTTTTGTTTTAATATTATACCGTATTATCCTTCGATACGCCCCTTTAAACAATAAACAAACATATTGTAAACAGACTAGTTCAAACTAGTTTGCTGTTGCGTAAATACATCTAACATCTCCACATCCTGAAACATGTTACATCAACAGATTTTTTATCATTTAAACCCAGGGTAGAAACAACTCATGCAGAAACAACATTGGAATTGTGAAATGCACATTAATTACAAAAATCACAATAAGACCTGTAAAATGTGAAACAGACCAGTTAATTTCGGCGGACGTTTCTCAAAAGCAACACAAGTATATTCCCTTCCACGTCATCAGTTACTTGGCCAAGTATATATTGAGACGTGTTTGTCATAGTTTTATAACTTATCGTACTTTTTCTGTTCGGAAAATACCAAGCAAAGCAAGAATGCAGCTACCGTTTGTCATTCTGTCGATGTGCGTTTCGGTTATTGTAGGACAAAGTATCATTTACGATTTCACTTCACAGGTGAGTGTCTTCATACATGTATTTCTTCAGAGCCGTTAGTATACATACTTTAAAGACTCTAAATCCACATTTAGCATAAAATATATTTTGTACAAAGTAAACAATTTCATAGAACAATGTTACTAATTGCTACACCAATATAAATACTGCCATATATTTAACCGTGTTTTCTTAGACCGAGAAAATAATGACAACCCTGTAAAAAGTTTATCAAAGCAAAATGTATTTAAATATCAGATTAGTGTTAAACCATACCAAACTGTTCGATCAGGAAAACACATTGTATGCACTATGTGAGTATGTGTTGTATTTAATAGCATATACAGTTGAAGTTAGTTAAAGTCATATAAAGGACTTAGTTCTAAAGATATTATTAAACAGGTAAAATCACTAAAACGGTCATTCTTATTTATTATAAACTTTCTGCCATTTGCAAACATAGTATTTAATTTTACTTCCTGCGTTAAAAACGTGTTTGTGCTTGATGAAAATGAGTACTAGTGAAATCACGTAAATAAACATGGTATTGAAAACATTATGGCTTATTAAAAACGCCAGTAGATACTAGTAACTTGGAATGTAACCTTAATATGAATTATGAAAAAGAATCATATAAAATAATACAATTTTCACTATGGAAATCATGACTTTACCAAGCACATATTTGTTAGGCCATATGTTTAAATTTATGGTCTTATGTTTCCGCTGCCAAAGAGCATTTTGTGATAAGAAAAAAGGTCATTTATCGTTGTTTTTGTCGACCGCTATTACACGTGTATGAACGTAGAACGATATAAAATATTGCAATGTATTCAGCCCAAAAGTACGGTGGTCAACCGCAGTCTTATAGGTGATTATCACCTACTTTACTATATAAATAATAATTAAGCGTTTTTAACCTCTTTACCACTTTCTTGAAACAAGCTCCACCCTAAAGGCAACATTTCGTGATGTTTCGCGGTTATGTTTCGTTATGTTGCCCTCATCATTATTCAAAGGGGAGCAACCTGCGCAGAACGTTGCACAATGTAACTTTATAGTAACATTGACTGCTACAATATACTGACTGTTAAAAGCAGGAACCAGGTTAATGATTGTTCTATTGTAGTTGTTTGTCACCACTATCGTTATGATAGTGTTATGGAAAATAAAAACAATTGAATGTTGATTTTTATTAATTATTGGAAGTAAGTAATACAACATATATTTCTTATACATCTGGGACAGTCAAATTGTTTTCGTTCAGTATCGGGGGGCAACATTTTCAACTGTTGCACTCGGCCTAGCTGCCTCGTAGCTACAGTTCAAAGGTTACCCCCTCTACTTCAGGAAAACAATTTGACTGTTCCCAAATGCTCATGAAATATAAGTATACTGTCGCTGTCACGTATTAACATAAAACAATACAACTGATCTCCAACGATGTTAAACTGGCCGTGTTCTAGCTCAAATGCATTGTGGCCAATAGCTATTGCACATGTGTATTTACATACAACTTAAACACATATCTCCACCGATGATAAAACTGGTGGTATTCTAGCCCAAATGCACTGTGGTCAATCGACATCCATCAGTGGCTGCCAACGGTACATGCATATTAACATAAAAAACAAAAACAATAAAACATGTATCCAACGATGTTATTGCAGTTTTATGTGTTTTTCCAGACCAAATGTGATGTGAATAATCGCAGTTCAAACAGTGACTGTCTCTGTTATATGCGTATTTATATAAACCAATAAAACCTATCCTAATCTATGTAAAATTTACTATGTACCCAACCCGAATGCACTGCGTCAAACCACGATCATAACAGTGATCACCAGTTGGATATAAACAATACAACCTATCTCCTACTAGGTACAATTTTGCCATGTTCTTTCCAGCTTAAATGCACTGTCGTCAACCGCGGTCCACCACTGACTGCCGCTGGTGCATGCGAATCGAAATAAAACTGATCTCAAACCATGTTTAAATTTGTAATATGTTTTTAATCCCAATGCACTGTCGTTAGCGGTGGTCCAACCAGTGATTGCCTGCATAACATGTGTACATGGAAATAAAATGATGTAAAATTGTGCCATGTTTTCCAGCCCAAATGCACGGTGGTCAATCGCGGTCCTACCCATGACTGTCGCTGGTACACGGGTATGGACATGGTGGACCAGGTCATAGAGAATGGCAGGATCGTTGCATACAAGATCAAGTGGTTCAGTGGCGCCTGGAGCGGCTGGTTCGTCCCGGGGGTTAACGACCTTGACGAGAAATACAATCCGAGCGCCGTGTCGTGTGCGGTACCTGGCAAGGCCAACACATTGAGGAAACGTTGGTCCAACTTCTACGACCACACCCACGAGTTCATCATATGCAAACCCAACTAATGCACGTGTATCTTGTTGAAATCAAAAATGTGTTTTTACTAAAGAATTGAACTAGCAAACCATTATACATAACTGCGTTTTTAATACAAAATACTTCTTTGTAGTATTTTCTTGAAATGTATGGTTGTGTTTTTAATAAAATACGACTTTCACATTGTGATGACTTTTCTCAGCAATCCTGTCCTTAGCTCTTGATGGACTTGATATACATGTACTTGTATATCTCATATCAGTTGCATTGCACATAACTTAAGGATATAGTATGAGCCGAACCTCAAAATATTCATTCATAGAAGGAATTACATGCTAACGAAAAACAATGAATCGATGTCTATATAGTGTAAATGAAAGACTTTACATGCAACTCGTTACATGAATTCTAGAATGAGCTATCATGTCACATTCATTATAAAATAAGGCTGATCGCTAGCAAATTCTTGCATTTTCTCGTTATACGCGGCGGTAAAGTGCGAAATATTGTTCTGAAGAGTAAATAAACAAAGTTCCATCTATCGAACATTACTTAGTATTAAGGTATTAATGTTATGAAGTATCATGCATTATCTGTTTACAAAGGTGTTTGATTGTATTATATGTACTGCTCTCTCATATGTTGACAAGGAATCGGCAGTCATTTCTGTCATTAAGTAATATATAGGAATAATAAAACTCCAGAGACATGACCAGGAGAGAAACCCTAATCAACTTATTATAAGGCTGGTCCTTTATTTGAAGCAAGTGACCAATTGCCTATACAATACCTGACAATACATACAACACGACACAAAACATAAAAATGATTCAAACTTGGTTCCCCGCATTGGAACGGTCAATGCAAAGCATTGGCGGTTAAAACTACACGCACTTGTAAATAAACTTTAACCTCATAACAGTGCAATTCAAATTAAAAAGCATTAAAAGAAAATATTAATTCAATTGCATTACAATTTAATTACTCATGCTTTAACGGTCACCAGAGAAACAGAATTGCAACTTTCTGAGGCACGATGAAATGAAGTGAATACAATTATCAGCAAATCTCTTCTTGTTGATAAGATTTCAAGACCTAGCATCATATAGTACAAATGCCCCGTTTTTCGTGTCCTGATCCTTTTTTAAAAAGGTTTATAATTTGTTATATCTATCTCCCTTCATCGGGTTCATTCGACAAACATTTCAGGGACATTCCATCAACATTAGCTAAGCATTCCGCATGTTTTTGGAAACGCATTGACTATAAAGGGTATGTACATTGTAGAAATACAAAGCCTCCCATATTTACCGAAATCCCCATACATAGAGTATGATGCTTATTACGAAGAATTATGTTAAATTTTGTGGACACGTGCGAAATTATTTATAACCGGTTGCTGCTGTTTCATATTTTGTCCGGAGATGACTTCAGTCTACACATTTTATGGAAATGACTGACGTCGTATACAAGTTGTAGTATATGTAAATATAGGGTTATGGTTACAAGGTGCTATAGGAGAAACTAAATATTAAAGGTTCACTTAAGAAATATTTGAACTGGTTGAAATTCTTTATTGTGCCACCGGCCTTACACAAAATGTACAACACATTTATGTGCAGTCGGTGATAAGAGTGCGCAATAAACACAATATATACTTCTCTCGCGGAAGTAAATAATAATAATACTATGAATATAAATGTGCTACCTAATTAGCGGGCAAAAGCATCTAAATAGTATCGACACTGACCATAGGCAATTATTTCAGGAAGCTTTACACTCAAGTGATGTTATTGATAGTTTAAATACATGGACAAATGTTGTAAGCAATAGCGCGACATCACATGACATAGACTGCTGTATACTAAAACTAAATGAAATATTAGATGGAATTGCCTCCCCTTTTTTCAAACGTAACATTAGAAATACATGTAGAAAAGTTAGCTCACAACAAAATACTCATGACAAATTATGGTTTACCCCCGAATGTGCTGAAAAAAGGGATGTATTTTACCGTCAATTTAATAAATTTAGAAATAATAAAACAGATGAAAACAGAAGGGTACTTAATACAAATAGATCAGATTATAAGTTATGCATACGTAAACATAAATTAGATTACGATAGGGCACAAACTCGAAAACTCGAACAATCCAGATTAAAAAATGCTAAAACGTATTGGAATATGCTCAAACAATCGGCAGGAATTCAACAGACCAATATATCCCGGAGTACATTTGAACAATATTTCAAAAGCGTTAATAATCCAAACAGTTTGTTTTTTACGCCTGATGAGGATGTTATCTACTTCTTGGAACGGTATGAGAGAAACGAATTTAGTGTAATGTTTGATGAATTAAATAAGCCTATTTCAATAGAATTAATTAATAAAGCTATTAAGGAATTGAAATCTAATAAAAGTGGAGGCCCTGATATGCACCTAAATGAGTTATTTATCCATGGTAGAGACACCCTTTTGCCATATTAACATACACTTTTTAACAAAATATTTGATAGTGGTTATTTTCCAACTTCTTGGTCTGAGGGTTTGGTGGTACCTTTGCACAAGAAGGGTAATATAAATGACGAAAATAACTATAGAGGTATAACATTATTGAGTACGTTAGGAAAATTGTTTACCCGCATTCTAAATATTAGACTCTCACAATGGGCGGAACATTATTTAATTTTTTTTATTTTTTTTTTTATTTTTTTTTATTTTTTTTTATTTTTTTATTATGTATACGTTGAAGCACAGGCGGGTTTTAGACAAAATATGAGCACTCTTGATAATATTTTTGTACTGCATGGTCTTCTGACACACTTATTTAATCAAGGAAAACAGCTTTATTGTGTATTTGTGGACTTTAGTAAAGCTTTTGATTATGTTGTTCGAGAAAACCTTTGGTGCAAGCTCATTAAACTAGGGATACGAGGCAAAATTTTTAATATTGTAAAATCAATATACTCTTCTGTTAAATCTTGAGTAAAATATTGTAATAAATTAAGTGGAGATTTTGAATGTATGCTAGGGGTTAGGCAAGGAGAATGCTTATCGCCGTTTCTGTTTTCTATGTTTTTAAATGATTTAGAATCAGTCTTCTATGAAAGTGGTATTAATGGTATAGATGTAGATGATTTCAAACTATTTCTTGTATTGTACGCAGATGATATCATTATTTTTGCAAATAACGCTGAAGAATTGCAACATAATCTAAATGTATTTTATGAATATTGTAAACGCTGGAAGTTAGTAGTGAATGCAGATAAAACTAAAGTCATGATATTCAGGAAAGGGGGACGGTTACCAAACAATATATCTTTCCACTACAATGATACTGAAATTGAGATTGTTACGATGTTTAATTACCTTGGTGTTGTATTTACGCCTGGTGGTTCTTTCTCTGATGCACAAAGCACAATAGCTGGCCAAGCATTGAAAGCGATATTCAAGATGAACAAATACCTTTACAAATTTACCGACATTACTGTGAAACACAGACTAGATTTGTTTGATAAACTTATATCACCTATTCTTAATTACGGAAGTGAAGTTTGGGGTTTTGTCAAGGGCGATGCTATAGAACGCGTTCATATGCAATTTTGTAAAAGTCTGCTAGGTGTTAAAAGAACTACTCAAAACGATTTTATATACGGCGAACTTGGGCGCATAAACTGTCAAACAAGTAGATATTATAACATTATAAAATATTGGGTTAAAATATTACACACTAACAGTAATAAATTCAATAAGAAAATTTACCTCACATTGTTGAGTGATTGAGAAAGATATCCTAACAAAAAAAGTTGGTGTTCCTTACTACGTGATTTGCTAAGCACACTTGGTTTTTACGATGCCTGGTATTTCCAGAATGTCGGTCACGATACTGTATTTCTTGACGCGATTAAACAAAGACTAACCGATATTTTTATCCAAAATTGGAACGGTCGATTGGTAAACTCGAGTAGAGCTCTTTTTTATAGAAATATAGCAAACTTTCAACTTCAACCATACTTAGTATTATGTAATATTAAAAAGTACAGATTTAACCTATCTAGGTTACGATTATCTTCACATAGATTGAGAATAGAAAGTGGCAGATGGTTTAAGCCCAACCCTACACCTGTTGAGCAAAGGACATGCAGTCTCTGTAATCGTCTAGAAGACGAATACCATTTTGTGCTTGAATGTAATTTATATACAGATTTAAGATGTAAATATATACCTTTATATTATAGAAACAGACCAAATATGCAAAAATTTATAGAACTAATGTCATCCGATAGTGAATCTGTGTTAAGAAAACTTAGTGCCTTTGTCCATGCCGCTTTTCTAGTCAGATCAACTAACATGTATGTGTCCATTTGATGTATCTTTACCCATAAAACGTACTACATGCATGTTGTCTATCTAGTTATATTGTCAACTATTTGTATTAGCTTCAAATATATAAATTGCTGCTGTTTTTGTGGGTGAATTAATTGTACGTATATTTCATATCTGATCAACTGTTTAAGTATAAAGTACTTAAGTTACTAAGTACTTTAGGGAATATATTATAAGACGCTTTCTTGTATAGTTACATAAGACATAAATATACATAGGTATATAGTTTCTAACGCTTAAATTGTTTTTACTCACACATGTCAATAACGAACAAACATTTAATGTTTACCCTTATAACACCTATTATAAACAAGTAATTTTCCGTGATTAAAATCAAACACATTTCAACCGAAATCTCATCTATTGTATTTCATATAAATGTTAATTTTTAGGGAACTACAATGTATTATGGGATTTATATTACTCAGCGTCTCCTGTATAATCTGTAGTTTTTGCGTTATTTCTTGTTTTCGCTACGTTAAGTTTTGTTGTGACGAATAAAGGTATGTATTCACTAATGCATCAATGTATTGATAGATATGACTATTTCTCTTTATTACTAGTATGGTAAATATGTATTAACTACTGTTAGTAATTTATTGATATTTTTTTATGTATTTATTATTTAAAATGCTTAGTAACCACTTGCTTACTCATAACTTAAGTACTTGTTATAATTATGTATATATGTCTATTCATGTTGTTATCAAAAAATATGTATTAAAATTTGTCCACATGGGCCATTGGCCTTCTGGAAATGTTGTAAAATCTAAATAAAAAATCTATAAAAAAAAACACATTTGTTGCCTGGAATTGTAGATCGTTGTGAATTTAATCAACTTTTTATTCACCACGATATGAGAAGCGACGGTGTCAACCACTGTGCTAGCCGGACAGCTATCAGTTAATGTGTTTCACCGTTTATTAATAAATACACATATAAGACCTACATATTCAGATATAGAGCATATTGAAATAATTTTAACAGTGTTTTTTCAGATAATCTGATCAATTTAAGTTAACATAGTGTGTAATGAACTGATAGTTATCACATGAGTTGATTGTCTAAAACATACTATCAACTGTCTGAATATGAACAACACAAATAACATCAATCTTGTTGGTTTTTTAGCAGTAGAAGAAACATCAGCAGAATATTGCATCAACATCAACATCAGTACCGAACAATAATCCATTTCCTCCATGTTCATGAACAAGCTATTCACAACAGTAATCGACATGGTGTTGCACAATGCTTTATATTGTACTGTGCAATATAAATACTCAACAGTTTATACATAGTTTTGTTCTTCTGAGCCAGTGTATTTCCTATCAGTGCATTTTAGCTTCTACTTCCTTAAAATGCACAAATTATTTACACGCAAACATTATAAAAACAACAACAAGAAATTGTATTAGTAAAATATATCATATTAACAGTTTAATTGCATTTTTTATTCTTGTGAAAGTTTGACAGTGTTTCGCGACCGTAGTGTTCAGGCCGTATTGGTCCGTTACGGACATGTGATTTTGTCGAAATCGCGAGTGCATTCTGTGTTTCTAACGGGTGACTACAATCAAGTGTAATGAGTTTTCTTAGAAGTAGCATAACATATCTATTTTATTTTAAATTTGGTAAGCAGAGAAAGTATTTTTTCTAAAGATACCAGACGCGCAATAACGGAATGAAAGAAAAGTGGCAAGCGATGCCAGGATGTTTTGCTGTATGTGGATTTAATTTAATGGTTTCTAACCTCAGTAACTTTACTCAATATTCTACGCAGTGGTAGACTGGTTTTATTTGTGTATGTGTTTGAAAGAAATTATTGGCGAATTGCAGTGAACCGGTCATTTGTTAACATGGGGAAAAGTGTGCTATACCTAATTAATGGTATAGGTATATGAATATAGTTGCTACCTAGTTTACGGGCAAAAGCATCTAAATAGTATTAAAACAAACACATTTTTGCGTATATCTCTGTGAATGTTATCCTTTTTTTATGTTTAACAATACAACAAACATTATAAGAATCTTGCATCAAGTTCAACATCAATACCGAACAATAATCCATTTTTTCCATGTTCATGAACAAACTATTCATAACAGTATTCGACATGGTCTAGCAAAATGCAATTACATCATTCTATACATAGAGGATGACGTCACTCGTCGAACTTCTGTACTTAACCGCATTATTTCGCTAGGAGAGGCGAAATGTGCTTACGCATGAAATAATCCCGCGTAGGAAAGTTGTTTCAAGAAATGATTTTATATATACAATTAATCAGTCCAAAATTTACTTAATCCTGATAGTAGAATATATTTCTGTTAAATAAAATAGCAGTAGTTAGAGTTTAAAGCTGTATAGCGTGTTTATTATAAAAAGCTATTTTCACTTTCGTTTTGGGTGAAAATTCAAGGTTAGATGCCAGTAAATCCAAATCCCATATGGTCCCATTATGCAACAAAGAACTTTCATATTTCAGATTGCGCAAGCTTGGTATCAGTTTAAAGAAAAATCTTTCCTCTTCCAAAAATTGCAATTAAAAGATATGGCATGTTACTTCTAAGAAAATGCATCTCACCTGAATACAGACACCGGTAGAAAGAAGGGGTTTCGGCAGTCATATTTCGATAAAAGCCCCATGCCACAGTAAACACACCCCCAGAAGCTCATATTTTAAGTTAGCCTCTAAACAAATGCACACAAATGTTCCAAATAAGATATTAGAAATAACCACAAAATACATGTTTGAACTTGCTAAATGCTTTTTATACCAGAAGAAAAAAGGAACTCTAGAAAATATTTAGAGTGTACAACGGAGGGAAACACACTGATCTATTGGTATCTAACCTCAATGCGTTGTTAAATCAACCATTGCGATCTATGTTGGAAAGTAGCACATACCCATAATGCTTAGAGCGTGAGTACACTGGTCAGTCAGACCGGTGTAAACACAACGGCAATTACATATAAATGTAGGGAAAGATCTCGGATCAAAGAAGATACAGGGGCTGCTAAAAAGGAGCTGGGTGTAAGAACAGACAAGCTTGTTAACACTAATAATTTGCTAAATCCAGGGATTTTATGAGTAATGCTTCTAATTAAAGTTCTTTATAATAATCTTTTCATGTGTCATTTAATATTTGCACAAATGTATATAATTAAAATATATATTCAACATTTTTGTGTTGGCCAGACCAGACTGGCGGCAGGAGGGAGGGGGGGGGGGGCCAAAAAGGAGCAGGCTGCTGCCCCCTGCTATTTTGCTAGAGATCTTTCCCTATAACTGTGAAAAGTATATTGTACAGTGCAATATAAATAATTTACAGTTTATGCATAGTTTTTGTCCTTCTGAGTCAGTCTAATATTTGCTTTATCCACACACAAGACACTGTGCCACACAAAAAAGATGTCAGTGTTTTGGCAGAGAAGTATGTAGAAAGACAGAGACACACAATATCAAAGTAAGCAACTGTAATGATGAAAACAATTATATATATCAACCACTAAGCATTGGCTTAAAATGCCTTAAAATCCTTTCATTTTTAAATGAATTCTTAGTTTTTGATAAGAATGTAGGACATTGCATACTGATCGCTATTGACATATATTTTTATTATGACTTTTCTTATAATAATCCAAGTTTCAAATGTTTATTACATTTTAATTTTCAAAGAATCATTTTTACAAATCATTATTTATTTTATTTGTTTTTGGTTATGGTCCTGTTGCTGGTGTTATTTTCTAAATATTTTTGAGCAACAAATGCTATTTATGTTTTTGTGATCGATATAGTCATGATATTCGTTCACATTATTGCATTCTTCTTGTGTTGTGCATCATATCACTTGCTATGTAATAAACTAAAAAAACAATCATAATATTTTTGTATTGTTTGCACTTAAATTAAAACTCCGAAAATCCGCATTTCGAAATGTAGAAATATGTTCTGTTTACGTACGTATGTATACACATAGAAATTGATATGTGTCGGTCCCTTATTTTACTGCAATTCAAAACCAAAACTGAAGGTCGCGAAAACGGGTTCCGCAGAAAACGTAAGGGTTGCATATGTATATCCAAAAACTGATCCGTATAAGCGGTCAACGCCCGCCGCTTTCTAAATAATTATAATTATAATTAAATTTGTGTGTGTGCAACGTTTCATTTTCTTTTAGTAGCTTTACATACATGCTAACATTAATACTTCAACCATTATATTATACTTATACAAAAGTATTAATACATTTGCATGTATAAAATTGAAATGATATGTCATGAAGAATATTGCATGTCTATAAAACATTGTACGTAAAACAAAGATTATGCCGAGGACACTGAATTAATTATTACTAGGTGTATTAATCCCGGTCTATTTAATTTCGCTTAAACAATATCCATGAACATGCTGACTAGTGACCAATCTCTTACTTCTTCATCTGTTTTTGTTGTATTTTTATAAATTTCAAATCTGTGTTTGAAGCTATAAACGAGTTCAAAGTACGAAGGAATTATGTTTTCGTCTCTGGCAATGAAAAATATATCGTTTAATTTCTAGGCATAAAATATTTAAATTGTTCATTTTTGAATGTGTAATACCAAGTATAATATCCTTACATGCTAGCTGGATAGGTAAGCGTTGTCTATTTGTAATACCAAGTATAATATCCTTACATGCTAGCTGGATAGGTAAGCGTTGTCTATTTGTAATACCAAGTATAATATCCTGACATGTTAGCTGGATAGGTAAGCGTTGTCTATTTGTAATACCAAGTATAATATCCTGACATGTTAGCTGGATAGGTAAGCGTTGTCTATTTGTAATACCAAGTATAATATCCTGACATGGTAGCTGGATAGGTAAGCGTTGTCTATTTGTAATACCAAGTATAATATCCTGACATGTTAGATGGATAGGTAAGCGTTGTCTATTTGTAATACCAAGTATAATATCCTGACATGTTAGCTGAATAGGTAAGCGTTGTCAATGTGTAATACCAAGTATACTATCCTGACATGTTAGCTGGATAGGTAAGCTTTGTCTATGTGTAATACCAAGTATACTATCCTGACATGCTCGCTGGATAGGTAAGCTTTGTGAATTTCTATTCACAATGTGACCAGCAAATTTAATAATTTCTTGAGAATGAATACAGTTCCAGAACAAGTGTGTTATATTTTCTATTTCATTTTTACAAAAAGTACATAGATTATAAGCAACTATTTTTATATTAAACATATGGGCTTTTGTTCCTAAGATTCTGCGGACAATTCTACATTGGAATCATTGGACATACATGTATATATCTTTACTAATATTGAACACAAGTGCATATACATTTTTCCAGTCAATACCATATAACTCGGCATTTCATTTTGTTTGACTGGTTGGGATATCACTGTTTTGAATAAATGTTTTATAAACATGTTTTTCTTCTTTAGGACTTGTTACTATTTTATTGACATAAATTGTTAATACAGGTCTTTGAATGTTGTTATCGTAGGTGAACACATCTCCAAAAGTCTTAATGTATTTACTTATTACTTTTATTAAACCTTGATACAGTAGAAAATCCACATTTGTTCCAATTATATAGTCCAAAGAATCTTTGGAGATAAAACCGTTTCTATCTATCAATATATATCTAACGAGATAAATACCTCTTTCATATAGACTTTTAATAAATATATAATTATTGTCAATTTTAAAATTATCATTGTAAAATAGAGGCATGTCCAGAATATCATTGCAATTGACTATATGCAACTTTTCAGTATACAATATATAGCTTTCAAAAACATCTAGCCAAAATTTATTTTTCAAATTTAAGCAAAGGTTCTCAGTAAACATTTTACCAGTATTAGACAGTTTTTTAATGTCAATAAACGATTTAACAAGTTTATAACAATTTCCATCTCCTGTCACAAATATCTTAAGCCATGTTAATTTCATATGTTTTTCGCTTTGTTTATATTTCAAAGGAACAATCATCTATCATTTTTAAACCTCCTTCATTACATTATTTAACAACAACTGTACTTTTTATTTTACTTGGACCTGCCCATATGAAGTCATAAAATAGTTTGTTAATTGTTTCATAATTTCTATTCTTGGTGCTGGTAGTGAAACAAATAAATTGGTAAGCAGTGGAAGAAGCAATGATTTAACAATAGTTATTTTTCCTAGAGGTGTAATATTTCTATGATTCCAATGACTTATTAACTTCTTGATGCTGTTGATTTTGTTATCAACATTTTTCATATCCATGTTATCTAAATTTATATCATACACTATTCCAAGCACTTTAAAAGTGGGTGCTCCCCATGTCAGTTTGTATTTAGTATGTTGTGAATTCATGAAGCGTGTCTAATGTACAATTAAGAGAAGATTCAGATCCGTCAAGTAATGAAGATGTGTCGTCAGCAAATTGTGATATTTTGTATTCTATGTCTTTAATTGTGATACCTTTTATTTGTTTGCTTTCTCTAATTTTAAAAAGCAAGAATTTCTGCACATAAAATAAAAATGTAGGCGCTTATCGGGTCCCCTTGGCGGCAGCCCCTTTCTATGCAGTAGGAATTTGACAAGAATCCATTTATTTGTATAGAGGCCACAGTATTGTGCACAAACATGGATATCCATTGTTGAAACACTTGTCCAAAAATTACAAATTCTAAAAGTGGTTTATAAAAACTGAAAAGATAAGGTGCTGAATGCATTTTCAAAATGGATTGTCATCTGTAATCCAGGTAAATTGTTATCTTCAGCATATTTCAAATGTCATAGAGTAATCTTGTGTTTTCACCAATAAATCGCCCTTTATTGAAAACAGTTTGATCTTTGGAGATTTAAATATCAAAGACTGTTTTAAATCTATTTGCAATGGACCCAGCTGCCAGTTTATAAACAACATTTAATATAGTTCATGGTCTTAAATTTTTCAAATAACAACGAGGCTTGTTGTCTTTGGGATGCAAGTTATTATTCCATGTTTTTGAGTTACAAACAATGAATTAGTATTAAAAGCATAATTTATACTTCTTACTATAAATTGGCCTAACTTGTTCCAAAAAACTATATAGAATTCAGCAGAAAATCCATCAGTACCTGCACTTCTGTCATTTTGCATATGTTTACGTGTAAAGGCGACTTCCTCCATACTTAGTAGTCCTTCTAAAGATTAAGATTGAGCATTATTTAGTTTCGGTATATTAACTTTAGACAAATCTGTATATATATCATAAGCCATTTCAGTTTCATTTCTTTTGTATAATGTTTTATAGAATTAAACTGCTTCATTTAAAATATCATTTTGCTCATTCAACTTGACGCCATTTTCTGTTTCAATGAAAGGTATTGACTTGTTTGTACAATTGTTAGATTCAAGAGAGCAAAAGTATTTTTCGAGTTTTCCCCCTCTTCTAGCCATTTAGCTCTTGAACAAATAAGTGAACATTTATGTTTACTTTCCCTCAAATTTTCTAATTCATTTGGTAAATCTTGAAGTTGATTAATATTAGTTTCAGTTGATGA
Source organism: Congeria kusceri (assembly GCA_027627225.1). Classification (NCBI taxonomy): domain Eukaryota; kingdom Metazoa; phylum Mollusca; class Bivalvia; order Myida; family Dreissenidae; genus Congeria; species Congeria kusceri. Next base: position 11,593,718 of record CM051040.1, on the reverse strand, counting down.
CTTTTCAAGTTGTTCTATTTTTATACTTAAATTCAATTCATGTTTGTTGTTTAACTTAGCTTTATATGATGAAAATGAACTTGTTTTTCCTCTAATTTCCTTAAGTTATGCTTCTAGGAATAACTGGTCATTAATCACAAACTGTATGTCATTGTTGTTAAGTGTTTCTATGCATTCTATATGTAACCCAGCTGAAAAAATCCCAAGCCACAATGGGAATCGAACCCGGGACCTCCCGGTTTCTAGGCAAACGCTCTACCGCGTCGCTATAAAAGCTAGCTCATATAGCAAGGCAGTATAAGTGTCCCTTATACATCACCCCACTACATACTCTCCCTCCATGTATGAAATTCTTCCACGAATTTCCTTCTGCCTTGACAACTGTGGGATGTCATCCAGACCACAGTAGGTTATTTACGTTGGGCGCCAATGTAACCCAGCTGAAAAAATCCCAAGTCACAATGGGAATCAAACCCGGGACCTCCCGGTTCCTAGGCAAACGCTCTACCGCGTCGCTCTTACAGCTAGCTCATATAGCAAGGCAGTATAAGTGTCCTTTATACATCACCTTACTACATATATTGCATACTGGGCTACAATATTGTTTTTTAAAATTTTCAATCAAAGAATTAATGCAATTTAAATAGTCAATATCATTTAACAGTGAAATGTTGAATTTCCACAGACCGTTATATCTCCAAAACTAATTTCTAGGTCAGTAATTGAATGATCTGATTTATAACTGGAATCTATATTTGAGTTTCTAATTTCAGAGCACAAACTATTAGAAGTTAGGAAAAAATCAAGTCTAGCCTGCTGTAACGGCGTTAACCGCATCCATGTGTATTGTTGGATATTACCATTTAGATATCTGAAAGTATCAGTTAAGTTTTCATCCCTGATTATAGACTGTAATGTTTCTCTAGCCTTTTTATGATTCATAATGGATTTATAATTCGAATAGTCAAAGTTTACATCGGATACAAGATTAAAATCTCCACAAATAACAAATTCATCAGTTTCAAATATTTCAATATTTTGGAATAGGTCTGTAAAAAATGAGGGCAGATCATTATTAGGACCGTATAATGTGCATAAAATAAATATATTTGTGATATATGTCATATCTATTAATAAATAGTTACCAAGAGAGTTTGTTTCGATTTTATGTACTGTGATTGGTAAGTGTTTTTAAATCAAAACATAAACACCTCTTGAATTTGAACGTCCAAAACTAAAATAACATTCCCCATCCCATTCTGAATAAATTTTACTTTCCATAAAATGAGTCAAATGGCAATCTTGCAGATATAAATATGTGCTTGTTTTGATTTTAAAACATGAAAGACATCTCTACGCTTCTCACTGTTATTGAGACCCCGACACTTGTATAAAATAATTTTTAGATTATCCATGTATATAGATATCATGGAAAATGTGCCTTAACAACTGTATTATTAAACACTTATCTTGACAAACAGAGTACAACATTTCTAAGTAATTGTGCATTTTTACATAGAATAAACTAGTCCTGATTCAAGCAATTAAAAAAAACAAACAAATAAAACTAAACATAATGCACAAAAAGAAGTTAAAGGTATGTGGATTGATTGTAATTGCAATCAAACAATAAGTGATGTTTACATCAAAATACATGGATTTACAACAATTATGGTAGTGACTTCTTAGCTATATTAAAATTTTATTAGTATTGTATCACCTAATCAAATCCTATAATCAATAAAATATGACTAATCAAACACGCTTAGCATGTTTGAATATTAAACTAATTACACATGCATGATATAAGTCTATACCGTTTGTAAAGGAAGCTTTACCAAAGTATTTCAAACAATATAAACATTAATCTTGAATGTTTTAAGTAATATTTGTTATTTACCTAGACAAATAGTGTAGAATAAAGCTTCATCAAATATACATGTACATATAAGTTATAAGCTATGTGTCTTCATGCTCTACAATTATAACTAGAAGAGGTATACACAACTATTGTAGAAAATAAATGTATATAGCTTCTACAAACTTTACAAAGCATTGTCAAAGATAAATGAGTCAATTTCTCAATCTTCATATGCTTTACAGAATAAGTACATAACACATACCGACACAAATAGTATAGTAATCAAATTAAGACAGTTTCATCAATGTGCATGTATTTCAAATATTAACTGCATTAATATTCAAACTATACAGTTACATGTTACAAGCATGCATAAATAATGGCATTAATATTCTAAATGTATAATACAGTATCATCAGAACAAATATAACTGCACCCATCTTCAATTTGTTCAAGTGTATATTACAAACAACCCCAGGCAGTATTAGTCACTTAGTTAAAAAGTACATAAAATTATGTTTTGTTATTTAAGGAAGACATCAAACTATGTTATAAAAAAAATTAGGATCGTGATATTTAATCATAGTACACACCTGTTTTAGTAATATTGTTAACAGTAAATCTTGATATGGAAAAGGACAAACTGTAAGACTGTCAACATGGAATATGGTTAGTAAACAATAGCACTATTTACTTTGAAATATAAGAAATAAACTGTAAGACTGTTTTGCAACAAATCACATGATATATTATCAAAATGATAATTGTATTATAAAAAGATTATAATAAATGTGTAATAGAAATTGAACATATATGCATAATACTCATATAAATAAGTAACACATGTTACATTTATAAGTAATGCATCCCATGTATATAAATTCCTGATGTGTACTTTGTTGCAAGTAAAGTAAAAAGTTTTTACACTGTTTTAATTATTTATTGATAAAGACTTTACTCTATCTATTGCATTGTTTTCCTCTATACCAGTCAAATACGGACTATACTCACAAGCTAAAAATAGATTGATTGCAGATATTCAATAGTCAGTTTTTAGAGTTTAACATGTTGAGCTGGTATAGTTTGTATCATTATATACATTTTTACATAGGATTTTTACGGATAACGGACATGCTCATTGTTGAAAAGCAAGAGAGAGAGAGAGAGAGAGAGGGAGGGAGGGAGAGAGTTACTAAGTAACATACACACGGACGAATCAACCTTGGAATCTCCACGTGTAGATGTCAAACAAGTTCTTCGCAGGTTGTATTCTCCTCTACGTATACTAACAGACTAACAGTACAACAAACGCAAATAATAAATAACGAAACTATAATCGGGTTATTGAGCATCAATAAAATAGAACTATGTTAAATAACCGCTACGTCTCCTTATGTAAACTTGTCTGGTATTATTATTATATTGATAAAAAGTATAATTGTAATAACTTATTTACATTTTTATTTTAATAATAGCGCAATCCGGGTACCTGTCTTCAAGATATTTACGTGACTCGCTAGAAAACAATCCGACATCGACCTCTGAGACACCAAAGATCAGCACAGTCCATTTGAAAGGGGGACCTCTGAGACACCAAAGATCAGCACAGTCCATTTGAAAGGGGGACCTCTGAGACACCAAAGATCAGCACAGTCCATTTGAAAGGGGGACCTCTGAGACACCAAAGATCAGCACAGTCCATTTGAAAGGGGGACCTCTGAGACACCAAAGATCAGCACAGTCCATTTGAAAGGGGGACCTCTGAGACACCAAAGATCAGCACAGTCCATTTGAAAGGGGGACCTCTGAGACACCAAAGATCAGCACAGTCCATTTGAAAGGGGGACCTCTGAGACACCAAAGATCAGCACAGTCCATTTGAAAGGGGGACCTCTGAGACACCAAAGATCAGCACAGTCCATTTGAAAGGGGGACCTCTGAGACACCAAAGATCAGCACAGTCCATTTGAAAGGGGTATCAATGCAGTTGTTATCTTAAGTTTCAGTTTAATTTGTCATTGTAATTTTATATGTAGTATTCATATTGATAAGTCAACGATAACTATAAGCAAATTAAGAATGGTCGAGTTGTATGCGCTGAATATTTTCGGTGAGGACGAAGCGGTTTCGAATCTGGTCCGAAAACAGTTTAGTAAAATTGTATTTTTTATTGCAATTTATATTATGATATTTGTATTTTAATATATTCTGCGTTCAACTTGTATTCGTGTGTTGTGTGTGTGAGTTTTCATCTTGCACGACAATAATCACAATGACAAAATCAAAAACATAATTATGTTGTACGTGTCGGTCTCAGAGTCATCCATATCCCCTTCACTTGCTGTGTCCGAGTCTCAGAGTCTCATAGGGAAAAAACATTAATCTAGAACATTGTCACGTTTCAATGCGCATTGTTTATGCAGAGAAGAGGTAAACAACATTGGCCAATATAATATTAATTTACTTACGCACTTGGTGTTGCTACGGTATTAAGAATTATTTTAATAATGATATTTTTTCCAACTTTGCTACTGTACTGTTTTGTTTGTACATTTACTCCCAATTTTTCAGAAGTAAGCGTACATTTACCCCCAGTACAAAAGCTGTTCAGGAGCACTGCTGTTGATGCATTTGCGAAAGCCATTACACATAAATATATTGGTATTAATCTGTTTAAAGTCTCTGCTGATATTAGTGTAAATTATGATTGGAAAAATATTGAAAGATCTATTAATAAAGAGGAAGGAAATACACCATGCTACTGCTATACAATTTCATAGCAAGCACTTTCCCTTGATGAAGATATAATGGTATCATGTGTAGACGAAATCATTCATCCTTATTTCGTTACCTTGCGTATGTAATTCTAATATTAAAAACATAATAAGAGGGGTTGGAAAAGTAAAATGCATTATCAACAAATAGTTTGTTTTTACGACTGAACACATTATGTTATACTCAGTATTCTTGGAATACCAATGCACCAATGAAAAGTTTCTTCTACATTGTTACTGCTATTATGTTTTAATATTATTTTAGTTAAATGAGGATGCTACAAATCCTTGATTAGATTTAGTATTCTTAACACTGTTCACGTTTATTAAGCAGCTTAACCGAATTTATGTATCGCCTAAGTACTTCCAGCATTTGCACATGCACAGTGGAAACTGAATGGTGGCCAGGAATGCAGCATCAAGTTCAAGCATCCAACATCCAAAATAAATTTCCAGATCGAGTTCCAGCAGCCAGTTCAAGCATCGGGTCACAGCATCGGGTTCCAGCGTCGGGTTCCAGCATCCAGTTTTAGCACCCAGTTTCATCATCGGGTTCCAGCATTAAGATCAATCACGAAATTCTAGTATCGAGTTCCAGCATCAGTCAAACGTCGAGTTCCATCATCCAACATCGAGATTCCGAAACCAGTTCTAGCACCCAGTTCCATCATCGAGTTTTAGCGTTCAGTTCCAGCATCAAGTTCTAGCATCTATTTCTAGCATTGAATTCCGGCATCCAGTTCCAGCGTCCAGTTCAAGCATCGAGTTCAAGCATCGAGTTCCAGCATCGAGTTTCAGCAATGCAGCATCCAGTTCCAGCATCCACTTTTAATAACCAGTTCCAATATCCAGTTCCAACATCCAGTTCAAACGTCCAATTCTAGCATCCAGTTCCAGCATCCAGAATTAGGTTTCAGCATCAGGTCATCAAATTGCAGCATCGAGCTCCTGCATCCAGTTCCAGCATACATAATCAAATTCCATCTTTAAGTTCCATTATTCAGTTCCAGCATCACGTTTCAGCATCCAGTTCCAGTATCAGGTTTCTGCATCGAATTTCAGCATCCAGTTTCAGCAACCAGCATCAAATTCCAACATTTAGTTTCAGCATCCACTTTCAGCATCCGTTTCCAGCATCCAGTTCCAGCATCGAGTTTCAGCAATGCTGCAATCAGTTCCAGCATCCACTTATAACAAGCAGTTCTAATATCCAGTTCCAACATCCAGTTCCAACGTCCAATTCTAGCATCCAGCTTTCAGCATCAGGTCATCAAATTGCAGCATCGAGCTCCTGCATTCAGTTCCAGTATACATCATCAAATTCCAGCTTTCAGTTCCAGAATTCAGTTCCAGCATCACATTTTAGCATCCCCTTCCAGAATTAGGTTTCAGCATCGAATTTTAGCATCCAGTTTCAGCAACCAGGATCAAAGTCCAAAATTTAGTTCCAGCATCTAGTTCCAGCATCCGTTTCCAGCATCCATTTCCAATATCAAGTTCTATCTTCAAATTCTAGCATAGGGTTCCAGCATCAAGCTTCAGCATCCATTTCAGCATCCAGTTCCATCATCTAGCATCAATCTCCAACATCAAGTTCCAGAATCCAGTTCCAGCATCAAGTTTCAGCATCCAGTTCCAGCTCCAGTTCCAGCATCGCGTTACAGCCTCGATTTCCAGCTTCAAGTTCAGGCATCCAGTTCGAGCATTCAGTTTCAGAATTGAGTTCAATAATCCATTTCTAGCATTTCCAGCATTTAGTTCCAGCATTTAGTTCCAGCATCCAGTTCCACCATCCATATCCAGCATCCAGCTCAAACATTCAGTGCCTGCATCGAGTTCCATCATCGAGTTCAAACATAAAATATCAAATTTCAGCATTCCGTTCCAGCATCCAGTTCTAGCATCGGGTTCAAGCATTGAGTTTCAGCAACCAGTTCTAGCATCGGGTTCAATCATCAAGTTCCAATATCGAGTTTCAGCATCGAGTTCCAGCATCAAGTTTCAGCATAGAGTTCTAGCATCAAGTTCCAGCATCGAGTTCCAGCATCAAGGTCCAGCTTGAGTTTCAGAATCGAGTTCTAGCATCGAGTTCCAGCATCAAGTTCCAGCATCAAGTTCAAGCTTTGAGTTCTAGTATCGAGTTCCAGCATTAACGTACTACAAATGAGCTTTAACATGTCAGTCGGACACAGCGACATAAATTAACTTTACAAGCGCGGAAAATGCAAAACCACATATCTGCAAACAGAAAATTCAGATTTACAAGACCCGTCAATAGTCATAATTTGGTTAAAATAAGCATTTGCACAATTTAGCACTACCTTGTATGTACTGTGGTCGAGCGGTTGTTTTCTAACTTTCTATGAATGTATCGTTCCGCAAACGTTGTTGGTTGATCCGATGCGAGATCCGGTAAATAGCAGAGGCAAAGTTCATTCAATGTAACATTGCTTCTGTGTCCTGTATCATACGATATTTGCAAATTAATACCTTTATGTTTAATAGACAACAACACTATACTCGCATATGTATTGGTTTCACTCAAGGCATGCTGGTTACTCCAAATATTTTTCATTTCTGACAATACTGGTCGAGGACCACTACGCGTGAGTATTTTGTATCACCATCACTATAACAAACGTTTCCTTACAAAGCAGAATAGCGCAGTTGGTTAAAGCGCTGTCTACCGTCATTTCTTCGTATGGCTCCTAAGTCGTGAGATCGATACCGGCTAGGGGTTTTAATTTTTAAAATGTGTTTGCTGATATGTTTTATCAAATATCTAATTATGCATTATATTATTTATTTATATTATTTAATGTACATGTCTTAGTTTAGGGCATTTATGTCATCTAATATCATTTATAGTCCAATACGAAACCAATCTTTCGTTGACATAGTCCCTTTGAGGCAGTGAACTAAATAATGTTTAGATTTTGAAAGGATTTTAAAACCGCTGATGCAGCTAGATTTTCATTTTCGTTTGTAATTTCATAACAACAATACCAAAACTAATAGTTTATTTATAGCGACGGGTTCAATAAATGTGTTGTATTTTTTGCATGTTGGCAAGAGATTACTGTTGGGAATGATGTTTATCCCCACAAAGAAAAACATACCAGGTGTTGGCCGTGAGGAATTTGTTTCCATGTCTATTCAACCGTAAAATATATTTTTAAGTAGGATCATGTCTGCTAATAATCTCATTGGCTGATTGAAACAAAACAGTAGTACAAAAGCGCTCTATTCATCGATTGGAATCATTCGCTGCTGATGTAAAATATCAAAATGAAAGCGCTGGTTGTGCTTCTTGTTGTCTTCGTTGCCTCCATCTTTTGCCAAGATGCTATTATCTACGACATGTGCTCTCAGGTGGGTCTAATAAATTGGTAATTCTTATAGGTATTGCAAGATGTTTAAAATAGGTGACAAACACCGTTTTAACGTGATTGAAGTGTTGCCTGTGAGCCTTTTTGTCGATTAGAAGTTCAATTATGTTTATAGTTTTGAAAAGGTACTGTGTTCAGAAAACGAGTTATAGTATATATTGTATGAATGTGTAGTTCTAATGGACATAAAAGTGTTTAATAGGTAAGATATAGTATATCATTATTGAAATACTATTAGTAAAAGCAAACGTGCTTCCGTTAAAACTAAATAATATAAATGTTCATATTTTAGCTCACCTGAGAGGACAAATTGCTCATGGTATGCTTTTGTGATCGCCTTTTGGCCGTCGTGCGTCGTCCGTCGTTCGTCGTGCTTCGTGCGTCGTCATTCAACAGATTTCAAACAACTCTTCTCCTTAACCGCTTGGCAGATTTTCACCAAATTTCACAGGAATGATACTTGGGTAACCCCCTTTCTTTTTTTAAATTCGTTTTGGTCCTGGTAGTTACATTGTTTATATAGACTTAAATAGCAAAATGATTTCTAAAAATCTCCCCTAAAACAGCAATGGCCAGAGGTTTTCTGCATGTTGAATGTAACATCTTATAGTGGTCCTCAACAACGCTTGTTCAAATTATATCCCTGGGGTAAAATTGGCCACGCCCTAAAGGTCATGTGATTTACTTAGCAAGTAGGCTTTAAAAATCTTCTCCACAGAAACCGCAAAGGATCAGAGGTTTCATATTAGGCGTGAAACATTGTATAGTGGTCCTCTACAAAGACTGTTAAAAGTATGCCCCTGGGGAAAAAAGAAGACAAGCCCCGAGGTCACATGTTTTCTATTGACTTAAATAGCAAAATGATTTTGAAAAAATCTTCTCCTCTGAAACCGCAAGGACCAAAGGTTTCGTATTTGGTATGTAATATGGTATAGTGGTACTTGTCAAAGATTGTTCAAATTATACCTCTGTGGTTAAAGGTGGACACGCCCCGGGGGTCACATGGTTTACATAGACTTCAATAGCAAAATGACATTTAAAATCTTCTCCTTTGAAATCTCAAGTCCCCGAGGTTTCGTAATTGGAATATAACATCGTAAATTGGTCCTCTACAAAGATTGTTCAAATTATGCCCTGAGGTAAAAAGTAGCCAAGCCCCGGGGGTTACATTGTCTATATAGACTTAAACAGGAAAATGACATTAAATATCTTCTCCTTTGAAACCACAAGAACCGAAAGTTTCGTTTATATTGGTATGTAAGATCGTTTAATTGGTCTTCTACAAAGTTTTTCAATTTTTTTTTTTTTTTTTTTTTTTTAAATATTTATTCACAAATATGCATGATACATTTCATTACAAGCATCACAGGAATAAGCATATATCTATATATACAGTACAAGCATATAATGTGAAAAAAGAGCATGCCAAACTATAATATATATGATTATGCAAAAGATGTAATTAAGAAGCTAAAAAGTTTTTCAAATTATGCCCCTGGGATGAAAAGTGACGCCCGGGGGTTGCATTATTTATATAGACTTTAATAGCAAAACGACATAAAAAATATTATCTTATGATACATTATCATAGTTTTAAATCTCTATACTACATGTAACTATGTTCTTACATCTAATGAATTCCTTCACTATCGCCAATTGACGATTACCCCCTAGGCTGACTATGTTCTTACAACTGATAAATACTTTGACCCTTTCTGTCTTGATTATTGACATTTACCACTCGTCTCTCATTCTCGTGATTTGACCATGTTAGGGCAATATCTGACATTGTTATGGGTCTCAAAATAAATTAGATTTCGGCATGAATGCAAGATGGTTGATCGTAAAAGAACAATGGACTGTCGCTAGAAAACGGGACTGGACATGGCAGACGAGATCATCGAGGGTGGTCGCATAGCCGCCTACAGAATCAAGTGGTCCAGCAAGAACTGGTCAAAGTGGTTTGTTCCTGTCTTGAACGACCTTGACATTAAGTTCCACACAAACGCCGTGTTTTGCTCCATTCCGGGGAGGCCAATTCCATTAGAAGGATGTGGGCCTATTTCTTTGACCACAAACATCAGTCATTATCTGCAAACCGAATTGAATTTGACAGAGCATGCATTGAATTTGATAAATTGATATACCAAAGCTTTAGTAGTTGCTTTGATTATGATTTTGATTTAAACTTGACATCAGGAATTATGAATTAAATATCGTCTACAAGTTACAATATATTCTTGTTAACAGTATTGATTTCAAATAAAAAGATACATTCTATGTTAAATGGTTTGTTTTAAGTTTTGAATTTGACATTATTTTAACTGTCAATCATATTACTCTGTAACTATATGTACAAAGATAAACTAAAATTGCTACCAACTGACTTCAATGTTGTAGATCTACAATTTGTGCTCAAAACTGAGGACTCTCCCTCATTTACAATTTAGGACCAAATGAAGGCTTCTGACACATGTATTGTATTAGTACGCTTAGCAAATATGTCTATTAAGAATTTCTTAATACAGATTAACTCGATTGGTTGAAGTGAAATTACAAATTCATTTAAACACTTGGATACTTGCCAAGAAATAAATACAAATTACACATAACCATCATATGAGCATCGTGTGTCATTTCTTGAAGTACATCGCACTAGTTGTGTCCATTTATATAGGATACTAGTATATCAGTTGTCAAGAGATGTACTATAAGCCTTTCAATATCAATCCCCATTGGAAATACGTTTGTTAAAGAGGGACTGACAGATTTGTATAGATATAATTTATGTATCTGTTGATACCCATTTACACAAAGCCGTATTATATAGCATAAATATAACATCGACAAAAATAGTTTTATCCTATCGAAAAAACATGCAAATATGAATTTGATCTGTTTATCATACTGCAACGGCTACATTCGGTTTTGCATGAGAAAATAAGGAATGCGCACGTACATATACATTTGATACAGCCAAAGTACAGCCATATGAAATAGCTTTCGCAATGTGAAAGCTCATTAACGTACATACTCATGTACAAAATGATGTTCGGATGATTGCCACGCCGGACTGGACCATTTTGTTTACTAATCATACACGTTTTTGATGATATAACTAATAATTTGGTACACACATTTGTTAAAACATACATAAAAATATGTGATCCTATAGATGATGTTTCCTCTCAGATTTATGTATGGACAGTTACTACCTTAATCAAATTTGCAACGTACGCAATAAGTATAAGAATAATGAAACTCCAGAGACATCATCAGGAGAGAAACCTTTATTACCATCCGCTAGTCCTTTATTTGAGTCAAATGACTAATTGCCAATACAATACAGGACAATACGCAAAACACAACACAAAACTTAAAAAAATGATTAAAACTAGAGTCACCGTCTTGGTACGGTCAGTGCAAAGCATTGGGGTTTTAACCGGTTTAAAGGCATACCAAACTAGCTCACACTTGGACCAGAATTAATCGCAATACACACACTTGTAAATAAATTATAACTCATAGCATTGCAATTCATATTAAATAGTAAATACAAAGAATATTAATCAATTGAATCACTATTTAAATACTCAATGGTTAACTCAACACAATCTTTGATTGTACATAAATGTATTGCATACCAATAAGCATTCAAATGCAAACCAAAAGACGTCAGATTTACAAGCAAGATGAACATTATGGAAATAAAATTAATCCTATCAAATTTATTTAAATAAAAATAAAATACACTTTTCATTTAAGTAGGTAAAATCAAATGTAAATTTAGATATATATAAATATATACATTTTTAATAATACACCCGGTAGTAATGACTTAAACATGATACACGTTTTGACAGATCATTTCACACATATTAAATACCCTTCTCTCTGCTAGGTAAAGGTACTATGTTTACGAAAGTGGCCCCAACGGGGCAACTTAAGAAAAACAAAAACACTAACATTTATATACTTACATTGGCATATACTTTATGTAAATAATATACATATTATGGACAAAGAGTTTACGCATTTAGAGAAAAAAATCATTTTATAATTTTGTTAAATGTTATATTGCTTGCCCCTTGTTCTCAATATATTGTCAGAATTGTAATAATAATTTGACAATGGCGTACATTTAAATTTGTGGAATATAGGGGCTATCAACAAGGAAGTGTGGAATATAGGGGCTATCAACAAGGAAGTGTGGAATATAGGGGCTATCAACAAGGAAGTGTGGAATATAGGGGCTATCAACAAGGAAGTGTGGAATATAGGTGCTATCAACAAGGAAGTGTGGAATATAGGTGCTATCAACAAGGAAGTGTGGAATATAGGTGCTATCAACAAGGAAGTGTGGAATATAGGTGCTATCAACAAGGAAGTGTGGAATATAGGGCTATCAACAAGGAAGTGTGGAATATAGGGGCTATCAACAAGGAAGTGTGGAATATAGGGGCTATCAACAAGGAAGTGTGGAATATAGGGGCTATCAACAAGGAAGTGTGGAATATAGGGGCTATCAACAAGGAAGTGTGGAATATAGGGGCTATCAACAAGGAAGTGTGGAATATAGGGGCTATCAACAAGGAAGTGTGGAATATAGGGGCTATCAACAAGGAAGTGTGGAATATAGGGGCTATCAACAAGGAAGTGTGGAATATAGGGGCTATCAACAAGGAAGTGTATATGATGGCTATCTGTTTCGGGCTATTATGGTACAAGTGAATCAACGCATGGTGGGAAGAACAGTATATATTTAACACAGAACAATTTGATATAGAGATACCCGTTGTATTTTTTTTTTGTATTGCACCCTATTCCATAAACCAATAAATCAAACGTTATTGTGTTTAACTCATTATGAAACGGAATTAAATTAATTTTAAATTATACCAAACTGGTATATGCGTTTTAAAATAATATGAATAAGGTTGTCTCGCAGAATACAAAAAGTATCTATATGCCGTATTTTAATCGGTCATTCAGCAAACAAGCTTTTTTATTTAAACAATGGCTTTTAATTGTACACGTGTTTCTTCGCGTAATGATGCAGCAATAGTGTAGCGACACACAATTGCTATTTATAAACGATTATGTTAAGTTCGTTGAAACAATGAAAACGTAATGTTTATGCTGGGAATTGAAGTAACTCTTATAGGCATTCGTTTACTGTCCGTAAAAGAACAATAACAAACCGTTTATAAATATTGCATTCTTAAAAGGCGATAGTGCATTTTATTAACCCGAGAAAATACTGTTGCACAAGGCGCAGCCGCGGGCAACAGTATTTTGGAGGGTTGACAAAATGCACTATCGCCCTCAAAGAATGCAATATTTATTTTATTATGCCGAAACAAAGATTTTGTGGAAGGAATACATTTTATTCAATTTATTTAGAAGAAAAGACACAACAACAATCACAAAACATATTACGGTGTGTGTTAATCGAATCCTTCCTATTTCCGAGGAATAAAAGTTCATTTTCCGATACGGAGGCAAACCTTGCCATTTTGACACAGATGGCGTCTGTATAAACTATACGCTTTTGTAACACGAAGTGATTTACTAAATGTTAATAAGCGCCTATTAACGCCGATCAATCTGTCTATCGACACGACGTTAGGTCTAATAACCCCAAAACGGAAGTCACATCCTCCGGGTTACATAATAAGCACATATGGTTCAGTGCATGATGCATAGGATTTTAAAAATACAGTTTAAATTATATGTTTGGTATCAATTTAAAGGTATATATGTAAGCAATAAGAAACAAGCCTGTTTTTGCAATACTTTGTCTTAGTGGTTCCCAGCTTCATAACTTTTGGCCAATGTCTTCATGCGCAAAATGGCAGCCTGCATGCCGGTCAAAACTTGTTTGTTTATTCTAAGGTTAATATTTTGAGTTACAACGTATAGAATTTGTAAAGCTGTTTTCTTTTCTTTTTTTTTTAAAGTTATGACATTATATTTCCAGCAATTTATGGTGATATATTAGAAGTAGCTTGGTCATGGTGAAAATTGGGATCAAACATTGAATATTTTATATGTAACAAAGAGGGACTTTATCTGCGCATGCGTAACCTAATAGCGGGTGATAATGCACTATGATATTTCCAATTACTGTCTGCTCCGTTTTTAGATATTAACAAAGAAGGAAAATAGAAGGGTGAGGTAAAATAATAACATTTATTTACATATTATCTTTGGAGAACTATCATTGGTAAAATAAATTCACCCGTTTAATGGCAAAACAGTATTCGAGTAACTAATTTCATTTCCTAGCTTTTAGTTACGCGACATATTTGCACCCACCTCACTCAATAACCAGCAGCCGCTTCACACCCCATGGGAACATATAGTATGCGTCCTAGATACTCACACTTTGTCCAAGGTGATGACATTTGCTTATGTGTAATCTACTTTGTACATTGTAAATCCTTTCCTAACAAATACATCTTGTAGCAGTTTTTCTAGATCGGCTACAGCTGTTTTTTTTGTTGGTACAATTTGTTTCTATTTTTAAAAGGTTAATTTCGATTCGTCGTTTTGCCAAGTGATAAGCTCGCGCGTTCCCTTATTGTGTCAACTGGGTTAATGTTTAATTATTTGATAAAGCAATTAATTAATTGACAGTTATGTAAAAGTATTTAACAATGATAATGTTCGGAATCATTATTTTTACATTTGCCTATATATTGGTACTGTGCTTTACATATTTGTTTATCACTTGATTGAGACTTGAGATTGCTTGTGAGCTGCCAACTTATGGACGCTCATGTTCCAAGGTTTAAGGGAATTGGTCACAGATTGACAACTTTAAAAAATATTGTCATAGATTCCAAAAACGAAATTATAAATTATATACAAACAAGCGAAATCTCATTCATGACTAAAATATTTTGGAAATATCGTTTCTTTTATAAAATATCACCAATCGAAATGGATAAAATTATTTTAAGTTTGTAACGCTTTTCATTGGTATTTTGGAAACACGTGTATCACTTACATAGCGTTAAAACTTCACAACCAAATGTGTAATTTCGAATGTCCGAGTGGTTAACGTATCAGATTTTTTTCAATCTCAAACGTCCCGGCGAAGGCAATTTTTTTAAATTTAACTATGTTTCTTTATGTAATATTTGTTTTAGATTATTCCAGATTCTGTACTTTTTGTAGTAAAGACATTTAATGAAATTTTTCAAAAATACGAAAAATCTGAGAACAAGTCCCTTATAGCAAATTTAATTTTTCCAAATGATTAGCATGCATTGTATACATGCATACATTCTTTGTTTTAAACATCATACTACCAGTTGACTGCCTTTTGATGCAACTTATGCTGCAATTACTATCAGTTACTATTATTATTATTATTGTTATTATTATTATTAGTATTATTATTATTATTTTGTTATTTATTTTTATTATTATTATTATCATTATTATTATTATTATTATTATTAGTAGTAGTAGTAGTAGTAGTAGTAGTAGTAGTAGTTGTTGTTGTTGTAGTATTTTATTATGATGATGATGATGATTATTATTATTATTATTATTATTAAAAACGTATAAAGTAGGAGTACATTCCTGTAATCTGTTTTTGAAGTAGGTCGCAAACAACTGGGACAGAAGTATGGAATAATTTTCCAATCTTGTATGTATGCAGTTTTGACATTCTACCGTTATTAAAGCAACATAAATAAAAATAAAACCGACATTATCGATCTTAGACGTTGATTTTTATATGTAATAGACCCGTTGTCTCTGTTCTTTACTAGATGATGACATTATCTTCAAGTACTATAGCAGAACGCGAATTTTGGAATAACCAAATAAGTTTCGGCTTTATGCCGGTGGACGTTGTAATATACCGCCTCAGGCTGTTGTTGGGCAAAAGACACATACTGTATATCGTCACCGTGGCGCAAAAAGTCATGTACCTGACATGTTTAAGGAAATTCACTTTTTGCAAATTTGGATCCTGTATACCATGTCAGATATGTCAATGTTAGGTTTGTTTTCCACATGGAAATCTTGACTTTTGAAGAAACTTTTATATTGGGAAAAATGTTGGCGAACAAAGTATGGTAAGTGAACGTATAAATTGTACTAGTGTAAAATTGAACATGTACAAATGTTAATTAAATATCGATTGTTAACTTCTCGGCCAAATTTTGAGAGATTATACAAAGTAAAACCGAAGGTGGATTTCAATAACGACTCAAACTTATAAAGCGTATGCATGTGGCAAAACTATGGTATGAAATAGTTTATTCTAAATTCCCTATATTGTATATTCGGCAAATTAGTAAAAACTGTTATTCTGTTTTTATTTTATTCATGTTACATGAGTGACAATTTTCGTTCACAAAAATGTTGGTGTATCGAAATGTTTTGGTTAGTTCTAACATTTTGCAAGAGCAACTGTGTATTTCTTTTCATGAGTTTTAGCAAACATGTTTATAGTTAAAATTTTAATAAATTATACGTTAAAGATGAATTAATATCGAATGTCAGGTTTGGTGATAAATATCTTTAATTCGTCCCCGAACAATTGCTAAAGCAATTAATCAAAGTTCGCTAAAACGATAATTTATAACGCATGTATAATGGAAAGAATGTTGTTTGTTCATGGTTTCTATTCCTTAATGCATGTATTTACCTTTTTTACTCGGTATATATATGCATTAAGGAATAGAAACCATGATCAATATCTTTATTAAGGTATAATGATTATTTTTGACAATAGTTAACATATTAATTGTCCAGCATACAAGCTTTTGAATGTAGCAAGCCATTTAATAAGTATATTGTTGTGTTACTGTATGACTTTGTCATCATATGTTATTAATATTTATGAAACCTCAAAGCGTAAATATGCTAAATATTTTTTTTTCTATAAAAAATTCAATGATTAATAGTTTCTATGTCTATTTAAAAGCCGGGAATTGATAAGAACCATATCGTAGATCGTTGTATGAAGAAAAGTAAACAACATCATCAAAAAGGATAACGTCCGTTTACTAAGATACCGGATACCGTCAGAAATCCTCACCATCACCACCACCACCACCACCATTACCACCACCACCACCACCATCATCATTATCATCATTATCATCATCATCATCATCATCATCAGAAACATAATAATAATCATAATAATAATAATAACAATAATAATAACAATAACTTGGACTTTTATTAGTTTAGATAAACAACAAGTCAATTGTCTACAATTCTCTACACATATTCATGGACATATTTATCTGTAAACATGTATTATAATAGTGTTTGCTGCTCAGTGTATAACTGAATATTTAAAAGTCCTGCCCAAAATTACATTCATTTTCAACTTAAAGTATATATCTAGTTTGCGCGATATTGTGGAAAAACATTTATTTATTTTTGTGTCATGTATATCTTCACTTTTAAATTGTCACCCTCAGAGGTTTATGACACTCAGTGTTATCGGTTACTATGGAAACAGTGACGATTTCATTGCCGATTACCGTTAAGAAGGATGTCTAGTGTAGCCTGTTAGAAAAACAGAAGTTGCGAATTTGCTATTGTTTAACATATTTTGAAACTTTTAAAAGTTTTTAATATCTTCATAAAACACAATTGAATGCAATTTGATGTAAATGATACCATCTTTCCAAAACTTAACATCACAATCATCATCATTATTATCGGCATCATCATCATCGTAATGATGATGATGTTGTTGATGATGATGATGATGATGATGATGATGATGATGATGATGATGATGATGATGATGATGATGATGATGATGATGATGGTGATGATGATTATGATTATGATGATGACGATGATGATGATGATGATGATGATGACGATGATGACGATGATGATTTTATGAATCCGATTAAAAGCAGTTGTTATTTATATACAGTTCAGTTGGAGTACAAAAATATTTGTATGTAATTGTTCAGTTTTATGATTTTTTACTCAGAAATATTTTTTAAGTGCGCAAAGTCTTGTAAGTGCACAAACCAGAGATTTTTCTTTGACATTTAAAAATCTACACTTTTTAACGATGTATGTTTAATTTTAATTTTGAATGCTATTATAATTAACTAATGTTATCAATTTTAATTACTTCAATTAATTTTTGGTTAGTTTTTGTGAGCATAATTCTGAGTGCACAAACCTGGTAAGTAAATGCACTTACCATACTTTTTGCGCCAACATGTTTTTGTAATTTATATTTTTTTGCAACAATCAGGATTTCAATGTGGAATATAATCTTACCATTAAGATATGTTATGAGAAATGGCATGCCGGATCCAATCTTCAAAAAAGAATTTCCTAACAAATTGTCAGTAACATGACTTTTTTGTGCCAAGGTGAAGATTTATAAAAAAAAATGAAGTGAATACAATTTGATGAAAACGAGATCGTCCTTACAATCATTAACTTCACAATCATCATAATGATGATGATGATGATGATGATGACGGTGGTTGTGATGATGACGATAATGATGATGATGATCATGATGATGATGATGATGATGATGATGGTGGTGGTTGTGATGATGACGATAATGATGATGATGATCATGATGATGATGATGATGATGGTGGTTGTGATGATGACGATAATGATGATCATGATGATGATGATGATGGTGGTTGTGATGATGACGATAATGATGATGATGATGATGATGATGATGATGGTGATGATGATGATGGTGGTGGTTGTGATGATGACGATAATGATGATGATAATGATGATGATGATCATGATGATGATGATGATGACGATAATCATCATCATCATTATATGATAATAGTGTAAATTAATATATGTCAAATAAAAACATCTGGTTTGTGCTCTTACAAGATTTTGTTTGCTCTTAACATATTTCAGAGTAAAAAATCATGTAACTGATTAATTACATACGCATATTTTTGTACTCCAACTGAACTGTATATAAATAACAACTGCTTTTTATTATTTACTTTCAGGTACGACTGATATCATCATCATCATCATCATCATCATCATTATAACAGCATGTGATCCTTTATCATCATATTTGTATTCATGATAATTATTTAAAAGCACTACACAAATCTATGTATATGTTTGGACTCAATTGTCCGTCATTTTATGATTTACCATAAATTCATTTATTTTAATTTCTAAATGTATTCAAATAAATGGGCATTTATTTTGCTGAGAAGAATTAAAATAAAAGCCAATTTCGAGCATAACACATTGATGATGATTTCTTAGAAGAAAATATTTTCTGAAATGCTCAACAATTATTGTTTACTTTCAGGTACAACTGATACAGATAGCTTGGTAATGTCAATATATGAATTAAAGCAAATTAAAATCTGTAACAAGAGATGTTTGTAAAACATGTATGCCCCCACGACTTGCAGCCAAGTCGTTAATATGTGCAAGTGTTAAGATTTTTTTTTAATTTGTATGTGCACATTGACACATGGAGAGGAAATTAAAGTTGATGCTTTAGAAAGTAAATATAAAGCTGAAAGAATGGTAGAGTATAATTATGGATTTATTTTTGCAGTCTATTATATAAGGATACCTTGACCTTAGACCTGTTGACTTCAAAATCAATAGGCGTCTTCCTTTTCTTTAAAGTAACCAGCATACCAACTAAAATGATCATAGGTCAAAGCGTTCTCTAAATATCGTGCGGAAAAGAAATGGTATACGGACAGACCGACCGACCATCCGACCGACCAACCGACCGACCGACCGTCGGACAGGTGCAAAGCAATATACCCCCACTTCTTCGAACGGGGCATAATTATTGAGCAGAAACTGTTTTTGTATTTTTAGTAATATTTACCTAGACCTTGACCCCACCCACCCCATATACAATCTCAAGCGAGGTCTCGATATAAAGTAACTATGTATAAAGTTTTATTATAATATCTCAATGTTTGTCAAGTTATTGAGCGAAAACCGTTTTCCTATTTTTAGGAACGGTGACCCTAACCTTGACCCCACCCACCACATATGCAATCCCAAGAGAGGTCTCAATATACGATATCTATGTATGAAGTTTCATTATAATATCTTAATGCGTTCCCAAGTTATTGAGCGGAACCGTTTTCTATTTTTAGTAACTGTCACCTTGACCTTGACTACACCCACTCCATATGCAAACTCAATCAAGGCTTCGATATAAGGTATATGTATGAAGTTTCATTAAAATATCTCGATGCGTTCTCAAGTTATTGAGCAGAAACCGTTTTTCTATTTTTCGTTATGGTGACCTTGATCTTGACCCCGCCCACCCCATATGCAATCCCATGCGAGGTCTCGATATAAGGTATCTATGTATGAAGTTTCATTAAAATATATCGATGCGTTCTCAAGTTATTGAGCGGAAACCGTTTTTCTATTTTTAGCAACGGTGACCTTGACCTTTGACCTGTTGACCTCAAAATCAAAAGGCGTCTTCCAATCCTCCCAAGTAACTAGCATATTAACTTAAATGCTCGTAGGTCAAAGCGTTCTCTAGATATCGTGCGGAAACGAAATGGTCTACGGACAGTCCAACCATCCGACCGACCGACCGACGGACAGGTGCAAAGCAATATACCTCCACTTCTTCGAAGGGGGGCATAGTAAGTGCTGCAACAATCAGGGAAAATGCGAATGCTATATTTAATTATGACAGCCAAATGAAGTTTGTGTGGTAAATGAAACAAGGTAGCTGAACTTTGAATTTCCATTATTTAACTTTGTTTGGGGACTATAAATTTGCATTTATTGGTACAAAACAGATTATTATTTCAACAAATATTGTCATATTAAGTGACATAATAAATAAAAAATAATTACGCATTGTTAACAGCCCCAGCGGCTATAGATTGACAGCTGTGTACACAGTAGGGTGCTCCTTAATCTGCTGCTTGAAAGGATATGCAGCGTGTTTTTGGAAGAGAATAAAATACGTTGAGCATATCAATAATTTTCCAGATCACTGTAATTTAATTTTCTTTTGTCAAACATAAATAAGTGTTGATAAATCATTTATTTTAACATGTGACAAAATATCTTTAATAAAGGGAAGTAAATTCTCCTTTAGAAAAGTATAACGTTATAATACCTATGTACACGCATCGTTGTCGTCGTCGGTGTCGTCGTCGTCGTCGTCCTCCTCCTCATCATCATCATCATCATCATCAACAACATATTTATCATCATCATATTTATCATTATCATATTCATCGTATTGATCATGTTTTTATTCAAGAAATATTTGTGTAAGCACTACTACTGTGTAACAGTAAATACTTTTAAATTAAAATGTCAGTATGTCTAGAATATATAAGTTCATTGTTTTTATAGGCCACGCGTTAATTTAATACGTTCATTTCTTTGCGGAATAATAATATTGCTTAGGTGATGCAATTTGAACAATATAACAAGTAGACGAACATAGATTGCTCCGCCTTTCTGTTGTCCAAGGTTGTTTGTCCAATGATTTGAAGTAAATTTATTGGATTATGCAATCTATGTGCTATTATTTACCACTGAAATATAAACCCATAATTAGTCATTTCGATCCTTGATTGACACTTATCTGGTGGTCAATTCGGATAGAATAAACTTTTTAAGGTTTTATAATTTGATTTAAACGACAAGTAAATTATCTACAGTAGCTATATACTTGATAATGTTTGATACATATGCTATGGGTACTAACAATATAACTATTTAATATTTTGTTTATATTCATGCGCGAAAATTAACTCCAAACGTGTAATCATTTAATTAATGTTTATACTAAATTATTATACTTTACTGTGGGAAACATTGCAATTTCAATACATTTTGTCTATTTTTGTATAACGACATATCTTAATGTTTAGCCCCTAAAGTTTATGACCATAAGTGGTATTGGCTACCATGCAAACTGTGCCTGATTATTGCAGATTACTGATAAGAAAGTCGATCTATGTTTTATTGCCAAATACTGATAAGAAGGACATCTGTTTGGCCTTTAAAATCAATTCACCTCTCCTCTTCCTCCTTTTCCTCTTCCTCCTCCTCCTTATCATCATCATCAGCATCACCGTCATTATCATAGTTATCATCATTATCATCATCATCAGCAGCAGCAGCAGCAGCAGCAGCAATACTGTAGTCATATTTGTTATTCGCATATGAATTTAGAAATCCAATTAAGTTACAAAAATAAAAGCAAAAAAAAAACCGTAAAGTTACATGATAAGCGCTGAAAAAAAGTACGAACCTAAATTGTCATGTTATATAGATTTTGTGTTACGTTCATTTGTAGTGACATCACGTCTTTTGTCATGAAATACTATTATAAGCACTGCACAAGTCAATACTTTTCAATACAAATCTTTATAATAGAAATGTAAGTTTGTGTGCGAAAGCGTCGCTTTTATGGACAATGCATCTTTTTAATATGTGCATTCCTTTCAGGAATAATAATATTGCTGTTGAATACGATTTGAACAAACAATTGTGATAGTATAAACTTGTTCAGATTGTACAATTTTTAATAAACCACAAGTCAGTTTTCTACAAAGGCCTTATACTTGATGATTTTGGATACAAATGATAAACGTTTTTTAATGATATGGACTCTAACAATACAAATATATAGTATTTTCTTTGTATTCTTACACAAACACGTTTGAACATAGCTTTCTCCTAAATACATAAATTATAATTAAAATGCCGTGCCATAAATTACATTAATATCCAGTTTAAAATAACTATTTAAATCATTGTTGTTTTAAATGAAAAATATTGTGTTGCCAAATAAAAATCAAAGACATGGACATTTTTTTTTCACCATTTTAAACTTATGACCCTAAGCGGTATCCAAGTAATGAAACAGTCGATATTTGCAAAAGCAGCTGCAACAACAATAGCGTAATCAGTATCGGCAGCGCCACCACGTCCGCCACTTTCATCATAATATTATTATTCAAAATCTTCAACAACAACAGCAGCAGCAGCAGCAGCAGCAGCAAAAACAACAACTACAACAACAAAAACAACAACAAACAACAACAACAACTACTACTACTATACTACTACTACTAATACTACTACACTACTACTACTACTACTACTACTATTACTACTACTACTACTACTACTACTATTACTACTACTACTACTACTACTACTACTACACTACTACTACTACTACACTACTAATACTAATACTACTACTACTACTACACTACTACTACTACTAATACTACACTACAACTACTACTAATACTACACTACTACTACTACTAATACTACACTACTACTACTACTAATACTACACTACTAATACTACACTACTAATACTACTAATACTACACTACTAATACTACTAATACTACACTACTAATACTACTAATACTACACTACTACTACTACTAATACTACACTACTACTACTACTAATACTACACTACTAATACTATACTACTAATACTACACTACTAATACTACACTACTAATACTACTAATACTACACTACTAATACTACTAATACTACACTACTACTACTATTAATACTACACTACTACTACTACTAATACTACACTACTACTACTACTACTACTACTACTACTACTACTACTATTACTACTACTACTACTACTACTACTACTACACTACTACTACTACTACACTACTAATACTAATACTACTACTACTACTACACTACTACTACTACTAATACTACACTACAACTACTACTAATACTACACTACTACTACTACTAATACTACACTACTACTACTACTAATACTACACTACTAATACTACACTACTAATACTACTAATACTACACTACTAATACTACTAATACTACACTACTAATACTACTAATACTACACTACTACTACTACTAATACTACACTACTAATACTATACTACTAATACTACACTACTAATACTACACTACTAATACTACTAATACTACACTACTAATACTACTAATACTACACTACTACTACTACTAATACTACACTACTAATACTATACTACTAATACTACACTACTAATACTACACTACTAATACTACTAATACTACACTACTAATACTACTAATACTACACTACTAATACTACTAATACTACACTACTACTACTACTAATACTACACTACTAATACTACACTACTAATACTACTAATACTACACTACTACACTGCCACTACTAATACTACTAATACTACCACTACTACACTACTACTAATACTACTACTACTACTACTACTACTACACTACTACTACTACTACTACTACACTACAACTACTACTACTACTACACTACAACTACTACTACTACTACTACTACCACTACTAATACTACTAATACTGTAGTACTGCTGCTACTGCAGTAGTAGTATCTAGTAGTATTGCTTATGGTATCCATAATATCATATTATAAGCTATATAAGGTTCAGGTTTGTGTCGAAATGTAATAAACCAATATTAAATGTATTTCGATAACAAGAACAATATTGAAAAGTAAGATTTGTTAACAAGTGTCAAAGCTAATGTAGATCTGTTTCTATATTCGAGTGAGAGCGACATTTAACTTTTGTGAGACTTTTCGCTTTAGATTTCATTCAAGCAATCTCTTTCCGAAAAACTGTATACATTTTATAGATTGCTAAACAAAGTCGCCAATTACCTCCCTCCCAAGCTCCCTCCCTCCCTCCCAAGCTCCCTCCATCCCTCCCTCCATTCCTATATATATATATACACCTAGAAATGTACTGTATGATATGAAACGTCAGGGCCTAATGGTCTAATTTCCTGACCTATATTTCGATCAGTCCTACAGCAATGGAATCACGGAAAAAACTAAACTAATAGTCTTACCATTGTGTAGTAAGACTGAGCGACACCATAGAATTAACGGCTTTCTTTTTGTATATCTTCTGCCCTTTAATTTCTGTTTATTTAGATATGATTCCGTCAGGGATCCACACCCGGATTGGAGTAGGATAGCCATGCAAATCACGGGTTAATTTGTTGTTTTTTTAGCTCTACCTAAGAAATTATATGGTGAAAGAGTGTCCAACCGACTGCTCCGGGATCTGAGTGAAAGGTGATCATGCCAGTTTTCTCTCAAAATGCAGCGCATAGGATCAAATACTCTATGGTGTAGAGTGAATTGTATATACTATTTTACCAATCTTATTAAAACCAAATCCTAACATTGTTAGGATCTGAAGACATCGTATAACAGGTATCGTTCAAACGACCTTCCGAACAATAAAACATCAGCCCTGCTGCCCCTAATAAAATTGCCTTTTGCACAGCAATGTTTGGCCACAATTTTTGAAAAGTGATGCATTTTCAGCTGATCTACGGGATTAAATCATTAACAGTTATTTTTCACGCGGATAACAATGGATATAGAGGTACCTTAGGCTAGTAAACATCCAAAGTTGACGTTAATTTCGTGCATAATATTTGTGCTTTATATATGAAACTATACCACAACATTTTGAAGGCAACAGTTGGATTGGCACCTGAAAAGGTCATCTGAACGTGACCCCTAATGCGAAGTCATCAGATCTAGACAGGGATAATATAGTAGCTTCAGACTGGAGAGGATTTTAATGAGATTGACTATTCTACATACATAATTAAGAACTTATTAAACGGCAAAGCCGTGCCGGAACTGATTATTGACACGATAAACCTGTACTAGCAAATAATATTGCGTCATTACATGCATGTAAATTTTGGCGACTTATTTTGCACTCGTGCAAATAACCGGAACGGCCTGTATTAGTACGATAGCTAAAGGTTATTTATTTTTTCCATGTACAAAATTTGTTACTTTTTATAGTGAGGTATATAATTAAGTGTCAATACAATGTGCAATGCCTTTTTTTACGCAATGATATTTTAACGTATACAAATGCACAATTTATGAATTCATACGCATCGATAATAAATACGGAATGTCAAGTACTTTACAAGTTATATAACGCAAGTAAAATACACTCTAAAAAGTTACGTAATGTAAACTAGAAATGGAAAGTATATTATATACGCCCGCACTGTGAATAGTAACAATATTCGTAATTACACGGTGTGCTCGGTCAATAAATTATAATAATAATAATTATAATAATAATAATTATCATGAATATACTACTACTACTACTACTACTACTACTACTACTACTACTACTGCTACTACTACTACCACTACTTCTACTACTAGTGTTTATTATTATTATTATTATTATTATTACTATTATTATTATTATTATTATTATCATTATATAATACTCATCATATTAATAATAATAATACTAATAATATTATTATTATTATTATTATTATTATTATTATTATTATTAATAGTTAAAATAATAATAATAATAATTATTATTATTATTATTATAGTTATAATTATAATAATAATAATCATCATTATTATAATTATTATTATCATCATCATTATCATCATCATCAAGATACAAGATACAAGAAACTTTATTTTACGTCGGCTGGTATATAATAGTAAGACATTAGCTATAAAGCTATTTCCCGACACAACAATAACAGTAACAATTATTCATTAAGAACAAAATCACAAAAAACATAGGCACTACAGCAGTTAACATTAACAGACAGTATATATTAAATTTATACAGTTGCTTATGGTACTGATATAACAAATAATAAATAATAAAATTCAGTATCAATACAAAATCACAAAAAGAGGATCGAGTGTCATATATATAATAGCACTGAGCCACAAAAATGCATTTCATACAAATTCATGAAACAAAAAATAAGAGTACAGTGGGAAAAAAAATAAAAAAATGTAGGTACAAGATTTCATGCATAAAAAAATAATAGAAAATATTAAAAACATGCTGTCGCACAAAATGTCAGAAATATTAAAAAAGAAAGTTACATAGTTAAAAACTCTAATCCAAAAGAAATAAAATGTGAACAATTGTACAAATGCTGTATATATTTATCTATATGCAATATCTGTATAAATAATTACGTACACATTATACATTTACACTTTTGGCCGCTCCAGGTCCGGCCAACCTCAAAAACTCCTTATAGTTCTCAACTTGCCTAAATTCGTTTGGTAAGTTGCTCCAGACCTGCGCAGCCTCAAAGCGAAATGACCTTTTTCCATACATGGTTGTTTTAACATTGGGAATTTCAATTTGATTAGTATATCTAAAATGAATAATGAGTATTTTTGACATTGACAAGATCATGTAGATATGGAGGTGTTAATTTGTTAAGTTAATTAATATTTGTCTAAAGCTAATTTTAAAGTTGTTATATCTTTGTTATGGAATATTAAGGTATTGTCATCAGCATAATTGTATAGTGGGGATTTTTCAATGAAATAAAATATGTCATTAATAAATATATTGAAGATCATTGGTCCTAAAATGCAACCTTGGGGTACACCTTTAGTAGTCTCCATCCATGTACTGTTTATTTGTTCAATTTCACCCTTTCTTTTCTATTTGATATATAATTTGAAACAAGGGCAAATGCATTTTCAGTCAGCCCATATGCACCCATCTTGAGTACAGTAAGGTTATGTGGAAGACAATCAAATGCCTTAGATAGGTCCATTAATATGGCAGCCACATGCTCACCCTTGTCAAGTGCTTTTTCCAGTCCTCAAGCAGGCTCAATAGGGTTGTCTGACATCCATATTTAGGTCTAAAAGCTCCAAGATAATTATCAAACACTGAGTTAAAAGTTGATCATTCAAAATCTTTTCAAATATTTTAGATGTAGCTGACAATATACTCACTGGTCTATAATTTTGTCTTACAAAAGGATCATCTGTTTTGGTATATGGGAGTGACTTGGGCAATTTTTAGATAATCTGGAAAAATGTTGGTACTTATCGTCTTGTTTATGATATTTGTTATTGAAGGAGCCATAGTTTTTGCTGCACATTTTAACACTTTTGGTGGAATATTGTCATAACCAGTTGATTTTTTAGGGTTAATTGATTTTAGCTTGTTATATACAGTTTCATAATCAACAGGCACACAATAAAACTGTTTGTTGTTATTGTTCCTTTCAGTAGTTTTTTTTAATGCTCAAGTGTTCTTTACTCATGGTTGATTTATTACTATTAATGCCAATATTCTTTGCAATATTTATATAATAATCATTTAAGATTTCACATACTTTATTTTTCACAGATTTTTTACTTTAAAACGGCTTGATATCTGGCCAAAAATATTTTGACTTTGGACCATTGAAACATCGTCCTGAAAAATGTGTTGTGATAGATTCTCTTTTTTTTTTGTATTTTTTTATTTCTTAGTTGTCGATATTTTTCCCAGTTTTCTGGTGTTCTGTATTTCATAAATGTATTATGATCTTGTCTTGTTTTGTTAATTATTTTTCGGTAGTTTGAATTCATGCAAAGTGGTGGATGTTTTTAAGGATTTTTTGTTTGATTGGAGCATGTTCATTAAAAATTTCATTAAAGAGTGTTTCATGTGCCCAATAGATATCGTCAATATCATAAAAAAAATTCAGCTGTATCAAAAGGAACTCGGGTAAATTCATCATTGAACTTTGTTTCATCAAAATGTTTGTAGCTTCTAAATTGTATTTGTGTTTTATTTATTATCTTTGTTTATTTAATATGATGGAGAATTGGTCAGGATTAAATCAACTAAAGATGGTTTTTCAGGGTTCTTGAAACTTGTTGGCTCGTTTATTCAATTCACAAGATCAAACATATCCATTATCTGTTCAATAGGTTTATTTTTAGTAGGAGTTAGCATATCATAGTTAAAATCTCCTAATATGAGTATGTGGTCAAACTGAATAAGAACTTTATCTAAAAGTTTAGTCATCTCATGTTCAAATATGTTATTATTGCAAGAAGGTGGCCTGTATATGCATAAAATACACAATTTTCTTTTTTTCCAGTTCAAGTTCAAGAAGTTAAATTTTCTATATCAAAACATTCAAGATCCGTGCGTCGTTTAACAGGAAACTCTGATCTAATATATGCCATGATTCCACCACCATGCGAATTTCTATCTTTTCAAAACAACTTGTAGCCGTCAATTGCAAAATATTATCATTAAAACTCTGGTCAATTTTTGTTTCAGAAATACAGAAAATGTCAAGTCGACAAATTTAAAATCAAACACATACCTTAATTCTTGTAATTTATATCTGATACTATTAACATCATTTACTGTGTCTGCTGTGTCCATATAACTAGTTGGCAGAAATGTCAGTGGATTGCTGGGGGATGCCATTTTTGTTTACACAGGGGAGGTCACTCAAATCTTCTTCTTCATCCATCAATGGGGAAAAACTAACGTTTACCTTCGCCAGGTCTGTTGTACAGGTTATCTCTCTTGACACATGTGACGGTCAAGTGTTTGTCGCAATATCTCCCGAAAGCATTTGTCGCGCTTTTTTCCACAATTGATAAGAATGCATATATTTTAATGATCTTTTAGTCCGTATGCAATGATAATACATCATAACTATTATTAATATTTTGAAATGTTGATTGTTATTGTTCACACATATCCGCGACAAAGTATTTAAAGAATAAATAAATAGATGAAAATAAATAAATAAATAAATAAATTAATTAATTAACTACTTAATTAAACCAGAAAGAAAGAAATCAAAATCAATCAAAACAAGTTCACCAATTAATCAGAAACACTTTTCGCCATTCGGTTCTTTCAAACCGAATGAACATTTGGTCAGTAGCAAAGGTTGTAATTTATATTGATATTTGCTTTTAAATTTCCTTAAAAAAAAGCAGTTTCAATATTTGCATCAAGTGTGTTATCTGATTTAAAAGGGGAAAAAATCCCATTTTAAAAGTGGGAAAATTTTCCCTCTTTGTAAAGTGGGATAAATTTTCCCATTTTCGAAAGTGAGTAAAAAATCCCATGGGATTTTTTACTTTTTACAAATGCGCCAAAACGCAGCTATTTATTGTAAGATAAAACATAGTTTATCTTAGAAGGACATGCGAAATCGTGCAAAATAAAAAAAAAATCCCATGGGATTGTTTTTCCCACTTTTGAAATTGTTTTTTTTTTTACTACAGCCAAATATAATATTTTGTCTGTACAAAACGATTGCATATATGTTATATTGAATGTTTACGCATATAAAAGACATAAAAACGCGGTTTTAGAATTTACTTAAATCCCATGGGATTTTTTTCCAGCCTGAAAAAGTGGGGAAAAAATCCCATGGGAAAATCAAAAATCGCATGAGAAAATGAAAAAATCCCACGGGAAATAAAATTTTGTACATAAATTTCATAATGAAAGAAATACATTTGTTTATGTAAAAATCATCAATTATTGATCACAATTGAACGTTTTAAGGAATACTTTATGCAAAATAGTAATATCTCAATGCAAAGGGGTACTACAATTTGTGAAATTTCGGTTTCGCAAAGTTTTCCGGTGGCCGTTTTTTGTGGAATGTTCGCGTTTAACTGGGAACCTAACACGTGTTTACGTTAAATATATACAATAAAATTCGTTTTGTTAAACGCTTGTTGTTAAAATAACAGTACAAATAACAAAAGAATAATCCTTGATAATTTGCACAAATTAATTGACTAAAATTATTAGTCCTGCAAATAGCATTTTATGATGACTGTTATCACGTATTCACTTTTTCTGAATGTTTTGGTATGTATGTTTTAAAACCAAATTATGTGCTATGCGCTCCATAAATATTTCATAAAATTGATTTGTATTGTTCTGTATGATTGTTGTTTTCAAACACAATGAATTTGTTCTTACTGAGTCGTCATCGCAGATTAACATTTTCTGGATGTTTTGGTATGTGGCACAAATGTTATACATTATCAGTTTAGCAGCATATGTCTTCTAAATCCACCATGGAGTTTGATACGCGTTTATAAACGCGTTTGATATAGCATTGCATTTTGTTAAAAGCAAATCAATGTTAACCTCTACTCGTATTTTTTCTACGACCATGGTTTAAAAGTGTATTTGAGAATACGGCTTCAAACATAACGGTATCTGGATTTCATTTTAACAAATAATTTATCCTTATTTTGAACGTTTGAAAACAACTTATGTTTTATGCGTTTCTATAAATATTTTATAATAATCAATTACATTGTACTATGAACGTATTATTGTTGTTATCAAACACAATACATTTTCTCTTGCTGAATCGTCATATTAGCGGTGGGGTAATGTGTTATGATTGGTACGGTGAACCTGCTTTGTTCGAGCTCTGTCAAATGTTAATTATGGTCTGTCAGAATCGATTTGCACCGACCACTGCGTTTCCCAGTGAAACGTGGACATTCCACAAAAAAACAAATTGGGCGTGTCATGTGAAAACCGGGCTTAATGCATCTGCAAACCACACAAGCTGATCCGGGACAACACTTTTATGGTATTTTTTGTTTCAACAATGCATGCATGTTAACCCACAAGGACAACAGCAACAGTAATGCATATGCACATAAATTGATATGCATTCGTAGCACATGTACGCAGATCATTTTCTAATTTTTGCACAATTATTAAAAATAGGAAACGAAATTAAAAAGTTGAGCATAAACATAAGATAACGCATACGCAAATATTTCCTAATGACATATTTGCAACAGTGGCGTTACAGATAGTGTATATATGTATGTATGTATGTATGTATGTATGTATGTATGTATGTATGTATGTATGTATGTATGTATGTATGTATGTATGTATGTATGTATGTATGTATGTATGTATGTATGTATGTATCTATGTATCTTTGTATCTATGTATGTATGTATGTATGTATGTATGTATGTATGTATGTTGTATGTATGTATGTATGCATGTATGTATGAAAGTATGTATGTATGTATATCAGATGATATTGCACAGTAACTAAAAAAAGCTTGTTTGGTCTCCCAATAAAAGTGCCAAATTCGCCGAGGCTCGTTTCGTTCAATTGCGTCTTGCCCCGAAGTCCGAGTCGGTAATACTTATGCAGCGAAACAGTGATCTCCCGTTAAAATTCAAATAAGGGAAGTAACTGATTTATATATTTTTGTTCTGATATTATTCTTGAAACAAATAAATGTGTGTTATTCTTTATTCTTAAAACGCCATCAGCTGTCATTTATTGTATAAGTCATATAATAAAACAAGTATGGACTTTTTGACTGTGCAATATCATATATACTTTCTATGTTCGTAAACTCTTGGTACGAACAAAATACACAATAATGTACATGCTGATTTACACCAGAGGCATCACCCGTTATCGCAAACAAAAAATGGGCGACGCAAATTACCAAAACGTTAATATTGGACAGATTGAAATGCGCTGTTTTGTATTTAGCTCATTAAGATGTTCATTGAAAATGATTTCTGCATAGATTTATTTCTTTAACATAATTTTGGACAGCTGCTGTATTAGTACCTAGATAATATGGCTTGGCTACGGCAATGTTATGTAGGTCCTTCCACTCTAGATCACAAACATGTACCATAGTAACTTTGTTGTCAAGTCAAATACCCATAAATAAATAGTGTAGTATTCAACATTGAATACGGCTATTGAAATAACAGGTTTCTATGGGCCGTTTTGTTCTTCCGTACAAAGGGTATTTGAAAATGCTTTCCTAGTGTTTGTTCAGCGTCATGTCATTAGGCAGTAAATGTTTTTTATCATAATATTTCGGCCTTCGCGACGATTTAGAAAAAAAAATCGGACTACAATAAACTATGTATTAAAATTAAAAACATGTTGCATTATTTGCCGACCCATGTAAAATAGACATCACACCGTCAAAAATTGACACATTTATAACGTCAATTGACTACGTCACTTCTATTACAATATTGAAAGAAATTTAACACATGTCTTAAATGAATCAATGAAATGTTGTTGCTGAGCTAATTCCGCTGAAACACAGTGCGAATGTAACGGGTATAGGATTATTTTTTCCTAAAGGAGATATATGTCAATATTTGATGAAGAAATTGCATGTATATAATCTAAAGCGTATGCAGTTGATATTGGTAAGGACGGGTAAAACAATTCTACGCACATATTTGAAATTAATCCACACGTGTACGTGGAGATGTTGCTAAATAATTCTCTATTTTTGCCATTATTTGCAGTGGACCGTAACGACCTAAGCAACTTTAGCATAGGAAAACACTCTGAACCAAATATTTAGAATAATTTGTTTTCTATCTTTATCTTTAGTATGCAATGACATGGAACCGTTTGAACCATTTAAACATTTTTGTAAAGGACTATAAATGAGGATCTTGGTGGAATTATCTGAAAACATAGCCTAAGGGTTAGAAGAAAACAGTTCATTATTTTTTCTATTTTAATCACTAGTGGTCATATTGTACAGTAGAATGCACAAATCTGAGCCAGTGTGGTCAATGAGAATCCAGGGAACATTTGTAAAATTTCATCAGGACTGAATAAGACATGTTAGTAATATAACTGGAATATATAAAAATAAAAACCTTCACTGCAACATTCTTTGCTTAAGCTCAAATGGCAGTTTAAAGCCGGGTATCGAACCAATTGCATATTTTTCAAAGCGACCACCATTGGGACATTTTCGTAAAACTGTAGCCCGAGGTTTAAATAAAAATGTCGTTACGGTTGTCTATTTATAGCTCTGGCAGCCATCTTGTGCCGTGAAGCGACATGCTTTGATTCATTGAAATATTCACGAATAAACGAAAGGTTGTTCAATTCCTAAACCAATTATGCAGTGTTTGAAAAACGACATATAATGAGAAGAAGATTACACAATTCTGAAACTAAATGTGTTTTTTTTCACCGGGATACAAATCAGCAAATTCCGTTTCAGCTTACTGTACAGTTATACACCGTGAATATATTAAGCTTAGCGGGAAACTGAATGAATAACTGTTTTATTTATTTTACTGGAAACATAAAATATGTATACGCCTAATATGTAAAGTACGATGAATTAAACAATTTTGAAGTAAACAACTTGCTGTTGAATAACAACGCAAATAACGCAAATAGCAAAAGTATAACAATTGTTTAATTGAACCATGCCAAGTTGCCAGCATGTGAGCATGTGTCTTGTAAAGTCACAATAGAGTTAGATATATACATATATTCATTAACGCATTGATCTACCATAAAACGCTGTGTTTCGTTAAAAGAAAATTAATTTACACTCAACACGTTTTTCTAACAATATGATTTAACATATGTATTTGAAAATACGACGTCAAGCAAATCAGCAAATCGCTATTTGAATGTAATTTTTAACAAACGTATTCCGTGCTTTTCAAACTGTGTTTAACAAGTTTTGTTTTAGGTATTGTCATGAATATTTAATTCAGTTATTATGTGCATTTTACTTTATGACTGTTGTTTTCAAAGCACGTTGACATGTTGCGATTGAGCCTGCATTTTACGTTAGTGCAAAATGCTTTGTCATCGGAACAGTGAACCTGTTATATCAGGGCCGATACCCCAACAGCTCCTTAGCGAAAACTTAAAAGTCAGTAAACTAAGACATACCTCAAGGCTGTGGTTGGTTCTGTTTATTTATTTATTTTGTCTTTTAATCTGGTAAAGCGTCAACAGGTATGTGTTATTTTGCTATATTATAAATATAAATAAGGATTTTCAGAAGGAAGAGTTTAGTTTAAAATTTCACTTGAAATGACTAATATGAGGCGCGTCGATTGAAAACCGGGCTTAATGCATGAGTGTAAAGTGTCGTCCTGGATCAGCCTGTGTTGTCCGCACAGGCTGATCCAGGACGGCACTTTGCGCCTAAAGTGGATTTATATTTAGAAGAGACTTCATTGAAACAGAAAATACCATAAAAGCGGAAAGTGCCGTCCCGGATTAGCCTGTGCGGACTGCATTAAGACCGGTTTTCTCACGACGCCCCTCATATTTAGATTTTCTTTAGGAGTTTTGTCGATATGACCCCTGATCTAATTATGGTCTTTACAAATCGATATTCAATGAAAGCAGTGTCATCTTGCAATTTAATTTAAGTAGGCCACCTGGCTATGTGAGCATATTAATTATTGCTTGAACAGTATTCATGAGTCAATCCTAAACACTGAGTACAACATTAGATTATTTATAACAACATATTTAATACTTTTAGATAATGAACAATTTTTATATATTACTTCAAATACCTTCATAGACAAAGGCGTCGTTTAATTAGGTAACTTTAAAGCAAAGTAATATATGACTACGAATGCATTTGTCTCTAGGTGTAATTTAAACCGTTTGTTTTGCGAAACAATTGACTAACATGGGGGAATTGTTCACATTGAACAACATATACTGGCTTTTCTTGCATATTTAATGGGTATCCTCAGTTGTCTATTATATCTTCATTGTCAAGTCAACTGGTATATATGTTTGCTTTGTCATTATTGTTGTAGACTGCCGTTGCCTGTGTCATGTTTAAAAAGTCATAAACATAACCGTTTGTTTTAATTGACATAGCTATAGTTTTTCCATACATGTATTTTCTTTGCGTTTATAATGAAGCAGGCTGCTAGTTTCGTCTTCATACATGTACTAAGAAGCGTCTGAGATAAATGTGTCCTGTTTTTCCAATAGTTCTGAGGTATTCAATCCATTTTGCAACAGAGAATTTCTATCGTGCAGTAAAAAAATTGTTTTGCATTGTGAGAAACGTTATTCAATATACCGTTGAATTTATCAACGTGTGTGAGATTTGGAACATACATACTTTAGACTCCTACCTATGCTCCAAATACCGGGGCACTAATTACATAGTATTTTTAAATTGTTATTGTTGACGACAATAGTGCCAAACCCTATCGTATGTCTTACATATGTCACAATAAACCATTATAAACAGCCCGGATTAATATTTTGTTATACATGCCATATTAAAAAAAGCCATTAACAATAAAATATTCGCGTTAAAAGTTCGCCTTAATACATATGTCACAATAAACTATTATAAACAGCCCGGATTAATATTGTGTTATACGTGCGTTATTAAGCCATTAACAATAAAATGTTAAAAGTTTGTCTTAATACAATATAGGTGTATATTTAAATTGACTACAATAATATTATACATAGTTAAAGCTTCTTATCATGATGACAGATCAAAGTGCATTGTCATTAAATATCAATATGCGTACCTTAGAATACGTTTTCGCCGTGAAACCCCGTGTTATCTAAATTTTATTTTGTGCAAAACAAGAGCATAATTATAATTGTTATGTGTGTGTCCCAAAAGTTTAGTATTTCGAAAAGTTTTTCATGATATATGTTAAATATAGTTCCGAAACGCTTATAAGTAAAACAAAAGTATTTTGTGAGTGACATTTACCTTCTCTTACATGCAAAACTCTTAAGGCGTAAAAAAAGTTGTTTGTTTCCACTAACCCGACTGACCATGTTTGTTTACCCCCGACCATAAACTTTTTTTTGCCGTTTGGACATTTTTCTTCTGAATGTTTGCGTTTTTTATAACAATATTGAAGGTTCCGTCATGAAGGCAGTAATTAAACTGTTGTCCGGCCTCTAGACATGTTATTTTAATACTCTATTACAAGCGCGGAACCAGTCTAGGCAGCAACGCCACTAGTATTGGTGTTGTTTAAAATTTGTTCTCATTAAAATTAGTTTCTCTTGCATATAATTATCTTCCCATGCATATTGCACCAATATATTAAGTTTGGCTTGTATATCTGTCCATTTGGCCATTTTATTTCATATTTTCAAACACAGGTGATTTTGGTCGGAAACCGGTGATTTCAAGCGTCTTGAAGCTTAAATGTCCCTCTAACAATTAAAGCTGATATTTGCAATATTTGTGACAAAATACCCAAACAAACCAAACAAACGTGTATGGGGGGCTTATGTGGGGTGAGGAGAGAATGACTTTGTTAGATATGTTTACTCTAAGCCATTTTGATAATGTATTTTTTGTGTATTTTTTTTAAAAAATCACCCCAAAAATGTAAATTTAATAGAAAAAAAATTCCAATTTCATCCAAGACAATTAACAAATTAGTCAAAATGGGAGATCAAAGATACTTTGAAGTGTAGAAATCAATCAGCTTCCAGTAATTGCTTGTTTCAAACCAATAAAGTGTAAAATCTTTAAAGCACCTTGTTTGTCGCAGCCTCTTTAATTACAGGCCACCAATTATATATTCTAGTATATAATGTCATGGGTGCCTTTAAACTGCAGCAGGTGGTCAATTTGCATTGCCTGCTCACATTTAGAGGTTTAAGGGAATACAAAATTGCATATTTTGGGCACAAAATAAGTACTTTGACTTTTTTTAAGGTGGCAATCTGGTCAAAATGGGGTTCACAACCAAGCAAAAGAACAAGTTGCTCAATGTTGGTTTTAAACGAGGTGGGACTAGTCCGGTGAAGGGGAAAAAACATAATTATGAAAGAAGGTCAAATTCCAACACAACCTATGTAAGGTTAGAAAGGTCATCCTTTGAAGCACGGGTAGCTTACAATGACAAGGTTCTTACTTTTCGGGATGTAGACGGCTCTCAAACCCCAGCTAAGCCCTTGCGTCCGAGAGCGAACAAGATTCGCTATGTAGACCTGTTACGGGTTCCTGCTCCATCAAAAGTCCATCCCGACTTACTTACGAACAAGGTCTATGTCCCCGCCCTACTCCAGTCTATGATGTCCTCTGAAAATAGAAAGCATAGGTTAAGAAGTGATAAATGTAGGGGCGACTTGGTAATTGACGGCAGTGCTTCCATAAAGTGGGGCTTAGGCTGGGAGGAAAGGTTAAAATGTACAAGATGCAGATATGTAGGCAAGCATTATAAGCTTTACAATGAGGTTCCATCAAGTACCAGGGGCAGAAAGGCAGCTCAGATCAATGTAGGCTTCCAAATAGGTGTTGCAAGTACTTCTATTGGGAACACAGGTTACCGCAGAATTCTCAACACAACCAATATCATTGCTCCCTCTCCACTTGCTATGCAAAAACAAGCAAATAAGGTCAATACTGCCTTAAATCCCTAAATGAGAGAAGCATGTACCAGATTTGAAAATGCCAAAATTGGTCAAAAAGATCCCTCTAAGGTAAATGTTGAAGGGGACACTTGCTACAACAATCCAATTGTTTACTCTGACGCGACACCCTTTCAAGCCGGAACTATTGCCATAAGCACTATGTGTGAAAACAATACCAGAAACAAGCAAATTGTAGGGGTACAAGTAGCAAATAAACTATGCAGGACTGCATCAATGCTTAGGAATAAGGGTAAACCTGTTCAGTGCCCCAATCATAGGGGGCATTGTTCTGCAAATGTTTCAGAGAGGGAACCAATAGGTGATGAAGGCAAATGGAATAGGTTGTTAGGTGACCAGATCTCTAAGGACATCAAAATAGCAAATTTCACTTGTGATGGGGACAGTAGGGCATTCCAAGGTGTTCGTAACTCTCACGGTCACAATGTGGGTCATCTTAAGGATCTGAGGCACCTAGGCAACTCGCTGAAGCGCGAGCTCAACAAAGCGCCTTTCTCAAAGGGCATGCTCAAGGGTCATTCCAAGTCTAATATCAGGAGTCGGTTCGCTCTCTCGGTCAAAGCTAGGTGTATGGCTGAGCTTAAAGCTGCCCACAATAAACACCAGGGTGACATCAAGGTTCTAAAGAAGGTCATGGTTGATGTAATCGCAACCATTGTTCTATGCTTCAGTGGTTACTGCGGTACTCATTGTGCAAAGTACAGTTATGTCTGTGCTGGTACAAATAGGCAAGCTAAGAATTTCATGCCAGACAATGTCAAGGTTAAAATGGTTGACAGTGACCAACAAGTCCTTAAAAAATGCATTGAAATGGTTTTAGGTCCAGCTGCTCTTGACGCTACCAAACCTTTAACCACAACCCAAAAAAGTGAAGCAGTAAACAGGTCGTACCAAGCTGTCAATCCTAAAACTGTCACTTTCTCACGCAACTGTGTAGGTCGAATTCACGGGCAGGTTCACAAATTAAACAATGGCTATGCTGACTCTGTAATTGCAAAAACCACTGAACTAAATGCTAACCTTACCCAGGGGTCAAAGATTATTAAGCAGATAGCATATGAGGACCGCAACGACCTTAACCGAAAGCAAACATCCGCTACCAACAAAGCACGAGCTTTACGTGCCAGGACGCGGAATTATCGATACAAACTGCATGAGGAATTACACTACGGCAAGGGCATGAGTGACCCCAAACCTGATTATGACAGTCTTCCACACCTTAAGCATCATAAATATGCTTAGTTGATTGTGTACCTGATAATAAATTGTTATTATTACCTGTTTTGGCATAAGAGACCTCTAACAAGTGGCCCTCGCGTCAGCATCAGGCGTTCCTCTACCTGAAAAAGGCAAAAATACCCAATAGAAATAGATATAAAATGAAAAAAAAACATGCATTTATGTATTTTAAGTGTATTTCTATGAATAAAAGGAAGTGATAAAGCTTGTTGTATTCATGTTTTTACCAAATATGCAGGCTGGCTCAGTTCCATGCCCGCTGCACTGTCCGAACTGTAAACATGTCCGCCGTTCCATGTTGGTGGAATGGGGCTCTATGTTTAAATGTTCAGGCTTAACACACAAGCTATTGTTGCATAAGTGGCTCACAGAGTCCCTGGCGTTCAATGCTGACTTCATGTAGCACATTAAGGCTACACGGTGAACCAAGTATGTCTCTGATTTTATGTCCGAAGGCAATTTAGCCCTCATTCGGCCATAATAGGGTAAGGAACTATTTGAAATACAACCATTCCAGACCAAACAATCTGAATTGATGCATTTAATGCACTTATTTTCTACTCTTTTGCTCAGAAATGACCAAAAATCTGCTTTCTCATCCATATTTTGCACTTGCAGACGATATTTAATTTTAACCCAAAGTCAGTTTAGGTCACAATATACTAAAAGATTTCCATAACAAATTCAATGTAAAAGCAATAAATTCAACAAAAAATAAACTCAACATTTTGCGCGTAGTGACCCTCATAACCATACCTTTTCTTAAAGAGCATTCCGAGCCGAATTGATTTAGACAATAAAAAAGATAGGTCATGTGATATGTAAGAAAGAACTCGACGCGAATCAAAGTTCACTGTTTTACGGCCATCTTTTTACCGGCTACTCTCCAGTTGAATGTATACTGCCAACTGTCAAAGTCTCGTCATGTAGTCTCCAACCTTCAAGCGAAACAGTGAATTTTTAGTACACAACAATGTTTTTCCTACCACACGTACAAAGAAATATTCAAAAATAAAGTCATGGCAAGTGACTATACAGAAAATTGTGTCTTCAAATAAATGGTGTTGATTTATTTAGAGAGTATAGCATTGCACACCTGAAATATTTAGTATACTGTAACCTTAACAGTTTGTATACAATAGTTGTCGCCCTTTGTTACAACTTTACCATGGTTTGTTTCAGTAAATAAATCGCATTTTGCAAAGTTCGTCGGAGCTTTTCTCCTATATACTGACAATAATTGGTCGTTTGGGTGCATATTTAACAATAACAAGCGTCTATGCCTAAATAAAGTTTCAATGTGTGCAGGTTCTTATGAATAATAAATGGCAAAAAAACATCTATTGATGGGGGGGGGGATAGTGCAAAATACTGGTTAGCGAGTATTTGTCGGACAGTAGTATTATCCGGACGTTTTTAAATATATTCGCGTTTCGTAACCGCTTTTCGTATTTTATCATCATAATACAAATAAACGCTTATATTTCCAAGTACATTTCGTTTTTCTTCGAAAATACTGAGTACATTTTTTGGGTTAGACCTCAAATGTTTACGTTGATAGTCTGACACGCATGCAACTGTCATCTGGGGAAGTAAAATGACTTGCGCATGCGCGATAAAATCCCAATTTGGGGCCCAGACAGGGTGTGTGATAGTTTTGGCCTTTTGCTCATTATAGCAGACGAACTCTGGCAGAACATTATTGAACCCGCTACGACGTTAAGGACGTGCGTAGTAGGTACATAGATACGTAACGTCTAGTAAACTCTTTAAAACGTCATGCTTCCGTATTTGTTTCAACGCCTTACTTAATTTCTCTAGTCATTATTAAATCATTTCATAAAGTGGTATTATTTTGATATAAATTACGCATCTGATTATTTATTTGTTGTCTGATATCGATAAAATAAAGTTATAAAGCATTCCTCTGTATATTTCACTGTTAAAAAAACGTCCGGAAAATACTACTGTCAACGTGGAAAAGACCGTGTTTTATGTACCCCTTTCAGGGCCTCTATTGTTGCGCATGCGCACAAGTGAAACTTATTTTGTTTGCATACGCAAGCGGGTGATCAACCCAGGATGTTACACGCGAATTTTCATCGTTGAGTTTGTTCATGAATTAAAATTGTCCCAAGATAAATGCATATTTCGTCCGACAAATACTCGCTCACCAGTACAGAATACTAGTACACTGCACCTCGGTTTAGCGTCTCATGCGAAGACGAGTTAGTAGGTTAGGGTGTGGCGGGAGATAGAACCCGCGACCCCTGGATTGTGAAGCCAATGCGTTACCACTATACCACGGAACCGCCTGCAACAATTGTGAAAACCCTATTCACAGTACTTAACCAAAACGGATAATGCTGGAAAAACCTATGCGTTGCCGGCTAATACAAGAAACGGCACCGGATCATATACGTTTACGATGTGTGCTCTTTTAGTTTCACAATTCCGTACTTATAGTTCACAAAAACTTTATTGCACGGAACAACTAAGACAATTATTAACAACAATTAATGGTCGTTATCAGCCACAAAATCGTCCGTTCGCAGTAAGAACCTACACTATCCAAAGCAGTATACACAAAACCGATTTGAAAAGTAGGAAAATGCAGATGTTTGACCATACTACCAAGATAATGCAAACTTCTAAACTAGATTTCTGTTCAAAAAAGCACTAAAATTCTCCGAAAGGCATTCTCATTATAACTGACGGTTTAGTTTGTAGCAAAACTAGCGTTTTATGTTTCGAAGGCTGGCACCAAATAACGAATGAAATATGCACCGGATAAAAATGGAAAGTACTGCACTAAGTTATAATGAATCTTTTGGTGCGTCTATATGGTAAAAATAACAAAAATGTCTTAATTTTAGATAAAGTACAATGCATTACTACGTATAGGGTGCACATTTAAACCAATATTAACCACCAAAAAGATACCCGGTTGCACGTTCAACTTCACATGCATTCATAATGTTTGTAGAATTAATGGGCTTGTATATTTCAGTCCCTCAGCCTTGGGCCCTCGGTCTCAACTTGTGCCACGAATGACAAAATTCTTGACCCAATCCTGAAAAGGGTCATTATAACTTGGCATTAAAACGTACATACCGGTACTTTATTGTTTCTTTTAAAATTTGATGTAGAAATATTGTTCTTGTGAAACGTCTAATTTATCAACATGATTAATAATAATAAAAATAAAAAAAACACTCCGATAAAATATTTTAAATTTTTTAAGCTATATGTACGATTTTACGGTTGAATGTTATTTGTAAAGGAACTCATGCTCTGACCTGAAACACTGTTTTTGAAGTTTTGATAAAAATCAAAGACAAACTTTGGCTTCAGAATTAGATGGGGTGCTTTGGTCAAACCAAAATGTCTCCACTTTGTTATCCCATGTGCGCACGCCGCTTAGTCCAGTATTCTTGATCCATCCCTGGACAATTTTTGTATAGATTTATGAAAACACAGTATACGTGTACCACTAAAATTATATAGTTCAAGTGCGGTTTAGGGGGCGGAGCCAGTGTGC
Source organism: Congeria kusceri (assembly GCA_027627225.1). Lineage (NCBI taxonomy): Eukaryota > Metazoa > Mollusca > Bivalvia > Myida > Dreissenidae > Congeria > Congeria kusceri. The sequence goes on along the minus strand of CM051040.1, from coordinate 11,550,818 downwards.
GCATCCCACCTTAAAATGCTTGAGAGTTTGGCGTTGGCTGTTGGGGGATAGCCTCCCCAGGCCCTCATGACTACATGTCAGCTCCATAAAAGAAACAGGTCATACAATATCTTGATCGTAATAATTCACTTTTAAACGTTGGCAAGTGGGCGGTCTGTGAGCAAACCACACCAGCTACGACCCCTATCTTAACCAGAAACCTGTAACCTCACCTGTAGTTTGTTCACACAAATGGCCATGTCACACTAATGCGTATGTGAGAAACTAATGAGTTGCGTATGAAAATTCTAAATATATTGTTCATAAGCACAAAAAGTCCTTGAAAAAAGGTGTGCGTATATTTACCGTATTGAACCTATATGAGTTGCGTATGGGTAGCGTATGACCAGCGTATGGCCAGTGTTTGCCAGCCAATCTTAACGTAAGACCAGCGTATGGCCAACGTATATCTAGCGTATTCTGCACATGGTTAGCGTATGAGTAGCGTATGACCAGCGCATGTACGTTAAATGCGTCGGTTATACGTTGGATGTACATTACTCCTGCACTATCAATACGCTAGCTGTACGGTACATTCATGCCAGCGTATGATCAGCGTGTGACCAACGTACTCGACCTATGAATAACCTACCTCTAGCGTAACTCTCGCGTATTCAGCGGTTGCCTCGCGTTTTCTTAGCGTATAGACCATACGTCCGAGTACGCACAAAATGTTTAAGCACGGTCAAACAAAATTCTGCCTCGACGTATACCAGCGTATGTTACCGTATGCGAACGTGCTTGCAACGTACACAACCTAGGACTAACGTACCCTAGCGTTTGACAGCGTACACCAGCGTATACGTCATATTTTTCATACGCTGGTACCATGAACATTAGTGTGTCAGGACCATTAGCAACTATGAAATATAACCACCATTTCTGTTAGTTGACATTGTCCTTTTGGGGGAGATTTCAGCAAAACACGGCGAATGTTTATGTGATTATAATTTAATACAACGCGAATTTAGCTCAATTTACTATTTATATGCACATGAACACCAGCAACACGTAGTAAACGTTTGTACACGTGATATGCATAATTTATTTATTAAAAATGTGCTGAAAACATTTATAAATCTACATATGTATCAAATGTTTTCGTATATTATCTAGTGCCATGTAATTTTATTTTATCCGGTGCCAGTATTTTACGGTTTCGCCTGTTATTTGGTGCCTTCAAAATCAATATGTTACCCTTTTTAAACACAAATGCTCACGTATCCAAAGTTGCCTCCCAACGATTTTATTATAAACATGAATGATTCTTACACCATTGTAAAGCAGTGGCAGTATATGTTATTTCTCTCCAGTGACAAAATAAACAAGTTTGTTATACTCTTTCATGGCTATGAGATATGTGTGGGTCATTTGCTTTCCTTCGTTCTGATAAAAGCTATTATTTTCAAATCAAATGTTGATGTATATCATTAGCTGAAATACATTAATGTGGTTTTGTTGCGATTTAGACCCAGAATACATAGATCGTCGAGCATTTGTTTATATTTGGATATTATGCGGTGCAATTTCGAGAATTAGCCGGTAACGCATAGTTTTTTCCTGTATTATCCATATTGGTTATGCACCGTGCTATTAAAACATGTTTTTATACCTGCAAATTTAATTAACTTGAAGGAAGAATGTTTGTGGCCATTGTGGCTTCCCTGGTGCAAGTGTTGAAATCACACAACATAAGAACTACTAATTTGTACAGTGTCACTGTATATTTAAATTGGAACAAAACCAAGAACAATGCGCCCGCATGGGAAAAGGAAATAGGAACTCATGTCAGATCTAAGTTAAGATTGTAAACTTGGAAACTTTGGCTTTGATTTTCAAATTGTTTTAAATAAACTGCCTATTAAATATCAAGTGTGTCTTTGTTTTATTTTTATTTTTAATAAGTTATAAAAATAAAGTTATAATCCATAACTAAAATTACTAAAAAAGTTGTTAAGCATATGAAGATCTGTGCTTTTTGGGTCATGAAGGAAAAAAAGTTAACGAAAAAAAAAGTAATGCCTACCTACCTACCATACTTTTGTCCAAGACGTAAGCGGAAACAAACAACTTTTTTTTGGCCTAATGGACTGCATATTTTGTTAATTCGACTGAAATAGGAAAAGTGTATATGTTTATGTTGGGACACATGTGTATGTGGAAATGTATATATACAAGCAGATTGACGGCTAAAACTCTGCAATGCGCAGCTTAAGCTGCGAATGTGTGTATTATGGCATAAACTAGCATCGAAACAAATACATACATGATAAAATGACAATAACCTTATTTCTGTCAGGTGAAATAATTACCCGCTTAAAAACAAAAACATTTAAAGGAAGCTATTTACTAAAACTTTGTCATTTGTGTTATTGTCCTGTGTGGAAATAGTTATTGTCCTGTGTGGAAGTAATTAGTGTCCTGTGTGGAAGTAGTTATTGTCCTGTGTGAAAGTAGGTATTGTCCTGTGTGGAAGTAGTTATTGTCCTATGTGGAAATAGTTATTGGCCTGTGTGGAAGTAGTTCTTGTCCTGTTTGGAAGTAGTTATTATCCTGTGTGGAAGTAGTTCTTGTCTTGTGTGGAAGTAGTTATTGTCCTTTGTGGAAGTAGTTATTATCCTGTGTGGAAGTAGTTATTGTCCTGTGTGGAAGTAGATATTTTCCTGCGTGGAAGTAGTTATTGTCCTGTGTGGAATTAGTTATTGGCCTGTGTGGAAATAGTTATGGTCCTGTGTTGATTTAGTTATTGTCCTGTGGAAGTAGTTATTGTCCTGTGTGGAAGTACCTGTGTGGAAGTAGTTACTGTCATTTGTGGAAGTTGTTATTGTCCTGTGTGTAAGTAGTTATTGTCCTTTGCGGAAGTAGTAATTGTCCTGTGTGGAAGTAGTTATTGTCCTGTGTGGAAGTAGTTATTGTCCTGTGGAAGTAGTTATTGTTCTGTGTGGAAGTAGTTATTGTCCTGTGTGGAAGTAGTTATTGTCCTGTGTGGAAGTAGTTATTGTTCTGTGGAAGTAGTTATTGTCCTATGTGGAAGTAGTTATTGTCCTGTGTGGAAGTAGTTATTTTCCTGTGTGGAAATAGTTATTGTTCTGTGCAAGTAGTTATTGTCCTGTGTGGAAGTAGTTATTGTCCTGTGTGGAAGTAGTTATTGTCCTGTGTGGAAGTAGTTATTGTCCTGTGTTAAAGCAGTTATTGTCCTGTGTGGAAGTAATTATTGGCCTGTGTGGAAGTATTTATTGGCCTGCGTGGAAGTTGTTATTATTCTGTGGAAGTAGTTATTGCCCTGTGTGGAAGTAATTATCATCCTGTGTGGAAGTAGTTATTGTCCTGTGGAAGTAGTTATTGTCCTTTGTGGAAGTAGTTGTTGGCCTGTGTGGAAATAGTTATTGCCCTGTGCGGAAATAGTTATTGTCCTGTGTGGAAGTAGTTATTGGCCTGTGTGGAAGTAGTTATTGCCCTGTGTGGAAGTAGTTATGGCCCTGTGTGGAAATAGAAGTGGCGTTCGTCCTATCTAGAAGTGGCTTTTGTCCTATTAAAAGTGGCTAGAATATAGTTCTGTGTGGAAATGGCTATTGTCTTATGTTGGAATGGTTATTGTTAAAGTGGAATTTGTCCTATGTAATACGGTCTATTGTCCTCTTTGAAACAATATGAAACTTGCTCAGAACATTTGCTCCAATGATATCACGGACATTTTCAAAACGGGATTATTTGGGGCAAAACTAGGTCACTAGGCCAAATTGAAGAAAAAGCTTGTGAAAACTCTAGAATTCGCATTCTTTGCCCTATCAACATGAAACTCGTTCAATACATGTGTTCTTATAATATCTTGGCCGAGTTCAAAAATGGTTCCGCTCCGTTGAAAGACATAGCCGCCAGGGGACGGGACAATTTTCCTAATATGGCTATATTGAAAACTTTAAACAGCTTGTAAATACTCTAGAGGCCACATTCATTGCCCAATCTTCATGAAACTAGCCTGGAACATTTTTTTCTAATGATATCTCGGACGACTTCGAAATTGGGCCATGTGGGGTTCAGAACTTGGTCACTTGGGTAAATTGAAGAAAAGCGTGTAAACACTCTGGATGTCACATTTTTTGCCTAATATTCTTCATACTAGCTCAGAACATTAGTTTCATTGATATTTTGGACAAGTTAAAACTAGGTCATATGGAATCAAAAACTAGGTCACTAGGCCAAATTGAAGAAAAACTTGTGAACAGTCGTGAGGCCGCATTTGAAGCACAAGCATCATGCAACATTCTCAGAACATTTATATCCCAATAATATCTCGGACGAGTTCGGAATAGGTTCACGTGGGGTCAAAAACTAGGTCACCAGGTCAAATTAGCAGTTGAGCGACCTAGGGCCTTATAGCCCTCTTGTTAAAGATAAACATGAAGTAATGATTGGAAAAACCAATAACCAGTTTTAAGAAAACATTATGTTTAGAAAGTATCCTGTTATCTTTTAGATTGCAGATGTGTCTTCGTACAGCATGATATAAAAATGTTGTTTTGATAATGTCGTAGTTAGAGAAAGTTTACGTGCATTGAAGTCATTTTCTCCTGAGCATTCATGTGATGAAAGTTCTTTTGGTTAAATTGTTTAATGTTTTTTTCAAAGAATGGTTATCAATATTAGATATAAAGTTGTCCTGATGTTCGGCTATTCTGCTATCGACTTGGTTTCAAAGCCCTGCACAGCTTTTGTTATACCGTTATATAATCCGACTAACAATAAACATAAATTGACTTGATTCTGATGGAGTTGGTCTGCTATTTTGCTGTTTTGTTCGAGTTATTCTGCTATTCTGATGGAGTTTATTCTGCTGGACTTATTTTGCTATTCTGCTGGAGTAATTCTGCTATTCTGCTGGTTTTGGACTGCTATTATGTCTGCTTTTCTGCTAAACTGGTTCTTTTAGCAGACTTAGATTCTTTACTAGCAGTCATTAAAGCAATAATGGTAACATGTGTGACCAGTCTTAAACTTATTTGAATTACGATGCGGATGCGAGGTAAAATGAACAAAAAACACAGCTTGCATGTCTGTAAGTCTTTGTAATGCTGTTCTGCTATTCCGCTTTTCTGCTGGAGTTGTTCTGCTGTTCTGCTGCTCTGCTAACTTTCCACAGACATTTACAATGAGGATTTTTAATGTTTTCCATTCTCGTATGTTTTATTAACAAAAAACTAACATAGCATATTTATTGGATGATATTGATGTAATCACATTGTTATCTAGTTACCATTGTCAACTAATGAAAACAGTTCATTTGAAACTGTATGTCATAAATTTTTAATTAGTTCAGTTATTTTTTGTACAGAGCGTTATGACAGACTGACGTTTACTAAGCACAATTAATTGTTTAATTTATGATTGATTCTGCATTTTATATTAGTTGCGAATAATACGCAGTCATTGCTGCAACACACCTGATTTGATGTGTCTCACAAATGCTATTTATGAAGCGCGTAGTGGGAAAACCGGGCTTAATGCTTGTGCGTAAAGTGTCGTCCCGGATTAGCCTGTGCAGTCCGCACAGGCTAATCCGGGACGGCCCTTTCCGCCTTCAGTGGATTTATGTTTAGAAAAGACTTTCTTGAAACAGAAAATACCATGACAGCGGAAAGTGTCAACCCGGATAAGCCTTTGCGGACTGCACAGGTTAATCCGGGACGACACTTTACGCACATGCATTAAGTCCGGTTTTCCCACGACACGCCTCTTATAATCTCCATGAAGCTAAATGCAGTAACAACCAAGCCATAGTAGGTCACTTGGCGAAATATACGCATATAACATTTCTTTATTCAAATTCACAATTCAATCCGAAACACTGAGCACGGCATTATCTTACAATGTATTTGTATTTCTTAACACAATGTGAAAAGCAAACAAAACACATTTACAGGTACGCGAATACTTTAATTTCGTGACTAATACCATACACAATTCTTAACATACGTTTTGTCTTACTGCATATAGCATGTCGGTCAATTTTTAGAAGAAATTGTTTCTGAAGAGTAGCACATATTGCAAAACATGTGAATCCATTCAAGCAACCAATTATTTATAGCTTATTGAATTATGAACTGTTTAGGTCTCTGCAAATTGTTTGGAAAAGAAGACTTTCGACTGAACGTTAATGCATTTATTAAAATAGTGTCCATAGGTAAGCTGTATACGATGGCTATCTGTATTTTAATACTTACCATGTTTAACAATCGCTTTTACAATTGTCGAATGTTGACAATGTATATGTATGTTTTGAACGTATTTCTAGGAAAATAAAGTGTTTTAATGTACATATTTAAACACATGTTAAGCAACATGGACGTTATATTACGTGTTAAATGTAGCTAATTTTTTTCCAATATGTGTTTATTATTCCTTTCTGGTAAAGAATGTCGTTACCATCAAATATAAATAGTGCATGGATCATTGGAGGTGCCTGCCATTTAGTCCTGCAACTCTTATAGTACAAAGGTTGTCATTCCACTCAGTAATAAGGACTTCTAAGCATACAGCAAGTTTGGCTACACATTTTGAGGTGTCAATGTGTGTGGGGGGAGGAGGGGGGGAGGAGGTGGGCGGGAGCAGGGGGGCGGGAAATCCTTAAAAATGCGTGGAACGTTGGAATCGAATAAAATACGCAACACAAGAACATTTAAAGCAAAAGTGCACTGTCAGTTTTTGCCCAAAATGTAAAAAAAAAAGTTATATAATGTAATGTAAAAAAGTAATGATCCAACTTAATGGGGTTTCCGCCAGCATGTCAAGCGCGCTTTGTCTTTTATCATGTTATGCAACCATAGACGGCTTCCAGTAACTAAGTACTTCGACAAATTATAAAAGTTATTCATAAATACACAGCGACCTCGCGGACGACATTTATCGATTCCGTATTATACCGCAGAACAGTTCGCCTTACTAATTGTTTAGATGAATTGTGTACTAGCCTTAACGTTTGTTTGTTTGTTTCTAAACTCTTAATTACATGAATCTGGTAAGGTAAAATACATCCTCATTGAAACAAAAATAGTAATCACAGCAAGATATTTTTAAAATTTAAAAAAATACATCAATTATAGGGTATACACGTGCAAGCAAATATGTGATACTGGACTGTAATGTAATCATTAACAAGACAATTTGAAAGAAAACGCAGCAAATACGTATACACATGCTTGAATAATGTAAATATAGTGTACGTAAGTAGAATGATGTCACGTTACTATAAAAATGCATCAGTGAATATTAACAACACTATGCATTTTATATGGCTTGCTAGGAGAGTTATTTCCTGTAAGTGCTATAAATAAATAAACAATTGCGAAATAAAACATTCACAAACTTGAAACGTCTTTTTCATATGCAATCCTCATAAAGACAGCATAAACAACAACGATCACCTAAATAACTGTACAGCATTTAACAACACAAACAATGCCACAGTTAAAACACGTGTCTGAAGAAACAACAATTATATTAGCAAACATAATTTATGGACATAGTGTGACAGCATATTGATTTTGCAATCAAGTGAATCGAAACAGAGAACATCTAATTAAAAGGTTTTTTTTTAAGTTGTGCATTTTAGTTATAAATGATATGAAAAAATAAGCACCTAACAGTTAGCAAAGTTTACCCAAAGCATAACTCCTCTAGTAGAATCAACATGAAACGCATAGAAGTTCTATACATAACATGCCATTTAGTACTGATTGGAAAAAATACATATTCTACAAGTTAGTTGCGCCTTTATCCTTTGCAATCCTTAAAATGACGTACTACAACCGAAATGACGTACTACAACCGAAACCGAAATGACGTACTACAACCGAAACAACAATTACATCTTAATAAATATACAGTTTTCACAAAACAAATTACACCACAGTTAGAAAAATAAGAATAAAAAACACAAACACTTATATTAATACTAACGTATACTAACTTATACTAGCAAATATAGGAATAATGAAACTCCAGATACATCAATACCATCCGCTGGTCCTTTATTTAAGGCAAGTGACCTATGCCTATACAATACAGGACAATACATACAGCACAACACAAAACATAACAATAAATTTAATTGGGGTCATCGCCTTGGAACGGTCAATGCAAAGCATTGGGGATTTATAGAGTAATTAAATTAAATAGTATTCTGTGATTGCTGTTTCATTTGAATTGCGATGCTATGAGGTTAATTTTTATTTACACTTACATATTTTGTGAATAATTCTGGGCCAAGTGTGAGGTTCGTGCGCACGTAAACCGGTTTAAACCCACAATGTTTTGCGTTGTGATGTGCTGTGTAATTTTTTGGCAATTGGTCACTTACCATGAATAAAGTATCTCGGGCTTCTAATAAGAGTTCTTTCCTGCTGTCGCAACTGGAGTTTCGCTTTGTTTATATTTTAAACCGGTTAGCCGAACATCACACTAAGCCCAAATTAATCACAAAACACGTACTTGTAAATAAACTTTAACCTCATAGCATTGCAATTATAATTAAATAGTAATAACAGAGAATATTAAGCAAGCATCATTTATGGACCTGGTGTTATAGCAAAGTAAATCCGAAAGTCAGTGGATGAAAACAGCGAAAACAAGTATTATCAGTTGACGTCCAGTTTAGTTATACATGTTTAGTAGGAGGATATACGTAAGAGCGTTAAATAGTTTATAGTGCGAAAATATTAACCTGACCAATATGAATACATTACACAATGGTTGAAAACGCTATTTTAAGAAAAGGCTGACCTCGATACGCTTGACAAGTGTAGTGTTTATACAATGACAATTATTTAAAAAGTGATTATTTTCAGGTCTGCTTTGACATTTCCATAGTAATGCAGTAGACAACACGGATTCAACATTTTGTAGAAAACCTTATTAGTCAAAAGTTCGAGTCTTACACATTCCTTTTTAATAATTTGTACGTTACAAACTGATATAGTGTAAGTGAGGAAAAAACTAACTCGTGCCAGCGATAGCGGATTTCCACTGATTTTGTTTAACATTTTACACAGGATTTGTGAAATGTTAATATATTTATCTTCTAGACTTGACTTAATAATTATGCACATAATGATCTACAGTTATTCATTTACCCTTGGTACAAATCGTGTGGCTGTACTGATAGGAATTTCAAAAAAGTTACAAAAGACTTTATACGCAATTGCTTGGTTGTTTACGAATTGAACGGCTTATTAGTTCGGCCTATTTGGCAAATCTTAAAGTTTTATAAGCAGTTTTCTTTCAAAGGAAAACTCAGAAAGCGTTGACGTACACCTTTCTTGAACCATTGACTGTTTTGTACAAACAATCGTCATATGGGCGTCGAAATTCGAAATGTAACTGCAAATATTCACATTCTTGAAGTAGTAATAGTAAATCTATAGAAAGAGCAGAGTGCTGACAAGAAAAGCATCAGGAATATTAACAACTATAGTCATTTTATATTGTTAACCCGAAGCAAATGTTCTGATGAATATCATGATATGTTTTTCCGAATTGGTAAAAAATACACATTCTGCAAACTAGACAAGTATTTATCGTTTACAATCTTCACCGTGTATATAACAAACGGACGAATTTGCACTTTATCTTTATTTATTTATAGTATTTGTTGGTAGCATCCAAATGAAACATTTTAGCATGTTTTATTTCAAATCAGTATATGCAATTTATACGAAATAGTTTATTTTGTTACTATTCCATAAAATAAAAACATACATGTCAACATATTACTTTATATTAATTGGTGAAAAATGTATTTCATTTAATTCTTTCAGAAAACATTTGAGGAAAGTAGTATACACAAATCGCACTTACAACTGCTGATGTCCTAACTTATATAATATTATCATGATCATTGGGTAAGCCATGACCATAGGAGATGTGCATCGTCACTGTACAATCGTGCGTCGTCATTGTACAGTCGTGCGTTGTTATTGTACAGTCATATGTGTTCATTGTAAAGTCCTGCGTCAGCACTGTACAATCGTGCATCGTCGTTATACGGTCATTCGTTGTCATTGAACATTTGAGCATCGTCATTGTGCAGTCGTATGTCGCTTTTGTACAGTCGTGCATTGCCATTGTACAATCGTGTGTCGTCAATGTACAATCGCGCGTCAGCGTCGTGCAGTTGTTCGTGTTCATTGTACAGTCGTTCGTTTTCCTGGTACTGTCGTGCATCGTCATTGTACAATCGTACGTCGTCGTTTTACAGTCGTACTTTGTTATTGTACAGTCGTACTTCGTCATTGTACGGTCATTCTTCCTTATTTTACAGTCGTGCGTCGTCATTGTACAGTCGTACATCGTTATTGGAAGTCTTGAGTCGTCATTGTACAGTCTTGCGTTGTCATTGAACAGTCGTGCGTCGTCACTGTACAGTCGTACATCGTTATTGTACAGTCCTGCATCGTCATTGTACAGTCGTGCGTCGTCATTGTTCAGTCGTGTGTGTTCATTGTACAATCGTGCGTTGCCATTATTTAGTGGTGAATCGTCGCAGTCAGGTGCAGTCAAAAGTATTCCTGCGTCGTCGTGAAATAGTAATGTGTCATCCAATCAATATCATGCGCTGTCACCGGACCATTATGTGCTGTTATGTAATAGTCGCGTTTCGTCACGTAACGTGACGTCCAATCACATTTATTCGTTATCACGCAACAACCTTATTAGTAACATTTAGTCAAGTTAAGTATTTAGTCAAGTTAAGTATTTAGTCAAGTTAAGTATTTAGTCCAGTTAAGTATTTAGTCAAGTTAAGTATTTAGTCAAGTTAAGTATTTAGTCAAGTTAAGTCATGGAATAGCCACGTTTAGTCCAACCATAAACATGGTTTGTCACTATACAAAATCAATTTACAATTTTTTTTTCACATATTTAAGATCATATTTCTATATTTTCAAGTGTTTTTATAAAGTATCTATTATTTGTCAAGTATAATATTCTTTAAATGTTGGCATAAAGGTTAAGTCGGATGCATGACTGAAGTAATCACTAAGATTTAATTTGATAAACAATAGATGCAATGATCTATCCTCATTCGTTAAGGATATGCTAAACTGCAAAGTTTTTCATAGTGCGTTTAGAGGATAATGGCTAATAAGTCTATAATTATTGTACCAATATCTATCTATCTTGACTTAAATTTAAAATTTCATATGTTCTCAAAATTATTGGCGCAAAAAGGATGGTAACTGCGCGTAGTTACGTTTGTTACTGCTCTAAGAATAATGCTCACAAAAACTACTCATAATTAAATTGAACGAGATTGATATATCAGCAAATGATTATTGTAATTATAATAAGCATTTAGCAAAAAAGTCAAAAAGTGTAAACGTTATATAATTGTCAAAACAAACCTTTGCTTTTTGCATTAACAAGACTTTGGGTATACACAATTTTAGCGCACAAGGTCAGGTCAGTGAACAATAGTTATGTACATAAGGTCAGGTCAGTGAACAATAGTTATGTACACAAGGTCAGGTAATTGAACAATAGTTATGTACACAAGGTCAGGTAAGTGAACAATAGTTATGTACACAAGGTCAGGTTAGTGAACAATAGTTATGTACACAAGGTCAGGTAAGTGAACAATAGTTATGTACACAAGGTCAGGTAAGTGAACAATAGTTATGTACACAAGGTCAGGTAAGTGAACAATAGTTATGTACACAAGGTCAGGTAAGTGAACAATAGTTATGTACACAAGGTCAGGTAAGTGAACAATAGTTATGTACACAAGGTCAGGTTAGTGAACAATAGTTATGTACACAAGGTCAGGTAAGTGAACAATAGTTATGTACACAAGGTCAGGTAAGTGAACAATAGTTATGTACACAAGGTCAGGTAAGTGAACAATAGTTATGTACACAAGGTCAGGTAAGTGAACAATAGTTATGTACACAAGGTCAGGTAAGTGAACAATAGTTATGTACACAAGGTCAGGTAAGTGAACAATAGTTATGTACACAATGTCAGGTAAGTGAACAATAGTTATGTACACAAGGTCAAGTAAGTGAACAATAGTTATGTACAAACATATCTGTACGTTTACTGATCCGTAGGCAATTAACAATTGTACTCTTATGGACTTATTTCTATGTGTTGCATATACATTATGTTAAAACTAACGTTTTAATATTCAACATAAGATAATCAGTGTTTTGCTTCTCCTGCGAAATGTCCGTCACAGTATTTTTTGCGCCAAGCGCACGATATGTATTTACATTATATGTAACGATTAATTTTTTGTATTTGATTTAAAGCAGCAGTCCAGAGATATGTTGATAAAAAATAATTTTGCAGAAATCGTTTCTTATGAACACCTTACCGATCAAAATACAAAAACAGCATTGAAATCGGTAAAATAATAAGGTTTTAGTACATTTTTATCGCAAAATTAGCTGAATGCGATAGCTTGTGATTCCTCTGGAGTAAATCGGAATTTAGAACAAATGCCAATTTAAGATGTATTGAATATAATATGGGCTGTTGCTTTAAACTGACAGCATTTTGTTTAAACAAACATGACAAGACAGCCGATGGTCATATGAGAATTTAAACATCTACAGACTGTTAATAAAATATATACACTTACCATGAATATTATTTATTTTACACGATCTTTGTTCAAAATACAAAAAAAAAATCATTTAATCAATTAAGGGTTATTTGATAACATGCCTGTTGTGATATGAGCAAATTCGATATTATCGTTGCATTTGATTTCTCAATTCTCTTCGCAGACGACGTACATTTGTTGCTCACAAAATTCATCATGCCATTGCCAATTCAAATAAGCGCAACCGACTGCACATGGTTCATCTGCGTCGTTAGGTTTGCCAGCAGCCCAGAAGGTAAAAATAACACGTTTGTTGTCATGAGCTGAATACCATGCACTGCTGATTTTCTGAATTCCAATCCATACGTGGCCTATGGAGATATCTTTAATCAAGAAAAATAATAAGTTAAACTTAAATTTATATAACAAAATTTAACAGTGTTGAAACCATTATAAATAATATGACGTATGCAAAATTAACAGATTCAATAGTTTTATTGTCATTAATGCATTTTATGATACCAGATGCGTCGTTCATTTTTATCAAAGTTATTGCTCCGTATGGAATGGTATAAGGTTAGATACCAGTTATGCCAATCCCCATAGGGTCCCATTATAAAACGGCTAACTTTTCAAGCATTTTCTTAAATTAATATAAATGAGGCGTATCGTGGGAAACCTGGACATAATGCATCTACATAAAGTCCAGGACGGCACTTTCCGCTAACAATAGATTTATGTTTAGAAGAGACTTCATTGAAAAAAAAAATGCCATAAAAGCGGAAAGTGTCGTCCTGGATTAGCCTGTGCCTTGGCTAATCCAGGACGACACTTTACGCGCATGCATTTAGCCCGGGGTTTCCTCGCCACGCCACAAATATAAGCAGCAACAGCAGCAAAACAAACACGAACACGGGTACACATTTGATAACCTTTAAGACGGCTCAAGACAAATTTGTTTTCTTCGGCATCATCAATAATACGTACGTGGGCGTCATTTGCCAAACAATGTTGCTGAAAGCAAATACAATTTATAGTTATTTATTCTTATATACAACTTACTTGCAAAAAGTACAGTACTATATCCAGGGTTACTGACGTGTTGAAATACATGGGATCATTTTTCTTCACAGCAAACACATCATAGAACGCAACGTGAATCGCTCTAAACAAAATTGCTGTACATGTGTGTATGGAACCTGAATTAATACGGACTATGAAAAACGAAATGCTTTAAGTTACGCGAACATTTATACATACAAGTAATTTATAATTATACTACTTCGGCGAGGTCGTACGCAGCGCACACAGTTTAAATCTCCAAATAGGGGACACAGAACTGGAGCATGTGGAATCCTACAAATATCTCGGTGTGATGTTCCACGACAAAGGCAATTCCACTGCTAACTGTGAAAACCTAGCGAAAGGCGCCGGACGTGCCCCGGGAAAAATCATCAGTAAAATACACGCATTGAAAGAGTATGGATTGCGGTCATACAGTACATTGTACACCTCATGCGTCGTCCCCGTATGTTCACCGATTTTTGTTTAAAACTTGCATGCGCAGAAGAAGTCTGATATTTTCATAGAACATCACGTTTGTTATCTGCACTATACATTTTTATATCTACTTGTTTAGTTCATGCCTATCCATTTCTCTTTGTTTCATACATATTGTTTAACACTGTATAACATGAACATAATTATATTATCACAGCTAACGTCGCTTAATTAGATAATGGTTAGATGACATATTGGCCCATTGGGCCGGGTGTAACTCGGCAAGTATTGCATACATCTTGTATAGAAAGTATGTATACACATGTCACGTTAATAAAAAATGTACTTACTTACTCATAATGAAATACAAGAATGGTCCCAGAATAGCGTATAATCTAGATCCAGCTAATGCAATTATACAAGAATATTTAAAATCATGTATGGTTATATGCAGCAATGCATTTTACGATTCCTGTCGAAATATTGTGTACCTTTAAAACCAAAATTTATTAGGTTTATTGAAAAGTCATTGAATATTATGTGAGATTAATACATATTTTGTATGAGTTGAACACAATGACTAAATTGTATATTTAGCTTGTTTGGAATATAAACATAGTACGAAACAAATTGTACAACTACAATGTTGGTGGTTTTATATATCAATTTATTTGATAATTTTAGAGGTAATAATGATTCACTTATGACGGTAAAATTATGTCCTTTTAAAAACAAATAATGTAAAATTCAAGGTATATAAGGTGAAACGCATTAATACTAAATATTACAATGTACATGCAGACTAATGAAGATGGCATTATTTTAAGTGTGGAGTCTAGAGTAAATAAGCACATTTTAAATCGTCATTTCATATATCAATGTTTTACTATAAACGATCTCACAGTTGATTCGGTTTGAAGATAATGAACTCTAGCGTGCGGTCAAACGAAATAGGCCCACATCCTTGTCATTGATTTGGCCTTGCCGGGAATGGTGCAGGGCACGGCGTTGATGTTGAACTTGAAGTCAAGGTCGTTCAGGCTAGGACCGTACCACGTGGACCATGAATTTGACCATTTGATCCTATAGGCGAGGATGCGACCAACTTCAATGATTTGGTCTTACCATGTCCAGCCAAACTTTCCATCGGCAGTCGTCTGTTCTACCACGATTAATCATCGTGCATTTAGGCTGAAACGATTCATATGAATATAGTTATATACATATAACAGTGTCAGTTATTGCCTCAACATGGTCGAACAGTAACAGATGATATTTGTTTCAATACATATTCCATGCATAATGATTATTTATCGAATATATGTATCAATTGGTTTTAAAAACTATAAACATATATTTTATTTAGTTTTAACGCAAACACTTATTTAATTGTTAATAGTTCTTCCCAATATCATTAAAATCATATTCTAACTTTGTTAGGATCCCAAGACATCGCATAGCAGGTCACGTTTAAATGACCATCCGAACAATAAAATATCAGCGCTGCTGCGCCCAATGAAATTGCTTTTAGCAAAGCAAAGTTCGCCACGGTTTTTGAAAAGTGATGCATTTGCAGCTGATCTTCGGGAATATTTACAGTTATTGTTCACGTGAATAACAATGGATATAGTGGTATCTTAGGCGACTGAACATCCAACGTTCACGTCAATTCCGTGCATAGTTTTTGTGGTTTATATTTAAATTTAAACCACAACATTTTGAAGGCAACAATTCAATTTGATTGGCTTCTGAAGAGGTCATCTGAACTTGACCCCTAATGCGAAGTCATCAGATCCAGTCAGCGGATAATATAGAAACGTCAGAGTGGAGATGATTTTAAAGAGATTGAGAACTTCCATCATGTTAATTGGATCGTATATTACCCATAATGCAAATTAGCTATACAAGTAAGTTTTTTTCACTGCATACAGTGGCAGCTGTACAACAGTGTGCATTTAGTCTGAGAATAGGATAAGTCTTAAGTAGTGTCATTTTCAACATTGTTTTCATCTAAGGAATGATATTAGAGTCGTCCTTTTTTACCAATATTGTTTTAGATTATCACTTGCTTTAAAAACATTTACGGACAATACTTCTATGTGAGTATGATCATATATTACCTGTTACTATACACATCAGCACTGTCAATTAATGCAAAAAAGTACATGTATATAAGACCTCCCTGATAACTTGTTGTTCAAAATCAATGAGAAGTACACACTTATGGTTCATGCTATTTGATGGGAAAACATTCGGAATTGCATCATGCTATTGAGGTCATTACAACACACTATGCGCATAAGTAATGTCAATTAATGCACAGCAATCAGCAGGGAATGCTGCCACACGACAAAGATCGTGCTTTTATGCTAAAGTTGGATCAGATCAGCCAATGAGAATAGTCTTAAATCAGGATCCTACATAGAAATGTAGTTCATGGTTGAACTAAATGGAAAACGCAATCCTACTGACGACACCTGGTGAAATGTTGTTTTGTGGGATTATCACTATTCCTATTCCCCTCAGCGATCGTTCAACGTGGCCTGATATTTGGAAATATCATTACCTCTATTATACATTTGATTAAACACATTAGCAATACGTAAATTGTTGGTATATGTCTATATTGGTTGTTGTTGTAAAAATTTCAAATATAATCATACTGAAAGACTGATGCAGCTTATGTTTTCTTTTTATTTGAATGTGCATGTCGATAAATGAAAAAATGAAAATACTTATGGCCAATTTGAACTAGCTATATTGCATAAACTATTGTTTTGCATAAACTATTGTTTATCCAGTTTATCAGGAAATAAACATATTATGCATGCAATTATATACAACACAAAAGATTACTGTATAAAAGCAGTGTAAATTGCATACCTGTGTATTCGGGACTAGAGACTGTCACGAAGTACAAACATACGAAATAGACTAGCACAAAGTATCTTTACATAAAAAATTAACTTCTTTCGACGTTTTTAGTTTTGTATGCAAAAATTATCTTTTTTTTCTAAGTGATACACTGTAACTATTAATTTGTTTAGTTCGGTTAACTCATCAGAACACATTTTTCAAGTCCCTTATACATAATAACTGAACTTTGATTATATTTGGTAACAAATGCTTTTATGCCCCTAATTAAAAAGGTTGGGGCATATAGATTTGCCCTTGTCCGTCCGTCCGACGGAATTTTGTGTCGCGAGTAACTCAAAAAGAATTACAGCTAGACTGATGCAACTTTATAAGCATATTCATCTGCATCGGGGCTTGTGCATCTGGGTATTTTGGTGCAGTTTTTTTCCGACATCGACAGAGTTATGGCCCTTTTTAGCAAAAGATGACATTTTTTGGACTTGCGTCGCGCGGAACTCGAAACGTATTACTGCTAGAGTGATGAACATAATTAATCACCATGTGAACTTGTACACCTGGGTATTTTTTTGTGTATTTTCTTACATCAGCGGAGTTTTGTGACAACCAGAAGAATGTGGGAGCATTGATTTTGATGATAAAAAATTAATTACAGACCAACGAATCTATCACGCAGTTTTAGTTTTAAACGGCAATTTCAGCGAGCGGACGGTTGAATATCCATCTGTAAACATGGACGGGCGCTGGTTTGATATACGCCGAACGTTAAATGTGTTCTTTTTGGTTACAGGTGGAACGTTAGAATATACCATGGCTTATACAGGTAAGTAAACGCTGTTTTGATATAATTTACGCTCGATTCCTTTGTTTTAGGTGTACGATATCACTGTTTCTAGAAATAAGGTTATATTTATATTTAGCTCCACTGGCCAAAGGCCAGCGAGCTCACGCCATGGCGGTTCGTCTGTCGTGCTTCCATGCGTCCATGTGTCCCTGCGTACGCCCGTCCGTGAGTGCGCCCGTCCGTGCGTGCGCCCGTCTGTACTTCCGTCAGTAACTTTACCTTTAAATTACATCTCCAAAGCCGATAGGCCGACTTTGATGAAACTTGAAAGAAATGTTTCTTTGGTGGTATTCTACCAAAGTTGCTAAAATTGTTGCTGTCCGCTGCACAAGAACAGATAGGAAAAGCAATTTAAACATCTCCTCCTAAACCCCTTGGAGGATTTTCAAATAATTTCACAAAAGTCTTTCTTGGGTGGTCCTCTACAGAAGCCAATGGTTGGATGCCGAAATAATTTCATAGAAATATTCCTTGGGTGTTTCTATATCCGAGTTGCTCAAATGGTTCCGCTCCGTTGATGCGGGCCATTTTTTATTATACGGCTTTATTGAAAACTTTGAAAATCTTGTCAGAAACTCCTGGCTGGATTGAAAAATATTTTCACAGAAATGTTCCTTGGGGCCAAGTTGGTGGTTCTCTACAAACGTTTGTCAAATAGTTCCGCTCCGTTGAAATACATGGCCGCAGGGGGCGGGGCAATTTTTCCTTATATGACTATATTGAAAATGTGTAAATCTTCTTTTCAAAAACCACTGGCTGGGTTGCCAAATAACTTCACATAAATGTTTTTAAGGTGGTTCTTTACTAAATTAACTAAAATGGTTTCACTCCGTTGAACAATATGGCTGCCAGGGGGAGGGACATTTTTCCTTATATGGCTAAATTGAAAGCTTTGAAAATCTTCTTTTCAGAAAGCACTGGTTTGATTTCTAAATAATTTAACAGAAATGTTCCTTGGGTGGTTCTTAGCCAAAGTTGCTCAAATGGATCCGCTACAGCTTAAGGTTTAGCGATTTGAATATCGTTCAATTTGTCTAATTTATCATTACGAAAATGAATTTGATTAGACCATGACATGTTGAAAAAACTGACGTTAACAACTGTCAAAGTACGATCAAATTATGAGTTAACACGCGGAAGAAAATACAGTGGTACGTAATTGGTCGCTGATGAAAAGAAATTAATTGGGTCACGAGTCGAGTCGAGAAGAAACAGATATTCAAATTGTTCGTTGGATGGGGAATGATTTATTATTTTATTACCATTTTATTATTAACTTCGACATAATAATAATAATAATAATAATAATGATAATAATAATAATAATAATCACGCCGCTCACATATACTTTCTATGACGGTCGGTTGCACTTCATTTATCATATCAGAAAATTACACTTTTAAACAATTATACGACTCATGTTATGGTTATAAGCGTAACTATAAAATAATTTTAAATTAAAACATGTAAACCTAGTTTCTACGGTGGCATATGTCATCCGTCTCTAATTGCCCAGATTGTCAATGATAACGGGTCGGGATTTTATTTGAACGTTATTATAGGGTTATTAAGGCGACTGCATAAAGTTTACTTTGATTTACTCGTTCGGATATACAATTTTAATACTTTTGTATATTCAAAATATTTGCGAAATATTCTACAAAAAATTGCATAACGGGTCTAAGATATCAAGATGAATAAATTATTTAGATGAATCGTTATGTTTCATCTGATGTTATGATATTAAATTTTATTGAAATATAAGCGCACAGTGCAATAACATTTTCAATAACTACTAATTGTTGATCTAAAAGTCATTTTTATTATTAAAAACTGTAGACATATTTTAGTTTAGACAAAATTTCGACAATATCTTTCGAAACTGCGCTGGTAAATTTTAATTTGTGTTGCTATAAACATTTGAAAAAAATATGAGTAGTGCCCAGTGTTACGCAATAGGGAACAACTACATTGCCTTCAGCGCGTTGATTGAACAATGTTTTTAGTATTAGTACACAATATTTAAATATCATAGGCAGTTGAGGGGTATATTAGTAAATATTGCACCCAGATGAGGAGATAGATGTCAACCGCTGTAATTATACCCCTAAAAAGGCCTATGATATTCATTTCATTGTACCGAACACATATACTGTAATTCAAACAATGTTTTTAGTATTAGTACACAATATTTAAATATCATAGGCAGTTGAGGGGTATATTAGTAAATATTGCACCCAGATGAGGAGATAGATGTCAACCGCTGTAATTATACCCCTAAAAAGGCCTATGATATTCATTTCATTGTACCGAACACATATACTGTAATTCAAACAATGTTTTTAGTATCAGTACACAATATTTAAATATCATAGGCAGTTGAGGGGTATATTAGTAAATATTGCACCCAGATGAGGAGATAGATGTCAACCGCTGTAATTATACGCCTAAAAAGGCCTATGATATTCATTTCATTGTACCGAACACATATACTGTAATTCAAACAATGTTTTTAGTATTAGTACACAATATTTAAATATCATAGGCAGTTGAGGGGTATATTAGTAAATATTGCACCCAGATGAGGAGATAGATGTCAACCGCTGTAATTATACCCCTAAAAAGGCCTATGATATTCATTTCATTGTACCGAACACATATACTGTAATTCAAACAATGTTTTTAGTATTAGTACACAATATTTAAATATCATAGGCAGTTGAGGGGTATATTAGTAAATATTGCACCCAGATGAGGAGATAGATGTCAACCGCTGTAATTATACGCCTAAAAAGGCCTATGATATTCATTTCATTGTACCGAACACATATACTGTAATTCAAACAATGTTTTTAGTATCAGTACACAATATTTAAATATCATAGGCAGTTGAGGGGTATATTAGTAAATATTGCACCCAGATGAGGAGATAGATGTCAACCGCTGTAATTATACCCCTAAAAAGGCCTATGATATTCATTTCATTGTACCGAACACATATACTGTAATTCAAACAATGTTTTTAGTATTAGTACACAATATTTAAATATCATAGGCAGTTGAGGGGTATATTAGTAAATATTGCACCCAGATGAGGAGATAGATGTCAACCGCTGTAATTATACCCCTAAAAAGGCCTATGATATTCATTTCATTGTACCGAACACATATACTGTAATTCAAACAATGTTTTTAGTATTAGTACACAATATTTAAATATCATAGGCAGTTGAGGGGTATATTAGTAAATATTGCACCCAGATGAGGAGATAGATGTCAACCGCTGTAATTATACCCCTAAAAAGGCCTATGATATTCATTTCATTGTACCGAACACATATACTGTAATTCAAACAATGTTTTTAGTATTAGTACACAATATTTAAATATCATAGGCAGTTGAGGGGTATATTAGTAAATATTGCACCCAGATGAGGAGATAGATGTCAACCGCTGTAATTATACGCCTAAAAAGGCCTATGATATTCATTTCATTGTACCGAACACATATACTGTAATTCAAACAATGTTTTTAGTATTAGTACACGATATTTAAATATGATAGGCAGTTGAGGGGTATATTAGTAAATATTGCACCCAGATGAGGGAGATAGATGTCAACCGCTGTAATTATACCCCTAAAAAGGCCTATGATATTCATTTCATTGTACCGAACACATATACTGTAATTCAAACAATGTTTTTAGTATCAGTACACAATATTTAAATATCATAGGCAGTTGAGGGGTATATTAGTAAATATTGCACCCAGATGAGGAGATAGATGTCAACCGCTGTAATTATACCCCTAAAAAGGCCTATGATATTCATTTCATTGTACCGAACACATATACTGTAATTCAAACAATGTTTTTAGTATTAGTACACAATATTTAAATATCATAGGCAGTTGAGGGGTATATTAGTAAATATTGCACCCAGATGAGGAGATTGATGTCAACCGCTGTAATTATACCCCTAAAAAGGCCTATGATATTCATTTCATTGTACCGAACACATATACTGTAATTCAAAAAACAAACTAGTCATACATAGTTAACAAAAAGTTTGTTATTGAAAAATCCAATTAAGCGCTCTTCGGCATTGTTTATTTAAATGCATTTTAATAAGCGCCTGCCGATTATTATAAGCTAATCGCAAGTTACTATTTTAGGTCCCACGTGCGGGGTATATTAATAGCACGCGGGGGTATATATTACATTCCAACGCAATGGCATGCAGGGATGCGTATATCTAAATGGGATTTTAAAATGGCAAAACGAAGTGAGGTGTACAGGTAATAAAATATATTATTATATACATATTTATATCAGCCAATCAGTTGTCGTCATTTGTGCCACGTGACCGTATTGGACGCGCGCGCGTACAATTTATTCCGTATTGGACGGTCCGATAATAAACATACGATAATGTCCGAGTATTCCGAAGGAGAACGAACAAGTAACTTTTAGTTTTACTTGTTGACTTCGATCTACTGCTTCGAAAACGTATTCTAAAATCCAGCAACTATAATTTTAAATTATTTTCATATATCAAGTTTATTCTTGTTAACCGTGCTAACCAGAAACGCGATTTGTTTTTTAAATCGTCATGTGTGGTCAGAACGTATGCGTTGTGTAAACGTAAATTTGTATCAAAACCAGTATCCGATTATGAATATACATGTATCACATTCCACAATAATTTAACATTCAACGAAACATGGCGTATTTAAAACAGTTGCAACATGGCACAGGCGCGTAGCGCCGAATACTCGTTTACTCGTTCGAGTTAACATTGAAATTAAAATCTCAAAAACTAAAATGACATTTACTTCGAAAAAATTGAATAAAACTCAGTGCCAAAGAGGGTTTAGGGGTAAACAATACTCTCATAAATTCAGACACTGGCGTTTTATTTTAATTTTCGCCGGTCCGTGTTCGTTTATTTTTACAAAAAAATTGCGCATCTTATTTTTTGCGAACAGTTTATTATTTTCTGTGCATAATGTATTCTTTCCCTTATCTTGTTAAACGCCATGGTTTGCATCGTGTTAATATCTCGTCTACCAGCGATCCGTCTAACCCGGACGTTTTCCTCGATTTGAGTACACAAATCAAGGGCGGCATCTTCAAGATTGAAATCATCACATCTACGTGGGGTCTGGCACATGCTTACGCCTTCCCCAAAACCATGAACCTAATAACCCCCTCCGAATATTGTTTATTTGAATTCAATGTCTTTCATATACATCTGATTATCTCTTTACGTTTAACTAAATGGTTATTATGTAAATGTAAAATTGGTTAGTTAGTAATGATGTTATTACACATGGAATTATTACCTCAATATTAAAAGAAATGTCAATTTTAAAATGGTCATTTTTTATTATTTGCTGCTGAATTAAATCTAATTATGCTACTAAAACTAGTAAAGTTTGGTTTTGTCATAATTCAGCAGCAAACCAGGTGTCATTCCCATCCCTTTGCATACTGAATACTGCCTCATTTTAGGGCCTGAGTACTGAATACTGAGTAACATTGGATTTGCGTACTGAAAACTAAATGTTTGTTTTCGCTTACTGCATGATGAACCCCAATTGCGTACTGAAAACTAAATGTTTGATTTCGCTTACTGCATGATGAACCCCAATTGCGTACTGAAAACTAAATGTTTGTTTTCGCTTACTGCATGATGAACCCCAATTGCGTACTGAAAACTAAATGTTTGTTTTCGCTTACTGCATGATGAACCCCAATTGCGTACTGAAAACTAAAATGTTTGTTTTCGCTTACTGCATGATGAACCCCAAT
Source organism: Congeria kusceri (assembly GCA_027627225.1). Lineage (NCBI taxonomy): Eukaryota > Metazoa > Mollusca > Bivalvia > Myida > Dreissenidae > Congeria > Congeria kusceri. The sequence goes on along the minus strand of CM051040.1, from coordinate 11,527,150 downwards.
TGCGTACTGAAAACTAAATGTTTGTTTTCGCTTACTGCATGATGAACCCCGATTGCGTACTGAAAACTAAATGTTTGTTTTCGCTTACTGCATGATCAACCCCAATTGCGTACTGAAAACTAAATGTTTGTTTTCGCTTACTGCATGATGAACCTCAATTGCGTACTGAAAACTAAATGTTTGTTTTCGCTTACTGCATGATGAACCCCAATTGCGTACTGAAAACTAAATATTTGTTTTCGCTTACTGCATGATGAACCCCAATTGCGTACTGAAAACTAAATGTTTGTTTTCGCTTACTGCATGATGAACCCCAATTGCGTACTGAATATTGAGTGTCTTTCCGGCATTGATCTTCTCAACCTTGACCGCGAAAAAGAAATAAATTCTAACATGGTGGTAGACATCTTCGCAAGACGAAGGGAAAGGCCACTTGCTTTGATTTTTAATGTGTAACTTTGTCGAAATTGATGACATATAAACTGTAAATTTTAGAAAGCTATGCTATAAAACTAACCAAATCAGTTAGTGTTGTTTAATTACTAAGCGCCAGCCAATACACGTATTTTTAGAGCACCCCTATGAAAGAGACGGTCCAAACTTCTCAGAGAATATAATGGTCTAAACCTTAGGAATGGCGTTTTAGTGGGTCATATAATTTTAACCTTCTGGAGCTTCTGGGGGCCTCCGGCCACTTGGACATCTAGTCAAGGCTTTGCCCTGGACCCACCGGGGTTCCTAGCGGCCCCCTGGCCCCCAGCTTATTTTGTATTATATTTATAGTTCGAGTAACAATGAATTTGGCTGCGCTACGCCCCTGCTTGCAGATTGACTTGTTAACTGGCATGCATATAATGCTGTTTGCATCATAATTAGCTCGAACAAAATAATTTTGGGTTACTTACAAATTAGTTTTCATTAAGATGTCGTATACTATTGAATAAGAAGTCAAATTATAAAGTTTAAAAGTGCGAAATTGAACTTCTTTCAAACAAATTATTCATTTTATTCTTCAATTGAAATACCACGAACAGCTATTATGTTTTTTTATAACTTATAGAAGGGTAAATCAAACCTATGAGAAGCATACCTATAATATCCCCTTATTTACGTAACAAAAAATACATATTAGTCAATAAATAATTGTCTCACAATGGGCATGAGTGTACTTACCCAACCAACCCATGGAGAAATTCCATAAAGCATACATAGTAGAAATTGCTTGACATATCCCCCTTGAGGTCCGTTCAAGTGACCCGGAACACCCCAGTACACATATGTTAGTATTACCGTTGTTTTCTGCAGTAATTTGGAAAGCGGGGTTTTCTTATGTATACGGTACAAAGAATATACATTTATTTTCCAATTGATATCAAAAATTTGCCCATATATTGGGCATTTCCGATGTTTTATCGCGATAACTAAACCGTATCCTAGTTCCTGCAACCGGTGTTCATGTAGATTTTACAACATGCATTACTCTTAAAGCCCCTTTTCGGTTCATTAATCAGCATACAGAGTTGAAACTTTGGTGATTTACTTCAAATGTATTCCTGTTCAAACACCAGTTAATAAAAATCGAAATGGGAGGGTTGCAATTATTTTCAGAACCATTAGTCTTAAAGTGACCCGGAACTACCAGTGATTCAGAATTCCTTTAATGACTGTAGGTTTGACAGAAAAAGCTGGAGTAGGAAGTCACTTTACCGATCATCTTGGCCGATTGTCTTTTTTAAATACTTTTCTTTTTTCAGTTACAGCAACAATAATAATACCTTATTTCACTTAACATTTCAATACACAGATTGGGGCATGCTACCAGCGATTCCATAGTAGCATTGTACGTTACCTTGGTAGCATATGTGAACCAGACAGTGACCCTCTGTGATGGCATTCATCAGAGTCTTTTTCGCCTTAATGGCGCCATCTACGTGAAATACAGAATTCCAGAATAACTTTCAACAATTATTTATTGTATTCAAACGTAGAAAAATCTTTAAAACAATAGTATATAAGAATAAGATATCAAACATGGAATGAACATTTTATGGATCTTGGATTACAAATTTCTTTGATCAAAAAGTACTTAGTAATTAATGAGGTTTAGGTTTGTTTGTTAATTTGCAGACATTATCTGTATTATTATGTGCATGTTTCCTTTACTTATTCTGTTTAAATACGTGTTTTTTTATTGTTTCATTTTCCTGAAAAACTGTATCCATGGACACGGTCCTATTTTGTTCTGAAAATCTTGTTGGCAAATAAAGAATACAGTTTGTGGCAAAATCAGTTTCAATGATGTAGCAAGGCAGATGTCGAATATGCTTAGTACTTTGCAGAACCTTTTATTTCCACATAGTTAATAACATATAAAACAGTTTATTGTTTCTGTTTTATGTCATACAAAAGTGTGTTTAAATGGTTTTAATTTCTGACAAATGTTTATCATTAAAGATGTGTAAAATACACTCCTGCATTTTAGCCTACTAGCATGTTCTCCATAATAAAATATTTGAGTTCCTAAATCTTAACGTAAGTTGGACTTAAGTAAAATGTTCACATTATGTTTTTTTCTATTTGAAATCAATGATTTATGTTTACAAAAGGGTAAACTACAAAATATCTTAGTGGTATTTACTAGTTTAAAACATTTTAATGCAAAAAAGCCTATATATGAATCAGCCAGTGCCTTAAGGAATGGTATGAATTCAAGAACTGTTTCTAATACAAACCCACGTATGCACGTCCATGACGTAAAATAATTTCAGAAATGTCAATATACCCTCATAGTGAGCTTTTACTGTCCTATCATTTCACTTGACCCAGAATGAAATGATCGGGGTGTCTTTCACTGGTATTCATTTCACTTGAGCCACAATGAAATGATCGGGGTGTCTTTCAATGGTATTCATTTCACTTGACCCACAATGAAATGATCGGGGTGTCTTTCGCTGGTATTCATTTCACTTGACCCACAATGAAATTATCGGGGTGTCTTTTACTGGTATTCATTTCACTTGACCCACGATGAAATGATCGGGGTGTCTTTTACTGGTATTCATTTCACTTGACTCACAATGAAATGATCGGGGTGTCTTTCACTGGTATTCATTTCACTTGACCCACAATGAAATGATCGGGTTGTATTTCACTGGTATTCATTTCACTTGACCCACATTGAAATGATCGGGGTGTATTTCACTGGTATTCATTTCACTTGACCCACAATGAAATGATCGGGGTGTCTTTCAATGGTATTCTTTTCTCTTAACCCACAATGAAATGATCGGGATGTCCTTCACTGGTATTCATTTCACTTGACCCACAATGAAATGATCGGAGTGTCTTTCACTGGTATTCATTTCATTTGACCGACAATGAAATGATCGGGATGTCTTTCACTGGTATTTATTTTACTTGACCCACAATGAAATGATCGGGATGTCTTTCGCTGGTATTTATTTTACTTGACCCACAATGATATGATTGGTGTGTCTTTCACTGGTATTCACTTCACTTGGCCTACAATGAAATGATCGGGGTGTCTTTCACTGGTATTCTGCACACTCATTACATAGTCTGCACAACTAACATTTTACTGTTGAAAGCAGTGTACTGTATACTTGTGTCTTAACTGTGTGTTTAATGTTGACCAAACAAACAACCGAACCGCCTGCTTGAATAATCAATGCTTGTTGTTTTGTTTTTCAATATTTTATTTTCCACACAGTATGGATGGTTGGTTGATTGAATTAACAGCCTGAGCGCAAAAATATCTAAACGTTTCCTGGTAGTCCGTGTTCCCGTACAGTTGAACATGATCTCTGTGTGGTATGGCTGCTGAATACAAAGGTGACGTGAATAGAAATAAATTGCTCCGCTGAATATTTCATGAAAATAGAAGACAAGTGACGCGCGTTTTGACCCAAACGTACAATATATACACTGTGACATTGAATAATTTAGTATTTAGCTTTGTTTAAAAAAAACCTAGATTTTTCTAGAAAAGGTAATTGATGAATATCTTTTCATAAAAACTGTTTTAATATAAAAAGGTCACACATCTGTTTAAAAACTTCAGTAGCATTTTTTGCAACTTCAACGAGAGAGTGGTAAACTTTACAACAACCAAACTGTAAATATGGAAGTGCATCGGTTTGAGAAAGGCTTTACTTTTATGTGCATTCTGTTGGCAACCCTTGGAAGAGTAGAGTTTGTGTCCGCAGTTACAGGTAGGAATGCGGTTACCTCATAATCTATGTTCAATTTGGCATATTTTGGAGTGTGATAGTTGTTTTTGTATGTGATTGTTGTTTTCCATAAAATCACATTATTTTGACATTTTTTGTAGTACGTTTTTGTTTGTTGTTTGTTTTTCCCTAAAATAACAACTGTTGATCTTTTTTGGAGTGTGATAGTTGTTTTTAGACTGTTGGCGGAAGACAACGGTCATTTGAGAGGGATATTTCCAAAACAGGTATCGCGGAAAACTACTTCTTTTCTTTGCAGGCTCACAGCCAGCATGAATATATGGGACCCAAATGGGTCCAATATGAGCTACCATATGGGGCCAAATGGGATTTTGCAAACTGTATATGTATGGGTCCCAGATGGGTTCCTATATGGGATCCATGTGGACCCATAGGTTCTATATAGGCTTCGATATGGGTCATGTATGGGCAACCCAAAAGGGGACAAGTGGGATTTTGCAAACTTTTTTGCATGGGTCCCAGGTGGGTTGCGATATGGGACCTATGTAGGTCCAATTTGGACCCAAGTAGGGTCCTATATCGGCTACCATATGGGTCCAATATTGGCTTCGATATGGGTCCTTTATATGCAACCCATATGGGGTCATGTGGGATTTTGCAAACTGTTTTTGCATGGGTCCCATATGGGTTGCATTATGGGATCCATGTGGGTCCTATATGGATCCAAGATGGGTCCCATTATAGGCTACCCATATTGGACCCATGCAAAAGTGGTTTACAAAATCCCACTTGTCCCCATATGAGCTTCCCAATTAAGAGCCATCCAGGTTTCGATATGGGTCCTCTATGGGCATCCTATATGGGACCCAGTTGGGTTTCGCTAACACTGTTTGCATGGGTCCCATGTAGGTTTCGTTTAGGCATATGTCCTGTTTGTTATACATACATGATGCACTGCAAAATACAATAAACAATAACTATTCTATGAATGTTACTCACAAGCTGCGGAGCATATATATATATATATATGTATATATTTCATAATTAAAGTTAATTCTTTAATACAACAACACATTTAATCCTTTCTTTCTTTAATTGTCTGTTGTTGTTCAAGGTTATTACATATATGTGTTAGTTCCTTTATGCATAATGTTTACAGGACAATGCATTTATTTACTACATATGTACAAGCAATATCTTGTCTTCTTCATGAAAACAGGAAAAATAAACAATCACAAACTATTCATGATGACATTTCGGCCTGTGTTACAAAAAGGACCACTTCATTGAGATCATATTTACTAGTCTAGAAAGATACAATTCTGTAAATAAAGCATGATTGTGAACTGCACACATGTGGCACAATAAAACAGCAATCAAAGAATAACACATTATGAGAAAATTCAGACAAAAGCCAAACACAGTGTGGACAAACCTACCACTTGATGTGACTCTATAGCACACAGCCTTTACTGGTAGTAAGGTATGATAATGGAATCAAATGCGAGAAACTCCACCAGTAGATATACCTATCTTACAGTATTGCATAGTATCGACCTATTAACTTCACAAGATGTTTTAGTGTGACTATATTGTCAGAATTTACAACAATTATTGTAAACATGTTAATATAGGCCTCCGACCCAGAATACAACATATATAACAGTTATAATACATTCTGAAATATACCACCTTGTGTTCATAATATTGATAATATTTTATGTATCAGGCACAGAACACAGCATATATAACAGTTTCAATCCTTGTAAATTCCAATAGACAACTGTGTTATCATAGAATCAATAAAATGTATTTGTCTTGCCCAGAATACAACATACGTGTATATTATGGTTTCAAATCAATTCAGACATACCATAGTGTTTTCATATTGGCAATATAATTTATATATCCAACCTACATTACAACATAAACAGTTTCAAACAATTCAGATAGTTGTGCACCAAATGCATATTTCTACAATGTGGCATCAATTTCCATTATAAAAATGTATTTTGTTCATTTTATATCATTCATGATAGAAATTATACAGCAAAGGGATTGACTAGTCCATTGTATGAATAAAGAGTGATCGAGTCAAGAAGTCTCTTTATAACAGATATTACACCTTGCATTATTGTTATTGTCAAGTAATAAACTTATAAGTATTATCTAATATTCATCGAATATAGGCTTTCTTATAAATGCAGACCAAAAGATCATGAATGTCAAGGTCATAAAAGGTCAAGGTCATTTCAAGGTCAAATTATAAAAATAGCTTTAACAATTGGTTATTTACCTCAAATGCTTTATAATTTTGTGACGACATATGGATAAAAGTGCATCAAATGCATATTTCTACAAGGAAGCATCAATTGCCCTATTCTAATAATGTAATTTGAGGTTCTGTATAATTCATGGTAGAAATTCTGCAGCACTAGGATTGACCAGACTATTGTTAGAAAAAAAAAACGATTAAGTCAAGAAATCTCATTAATAGAACAATTACACTTGACATTATTCTCATTATCAAGAAATGAAATGTTCAGTGTCCAATCTACATTGTATAAAATATATTTTCTTACAAATGTATCCTAAGGTTTCATCAATGTCAAGGTCATCAAAGGTCAATGTCATTTTAAGGTTTAATTCGAAAAATGCTTTAAAATACCTAATTTACATGCATTTGTGGCATCATTTCCACAACTCGAGTTATCATTGTTTAACACATACCTCATTGAAACAAGGAGTCGGGTTAAACGTAATATATCTAATATCTAATGTAACTTTACACTGTTTCTGTTTTCAGGCCATAAAACTGACCGATATATATATACCAATATACAATTAATCTAATATATGATAATATTCGATCTATAGCTTACTTGTCAATGTTAAAGTCATTGAAAGATCAGATTATGAAAAGTTTCAAAATTGACTAATTACTATGACTAATAACAACTACAGTTCTACACAACATTATGAAAATAAGTGTAACAATAATAGTAATACATGTAAGTAACTAAACATCAATGATTTTCAGTTTCATCATCTGTTTAGACCATGTATCCATTAGGCAAACCGTTGTCTGAATGTTAAGATGCACCTTATCCATTAGGCAAACCGTTGTCTGAATGTTAAGATGCACCTTATCCATTAGGAAAACCGTTGTCTGAATGTTAAGATGCACCTTATCCATTAGGCAAACCGTTGTCTGAATGTTAAGATGCACCTTATCCATTAGGCAAACCGTTGTCTGAATGTTAAGATGCACCTTATCCATTAGGCAAACCGTTGTCTGAATGTTAAGATGCACCTTATCCATTAGGCAAACCGTTGTCTGAATGTTAAGATGCACCTTATCCATTAGGCAAACCGTTGTCTGAATGTTAAGATGCACCTTATCCATTAGGCAAACCGTTGTCTGAATGTTAAGATGCACCTTATCCATTAGGAAAACCGTTGTCTGAATGTTAAGATGCACCTTATCCATTAGGAAAACCGTTGTCTGAATGTTAAGATGCACCTTATCCATTAGGAAAACCGTTGTCTGAATGTTAAGATGCACCTTATCCATTAGGCAAACCGTTGTCTGAATGTTAAGATGCACCTTATCCATTAGGAAAACCGTTGTCTGAATGATAAGATGCACCTTATCCATTAGGCAAACCGTTGTCTGAATGATAAGATGCACCTTATCCATTAGGAAAACCGTTGTCTGAATGTTAAGATGCACCTTATCCATTAGGCAAACCGTTGTCTGAATGTTAAGATGCACCTTATCCATTAGGCAAACCGTTGTCTGAATGTTAAGATGCACCTTATCCATTAGGCAAACCGTTGTCTGAATGTTAAGATGCACCTTATCCATTAGGAAAACCGTTGTCTGAATGTTAAGATGCACCTTATCCATTAGGAAAACCGTTGTCTGAATGTTAAGATGCACCTTATCCATTAGGAAAACCGTTGTCTGAATGTTAAGATGCACCTTATCCATTAGGAAAACCGTTGTCTGAATGTTAAGATGCACCTTATCCATTAGGCAAACCGTTGTCTGAATGTTAAGATGCACCTTATCCATTAGGCAAACCGTTGTCTGAATGTTAAGATGCACCTTATCCATTAGGAAAACCGTTGTCTGAATGTTAAGATGCACCTTATCCATTAGGCAAACCGTTGTCTGAATGTTAAGATGCACCTTATCCATTAGGCAAACCGTTGTCTGAATGTTAAGATGCACCTAACACTACTTGTGTAAACAGAAAAACTATATAGTATTGTTAGTGGGTACAAAAAAGACTGTAACTTTTCAATAGCAAGATCAGTATTGCTTACACTTTACAGGTAGCATGCGTTAAAGTGTTGTGACAAGGATTTAAATAATATAGTTGCAACTTACAGAATTTGAATAAAATGAATAAGAGTAAAAACTACTTAAAATAAACAACTAAATAAAATATATTTGTTAGTGTAATTGTAATTCTCGAAAGTCACTTCTCTCCACTGGTTTGAATTTGTATCTCCAATTAATTAGACCATAAAGGCATTAGACAAGGTGCATAATGCATTTTAAGATAGATGGAAAGATAGATTTTGAACTGAAACACATTTATCAGCACATGACATATTCAACTTTAAGAAATATAACAATAATATAACTGACATTTAGTTGATAAATATCTCAAAAACAAATATAGGGCTACTCAAATACAATTGAATATGCAACAGAAACTACCATTTAAAAACACTTTAAGTAATATGTGTTTAAATCGATTCTATGTGAGGTAAAGTGAACGTCTTTTCTTGACTTAAGTAACTTAGGCTGGTCCATGAATTCCTGAGCTATTTCCGAAGGGGCCATGGTAAGCATAAACATTTTGTTATAATAAAGACGTGCCTCTATTGTATAAATATATAAAGTGTCGATATAAGTGTAATAACTTATGATCAAACATTTTAATATGTTTAATACTGAAACAGTTCTGTGAACAGCGTTTGCAAATGAAATGGTTAAACACTTGATGGTCGTCAGCGAATATTGTTAATATAAATGCCTCCGAAAATGACCCATCGACACAGACAGTGTAATATATATTATTGTGGAATAAGCTGACGACAGCTATTAATTGTATTAAGGTGGCCTGAAAAGTCCACTAAGACTGGCCGCGTCGAAATCCTTTGTCAAGTCTATAAAGGCAACACAATAGGTGCATCGGCTGGTCTTAATATTTCTCCAGATGCAGGGAGAACATCATATTTGTAAACAATGGTCATGTTCAGAAACCCATGGTTAATACTTTATCCTTAATTTTCATGCATAATAGATCCATGCGGGAATATGCCTTCACAATTATACTGAGGAAGTAGACACTGGGTAGTTATAGTCACTTCGGTTCGCCTCATTCTTTTTTAAGGCATCTATGTTGACATCACATCCTGAAGAAAAATACCATGATCCAATGGCTTTAAATTCGTCTCATAGTATTCCATTACTACCTGAAGTTATTTTAAAAGCTAAGCAGGCAAATGCTTTGCTGAGCTCTTCTGTAACAGTTGTATACTAGTAAGGTCTGCATAGATCATCCATGGTGGACAAGTCTAGTATGGCATCTTGGGCGGCATGTGTAACAATAGTTGGCATACAACTAAACATAGTACTTGCCATATAGCAACTATGAACACCATATTCATCCTTTTATTTTATCTAATGTGTAAGGAGCTGTGCGGTTGAGACTTTCGATGTGTTGTGTCATGCATAAGCCACGGTAGCAGTGATTTGCCACTGAGCTTTGATCCATCTCATTTACTTTTCCTCGCGTGAAAAGAGTAATGACAGCCAGGACATACCTAGCGGTCAACTATCTCACTGAAATCTTGGAGGAAGTACAGAAGTTCCATGCAGGATATAACTATGCCCACGACCTCATATGACTTGGCTTTCACCTCTGGGGTAAAGTGGAAGGGAGATGCATTTGCATTAATGGTGTTCGCTGATTATGCAGCTGATGGCAGTCAGTGTAAAATGATACTATCTGTGCTAGTGGATGGATGTTTACTGGCATGTTATTCAAAGTGAAGCATACACCTTGCTGTACAGGCAAATCTCGGGACCAACATAGTATAGTTTGCTTCCTTCATCAGCTGCTGCTGGTGGCACACAGCATTCAGTGTGAATGTGCCTTCCCTTGAAAGTCAAGCTTAACAGTTGTGTATATATTTTAATAATTCTGCTATACAGTTCCTTACATTTCGCAATGATTTTTTCATTGACGTGCATGCATATACAAAATTCTGTTAAATTATTTGTAAGGTAAGGTTTATTTGGGGATCCGTATTAATCACCAAATTGTACTTTTTTAGAATTTACTTGAATACTATTATAATATAATTATTTATATTCAAAACTAAATGTAATAAACTTGTTCGCAATTATTTCCATGCACATAGTGATTGCCTTTTTTATTTCATAAAAGTTAAACGAATACAATGTATTATTTCAAAAAAGTTAAACGAATACAATATATTATTTCAAAAAAGCAGTGCCAAATGTTACAACCTAGTAATTAGTTATTCTAGTAATTAAATAATTCACATTTGACTATGAAACTAAATGTAAATAGCGATTTAGTTACCAAATCAACTCCAAATCCTTACATTAGTTAAACTTTAGTTTGATTGCTGATTTTATTTCTTCTTGGACCCTGTAATATGGTAAGGTTTAAATTTTCTTTGATAAAAATCGCTTGCTGATGACTGATTTATCTTATTAGGGCTGTAAACAATAAACATTTATTGAACTACGATTGTTTTTTTTTCAGGATTCCAATCAAGAATATTTTGTTGGGTTATGCCTTTCGTTTTTTTTTGTTTTTTTTTTTCAGTTTTTTTAATACATTTTACAGACATCAAATACAAATAATGAACTTTGTCATTTCAAAACATGTGAGGTAATGGTGCTTAAAATAAATATCAACTTTGGTGATGTTGACATGGATACTTAACACATCATATTTACTCAAGTATATTTTCAAAATACATGTACTTCTCAGTTTTTCCTTTAAACTGAGAACGTTTGTCAGGTGTAATTATTTTATCTATTATATTACTTGTTCAAATGACTTTATTGCATAACATGTAAAGTCTATGCTGGTATACATTTAATTATCAAATCTGATTGTAGGTTGCAATTGTGTAATTGATATGGTATCCGCCTAACGATCCAGAGGTCGTGAGTTCAATCCCTACTCGGGGAGCATTCACGTGATCTTTCTCAAAGACACCAAGTATTGGTTCTACCCAGGACGCGGCCTCAAGAGTGTCTCAATAAGCCGTAGGCTTATAAATAGGTTTAATCAAATCTAAATATCTGATTCATGAGTGAGACCATCTGAAAATATATCATAGAACTATGTCTTTGGGTGTACGTTTGAGAATATTCATTTTTCTTTCATGCCAAGTATGCCACAATTTAATGTAAATGAGCTGTTTTAAAGCACTTATCAGAATTTGACCTTGAAATGACCTTTACCTCTGATGATAGTTTGATGATATTTATAACAAAACTATATATTCAATTAATAAAAGATAATATTGATGAGTTTATTCCTTAACAATGATCAAACTGTAAGGTGTAATTGTTATATCGGAGACTCATTGACCGAATCATTCGTTTTTAAAACAATGGTCTGGTCAATCCTAGTACTGAAGAATTTCTACCATGAATTATACAGAACCCCAAATGACATTTATATCATACAAATTGATGCTCTCTTGTACAAATATGCATTTGGTGCACTTCTTTTCGTATGTCTTCGCAAAACAATAGTCTATTTGCGATAAATAACAATTTTGTAAAGCCATTTTCAAAATTTTACCTTGAAATGACCTTGACCTTTGATGACATTGACATTGTTGATGTGTTGGGCTGCATTTATAATACAATCTATATTTAATAAATACAAGATATTACTGATCATTGTATTCCTTCACAATAATAATAAAAATGCAAGGGGTACTTGTTCTATTAGAGACTTCTTGACTAAATCGCTCTTTTTTCATACAATGGTCTAGTCAATCCTGTTGTTGTAAAATTTCTACCATGAATGCTACAAAACTTCAAATGACATTTTTATAATGGAAATTGATGCCTTATTGTAGAAAAATGCATTGGGTGCCCTTTCATTTACATGTCTTCATAAAATAATAAATGAATGGAGGTAATTAACCAATTTTTATAGCAATTTTCAGAATTTGACCTTGAAATGACCTTTACATTGACCGTTGGCGACCTTGATCATAAAATTGGTTGAAAGCCCTCTAAGTGTACATTTATTTTGATTAACATTTAAAAATCAAAATATTGGCATTAAATATTTATAACGGTACAAATAAGAAAAGGTGTTACTTAAAAAACCAGCACTTCTTTTGGACGCCATCTTGGTTGCCATGGTAACCTGCAGTATGCCAACTGTCCACCCGCGCTAAAATTAAACTTAGGACACCCATCTACAAGAATATGCAAAGAACAAAATGCACACGAATTCATCCAGGGACTATACTACACCTAGACAATGTAACTTCTCGGACCCCAGATTTTTTTAGCACCATAAGAAAACTTCTCAGATCCCAAAATAGATGTGTGATTAATTCAAAATTATTAATATTTGTACCGTGAATAAACCGATCATACCGCCCCATGTTTTCACCAGTGATACAGTAATAACCTAAATAATTTACGTTAACATCATTATTATATACATTTTTCAGTCAAATTTAACTAATTAAGAATGTACGAAAATCATTGTGGGAATGAATGAAAATTATTTTGTATCAGACGCGTATTGTTATTCAGATCTGAAGTAAAATACCCTACCTTCATCTTGAAGTTCTTTATGCATAATGCAAGTTGAAGTTCTTTATGCATAATGCAAGTTGAAGTTCTTTATGCATAATGCAAGTTGAAGTTCTTTATGCATAATGCAAGTTGAAGTTCTTTATGCATAATGCAAGTTGAAGTTCTTTATGCATAATGCAAGTTGAAGTTCTTTATGCATAATGCAAGTTGAAGTTCTTTATGCATAATGCAAGTTGAAGTTCTTTATGCATAATGCAAGTTGAAGTTCTTTATGCATAATGCATACACATTTCAAGTTCAATTAATCATTTATACTGTGTATCATAATGAAAAGCAATCTTCAGAGAACATTCAATGCATTTGAAATAATGATGACTTCCATTTTTTATAACACAAACATTAAATTTGATTATACTATGGCGATTTAAAGTTATATTTGGTAGGAATATGATGTACCAAGGGTTTTTGTGTATAATTGGTATTGCAAATAATGTATTAATGCTACGCAAATGAAGGAAAAGTAACATTAATATCATTTCGACGCATTCCGATACTTATTTTGCCACATTTTATTTATTGACAAATATATTTTATAGGTTTATTAACATCTACTGGAGAAGTTGATAGAAATGTGCAATTCTATTGAATTCTTTAAACAAAAAATGTATTTTAAAAAGACAATCGGCGTAGAAATTAATATTGAGATTTCATTTTTTTGCCCTAAATATAATACAAGAGGACCAAGCTGTGACTTCATGGACCCCATATTTTTTGTTCCCTACTAAGGAGACTTCTCGGACACTAGATTTTTCGGACACTATAAGAAAACGTATCGCCCCCCCCCCCCCCCACCCCCCACCCCAAAAAATTACTTTGAGATAAACTCAATAATTATTAATACTGTACCTTGAATAAACCGATCATATACCGCCCCATGTTTTCACCAGTGATACATAAATAAGCTAAATACTAGTAATTTACGTAAACATAATTGATACATGAATTTGTCAGGCAAATTAAACAAAATTAACATTGTCAGAAAATAATGGAGGGAATGAATGAGCCGTAAGTTTATTAATGCCCCCATTTATTGCATTTCTCGGGTTTAGAATTATATTAATATTAACACAGCTTTACCACGCGCTAGTTTTAAATTTCCGTGGACGACAGTCAGTTACAGCGTACAAAAATATTTTTACACAATGATAAAATAATTGGAAATATAAGCTCAATCAAATTTGCTAATAATTGTTTGTTGCTTATTTATCAGAAAAAAAATACCATAAATTTACCACTGTATATTTTGTGCTTTCGAGCTCAACAGGCAACATTGTACGTTGTGACCGACTGTCGTACCCGTGAATTATAGCATTGCAATTGCTATTTATAGAGCGCGCCCTTTATGTAGGCTAAACAATATAGTTATTTCATTATGTGAATGAATATAACATTCTGATCATGACATATAATGAGTAAAATTGTTCATATTATGTTCATTTCTAGAGTGTATATCGAAGATATATTTATAACTTTAATTTAACCGCTTATGTAAACGATTATGTAAAGTTTTAATACCCAAAAGTATGCAACAGTTATTGGTATACGTTAAGCCATTGTTTGAAGTGTGCATTCCCTAAAATTATAAAATTTACCCAATTATATTGGCATTAAATTTTCCAGCTGCATAATTATCGCAAGAAATCTAAGACAAAAGTGATCTTAGACAGCTACGCCGACAAATCTCAACCACCATTCAATTTCAAATTAACATGCACAGTAAGTTTATAAACAAAAATTGTCCATTAATTGAAATATTCGCTCTTATGATTTGCTCTGGAAGCTATTTGATGCATGTATATTATAACAGCTATACACCGGCAGCTAAACGCGCGCTAATTTTAGAATGATCGTATGTTGAACTCGCTAGAATCAATTGACATTTTAATCCCCCAAAGTATGCAACAGTTTTTGATTTACATTAAACCATTATCGTACGTTTACATTCCTTAAAATAGAAAATTTGGCAAATTATATTGGCATTCAATTTTCCCGCTGCATAATCACCGCAAGAAATCTAGGTCAATGTGATTTTAGACAGCCACGCCGAAAAAAATAACTTTAAACTAATGAAAACCCTACTTTTGCTATTTACTTGTATATAACCGAAATATGCACCGGAGTGTCCTGGAATAAGGGCACCAAATTAATGCGCTACATCGGCCATTGTTGACTCGTTGCGAAACTGATTTTTTTATATACCAATTCTCATTCTGAATATTTTGAGAACAACTTATTGCAATTTATTAATTTTAAACAGTACTATGGACAATCGAGAGCTGCATCGTATGATCTATTTTGACTCAGTAGGCTACGAACAATGATCTATAAATAAACATGCATATTTATAGATCTTTGGATAAGAAGCACTAACAATCGCTGCGCCTAACCACTACGCTTCATCGGTTATTCTGGCCATTGCCAGGCGCGAAGCGCTGAATAGTCGTTTACTCGTTCGAGTTAACATTGAAATTAAATCTCAATAACTAAAGTGACATTAACTTCGAAAAAATTGCATAAAAAGCAGTCCAATGGAGTTTAGGGGTGAACAATACTCTCATAAATCCCAAAACTGGTGTTTTATTTAAAATTTCCCCGGCCCGTGTTCGTTTAGTTTTATAAAAAAATTGCGCATCTTATTTTTTGCGAATAGTTTATTGTTTTCTGTGCGTAATGGATTATTACCATTATCTTTATAAACGCCACGGTTTGCATCGAGTTAATATGTCGTCTACCAGCGATCCGTCTAACCCGGCCGTTTCCTTCGATTTGAGTACACAAATCAATGAGGTCATCTTCAAGATGAAAATCATCACATCTGAGTGGGGTCTGGCACATGCTTACGCCTTCCACAAAACCATGAACCTAATAAACCCCTCCGAATATTGCATATTTGAAATCAATGTCTTTCACATTCATCTGATTATGTCTTTACGTTTAACTAAATGGTTAAAACGTAAAAATGGTTAGTTATTTATGATGGAATTATTACCTCAATATTAATTAATGTGATTTAATTTTAACAATACAGCAGACAAGCTCAGTAATTTATGATATCCATCCAACAACAGACTGGGTCTAAGTATACTTCTCAAAAAAGAGGAAAAACATAAAGCAAAACATTTTACATTTCTTAAATATGCATACTGGTATTTCCTAATGGATCGGTCCAAAAGAAATGTCAGCTTCAAAATGGTCATTTTTTTATTATTTGCTGCTGAATTATATCTTATTATGCTACTAAAACTAGTACAGTTAAGCTTTGTCATAATTCGGCAGCAAACCAGAGGGTGTCATTCCCATCCCTTTGCATACTGAATACTGCCTCATTCTAGGGCCTGAGTACTGAATACTGCGTAACATTGGATTTGCGTACTGAAGACTTAATTATTTTTTTTCGCTTACTGCATGATGAGCCCCAATAGCGTACTGAATATTGACTGTATTTCCGGCATTGATCTTCTCAACCTTTACCGCGAAAAAGATATATATTCTAACATAGTGGTAGACATCTTCGCAAGACGAAGGGAAAGGCCACTTGCTTTGATTTTGAAGGTGTAACTTTGTCGAAATTGATGACATATAAACTGTAAATTTCCAAAACTATACTATAAAACAAACAAAATCAGTTAGTGTTGTTTAATTACTAAGCGCCAGCCAATACACGTATTTTTAGAGCAACCTCTATGACAGAGACGGTCCAAACTTGTGAGAGAATACAATGGTCTAAATGTTAGGAATCGAGTTTTAGTGGATCATATAATTTTAACCTTCTGGAACTTCTGGGGGCCTCCGGCCCCATGAACCCCTAGTCAAGGCTTTGCCCTGGACCCACCGGGTTTCCTAGCGGACCCCATGGCCCCCAGCTTATTCTGTATTATTTTTATAGTTCGAGTAACAACGAATTTGGCTGCGCTACGCCCCTGCTTGCAGATTGACTTGTTAACTGGCATGCGTATAATTCTGTTTGCATTAAAATTAGCTCGAACAAAATATTTTTGGGTTACTTACAAATTAGCTTTCATAATGATGTCGTATACTATTGAATAAGAAGCCAAATTATAAAGTTTAAAGGTGGGAAATTAAACTTCATTCAAACAAATAATGCCTTTTAGCAAAAATGCTTTCTAAATCACATGCTTTTAGTTTCTTTTGTCGCCAACAGTCTTTCTATGCTGTCAGCGTTTTGATTTTTGTTGTTGCTTTTTTCCCTAAAATAACAACATATTTATTGAGTTTCTATTAGGAGCACCCATTGGAATCAAAACCGTTTCATTACGTTCGCAATTCTAACAATAAATACGTATCTTTAAAAATGATATTATAAATCTTTGGTAACCAACCTCAGCACCACCCGACCACCTCATTTCAAGAAATTCCCAATAAACTAACCAAAAATACAAATTATTGCAAAACATGTAACGCGGTATGTAAAGACATATTTCTGATCATTGTCAGTCGTCACATATTTCATTATGGGTTGCAGGAAGAACTCTGACGGGTAAACATGTGAGTACTTAGAGTATCATAGAAATATTTTTTCAATGACTTCAACTTATAAAAATCATACAGAATTTATTTTTGTACATAATTTGACGAAACTACGAACGAGTGTACTTTTATCATTTCTACTGGTAATGACATTGCTCCATTTCTTAAAAAAAAGCACCTTTGTCATAAGACAATAATACAAATTTTGAAAGTCATGCGTACTATTTACAATAGTTTTACTCCGCCGGACCACCTGGGAAGTAACCACCGGACATTTTCCTCAAAATGAGGTGGTCCGGTGTGTCTCCTAACCGTGTTATGTCTATTCACATTTTGTACATAGGTTATGTATAGAATGGCACAGACACTATTCACATATCTTTCAGTCGTTTGTTGTTGACTTTCAATCCTTGCAAATGTTACTTTTCTATTCAAATATCAACTTTTAATAATAAATAGAATACATGTAATAATGATGATGATAATAATATTAATAATAATAATAATATAATGATAATGATAATAATAATAATAATCATAATAATAATAATAATAATAATAATAGTAATAATAGTAATAATATTTTATCATTTTCTATTTTTATAACATTTTGACAGTTTATGATTAACATTGCAATACGGTTTCGTCCAGACCGTATCGGTCTATAAACCGTATTGTCTTAAGCAAATCAGTTGGATGGCGTTACAGTTATACCGCGCAATGTTACTTGATTAATAAAATATTTTAGTTAAAAAATACTTTCTCCTTTTCATTTTCTTATGATGAAATAAACAACAACAAACATATCAAAAACATTTATAAAAAAAGCAATCAAAAATGGCGTCGTTATTTCAACCAATGTACACGATGACAGTTTGCTCCTAGCTAGACCTGTACCAAACCCAACCTTTCAGCGTTATGGTAAGGTCGGGTAACAGACTAAGGAAAACGCGTAAAAAAACTGTTGTGTGAAAACATTTTGGATTATTTGCAACAAATCAGGTGAAATTATTATATATATATATTTACAATACATTGTATCACCCTCTATGGGGTGTGATATGCTTATATACTTGTGCATACAAAGCGATGGTTGGATTGTATCTGCAGTTTCAAACGTGGCCCTTAACAAGTCTGCGACACAGACAAACACAGCTGGCGGGGCTTATCCGGCGTTTGCAGTGGATGGAAATGATGGAACATGTTCAAAGACAGCCTCTTATGACGCACACTGGGAAGTCGACCTAAACGATTATTACGTCATAGAGGAAGTTTCTGGTATATTTTCAATGTTCAATATGCTTATGTTCCACTCATACAAACCGCAGTAATTTGCAGTTGTGCTTATATCTTTTGTATCTATATTTATTAATCAACTTTGAAATATTACGCACAATATCAGTTGGCACAGGCATATACAACGATCAACTGTTCCTGTATATATTCAAATGTTCCTGTATGGTATCTAAGCATTGTGATTGGCTTAAACCAGTGCCTGTATGAAATGTCGATGTCTGTATGAGATTTAGCGCGTTTGATTGTTCAGTTTCACTGTTTGAATATGACATTGGAAATATGGACGTTTTCCAGAAACAAAATGACGTCATCTTGAAATACATGAAAGCAAAACAATTGGATTTGTAAAATTGTCATGGATAACAACTAAGTTATTATCATTTTAATAAATAATGTAAAATTGATTTATAAAATACTTATTAAATAAGTTATTTCATACAGGCACTGGTATTTGTACGGGCCTATGCCAATATAGCAGATCTCGGACAAATACCAGGGCCTGTGTAAAATAACTTATTTAATAACATTATAATAATGTTTATTTTCAGCAACCCACTATGAATCACAATGGGTCTCATCTGTGATTGCAGCTTCATCAACATATTACGGGTACAAATGTGTCACTTTTAACTAAATTAATAGACAACTTAAATTGAACGTATGTCATATATATGCGTGTTGCAAGTAATTGTACTATGCAAAGATACGTCGGTATTTGTTACATGTAAAGGGACTTGCTCACATATTTTGGTGTTCTTTGAAGTATGCCATTAAATGTCTTAACTTAGTTTTAACATATGTATTGCCTAAAATATACAAGTACCGGAGTATGTGGAAAACAAACTGCAATACAGCATGAGTAATGAATTGTGGCAACTAAATCAAGACGAAAGCTTTAAGCTTATAAAGTATCTCTCCGGTTTTGTTTTAAAATCGTCATTATGTGTATGTAAAGAGGCGTGTCTAAACAAGAACAGACGTCTTATTATTTTACAAGCTGTAACATAAAATATTACTATATAATGGAGAATAAAGGAGAATAAAGGACAATTTGAAAATATGATAGTACAGTGAAACCTGTGCAAACCGATCCCTTTGAAAACCGACACCCTGTCGAAACCGAACGGCTGTGTCGGTCCCGATTTTTCCCTTCTTATTTGATATATCAGAAAACCTTAATAAACCGAATCCTGTCCAAATTGAATACCGAACGATTTCTTCACAAATTTGATCTCATTCAGCCTTAAACAAAAACTGAATAAACCGAACGGTGTATACTGTTAGGAATCACTTCGCGATACCGCGGAAGCGTGAAACCGATAATTGGTGCAACAAGTTCACACAAAGGGCACACCCGCCGTGGTCATAACGGGGCAGTGGATCAGCAAGTTGGTGAATACGACAGTAGTCAACTGGTGCAAACAGATTATTAGGTCGTGTTTTATATTGAAATTTACGTACACTGTAAACCTTTTATGTTTCACAATAATGTAATTGATTTATACATATAGTAATTTCTGGCACTGATCTCTTTAAGCCAAACTCATTAAAATCATCTCCAGTCTGAAGCTACTATATAATCCGCTGACAGGATCTGATGACTTCGCATTAGCGGTCACGTTCCGATGACCTTTTCTGGAGCCAATCAAATTGTTGCCTTCAAAACGTTATGGTATAACTACATATATAAACCACAAATACTGTGCACAAAATTAACGTCAGTTTTGGATGTTTACTCGCCTAAGGTATCACTATATCCATTGTTATCCGCGGGAAAATTAGCTATACATGATTTATTCACTGAAATGAATCACTTTTCAAAAACCGTGGACAAACTGCACAAAAGGCAATTTCATTGGGCGCAGCAAGTTTATTGTTCGGAAGGACACTTGAGCGTGACCTGTTATAAGATGTCTTCAGATCGTACCAATGTTAAGATTTTAATTTAATGATATTGCTCTTTAAACCTAAGGCTTGCGATATAATCGAGCTAAACTAAATGAAGCATACAGTAATTGGTGATTTCTTTAAACAGATTTAAATAAGTTGTACGTTAAATACATTCAAGAATTTGTTTGATTGATAATTTGAGTGTCGTTTTATGTATAAATACACATTTTTTACTTGCAAATTACAAAGATAATAAACAATTAACATTTATAAAAGCGTAAACCTTAACATGTTGTGTTGTCTTACTATATACTCGACTAAACATATATAATAGAACGTTAATTTTTATAGGAAAATATCATTAAAAAAAACTGGGTGAACCCAACACCTCTTGAAACCGAACGATCGGTTGGGTCCCGACTCCGTTTGGTTTAGACAGGTTCTACTGTACAAAGAAAATTTGTAACAATAAAGATTAGACAAATAATTAAAAAATAAATAAATAATGAAAAAAGAAACAAAAAACGGAGAAGCAACCTTTAACACTTATGCAAAACGCACACATTCACCGTGCTATTCCCGATGTAGAGAGACATAATGATATACTGTTTATGGTTAAGGGAAAGGTCGTGTGTGCGTCATAAGTCGACAAGTTTAAACATTGGAACTAAAGAGCTCATGTATGAAAAAAAGATGCTCCATTCGGGATTCGAATCAAAAGGCTTATGCTTTAACCACTCGGCCATTCTGATTTACGAGTAAACCTGAATTGCCATTATTTGTTTTACTTTATATAAGTGATCCACATGTTGTCAACAATTATGACATAAACAATAAAAACTTTCCAAATTGTTCCATCGTTTAGCGTTAAGCACGTTTTATAATTTTACCAATTTCAACTGATGATTTCTCGTTAACGAAACGGTATTTACAGTATATTTCTATGTCCGTAGTGTTATTTTGCTCCTTTATTTACACAATTCTTTTATTTTTGGAATATTTGACAAAAAGTTAGAAAATTGTCAGTTCGTGAATATGCGAACAGTTCCTTACTTAACATTATTACTTGATTTAACCTAGTGGTTAGGTGCATTTTTCCAACAAGTGTATATTACAGATTTGAGTCAAGCTATGCCATCGGTCCAACCGACCACAAATTCTGGTTTCCGAATAGTAACCTGGAATATTTAGAGGTGCGTAGAAACAGCGGAATTGTTACATTGATGATTGGATTTGTTGACTTGCGAACGGTAGTCGCCAAAGTATTTTGTGTTTAC
Organism: Congeria kusceri; assembly: GCA_027627225.1. NCBI lineage: Eukaryota > Metazoa > Mollusca > Bivalvia > Myida > Dreissenidae > Congeria > Congeria kusceri. Next base: position 11,505,077 of record CM051040.1, on the reverse strand, counting down.
GTTTGTAAATTTAAAATATCGCGGAGTTGTTGTGTATCTTTTTTGCTAGGTAATGTTTGACAGGAAAGTGCTGGTGTCGAGAGTAAACATTTACGAAATTCGCGGGGCAGGCAGCGAGACGGCCATCAAGTGCAACGCTGACGGAAGTTGGATAACTCTGTGGAGCACCACATCAGTCAGTTGTAGTGGTTTCAGCCAAACATTTTCTCCAAGTCTTGTAAGTAGCACATGAACACAATGGATGGATGGATGGATGGATGGGTTTTGGATGGTTTTGGGGTGTATGGATTGATGAATGGAGGGCTGGACGGTTAGGGGAGGTATTTCAAAATGCCAACATTTCCACTTTGTATTTCAGACGGGATCATGCTTTTCGAATCACATCCGGGTGGAGTTCCAATTATATCGTTGTGGACTTTATGTTGACTCTATTGAATTACACGGTACCGTCCCAGGTGAGTAACAACTGCAGCAATCTCTAGTGTGATCCAGCTGTTAATAATTATCCTCACACGTTTACTATTTGTTAATATTTCTATATGTGAAGCAATATGAAGCAATACATATATCGGAAGCGATATTCGGCGTTGGTGGAAACTGAAGTTTGGCCTCAAAAGGGAAATAACGTAAAGAAGTCTGAAGTAACGATATGAATATTGACAAATAGACGAAAATATGGAAGAACTTTATTTCATACAATAAGCATAAAGGCCATGATTTCAAATCGATTAAAACAATCACGAACATCCACTGTGATCCATCTCGCTTAAACATATCAAATGGTGATCCATCTCGCTTAAACGTATCAAATGATACCTTTTATGACAGTCTACAAATATCATACAGTCATACAATATTTTAGGTGGGTGAAAAGTAGGTCTTCCGTGGTGTTACATAACTGACACGTTCTTTCTTCTCTAGGAATCTTATTCGGTTGATTTCATTAACCTGTTTCAATTGCTTATCTGTGTGAAGCGACACGAAAGCGACATAGCGACACGAAAGCGACATAGCGCTTTTGACGTTATCTAGACAACACTGAAAATAAAAATTTACAAATATTTAGAATGATGCTACATTTAACATTCCATGCACATTTTGAATAAAACAATCTTGTATTCTTTGTTTACAAATTTTACAAAACATTTCGTTCCCTACTCTCTTAACAACCATACTTGATATAAAGAAACATGCTTTCAAGAAGTACTTTTGCATGTAATGTCTAGTATGTGTTTGCAGGACATTAACATTATTGTGGAGGCACGTTACATACCCGGTACATTTAACGGTCAGGTGAAATCACGACTGACTGTCAACCAAATTTAAATTATGTTGTTCATGATGTTCTGCCTACATCTCCGTAAAACATTAGAGTCATCTCGTGTGCCCAGATTAACAGTAAATTTGTCAAGCAATATAAATGTATAGGTTAAATAGTTTGTTTTTTGTTGTTGTTGAAAAGACCCCTATTTCTGATCCGTATTTTAGTAATGACATTATAAGTTGATAAGTAATGTTATATAAAATGATAAATTGTATTGGTAAATTGGTATATTGTTTGTTTGGCGTAACCGTACCTACTCCGGCACTAAAATGGCCCCTACCGAAAAAAATCAACAAGCAAAAGGTAAAACAAATACGATTTCCGTTTATTAATGACAAGTTTAATATTGAGATGAATATGTTGGAATTTTCTTGTTAAAACCTGTTTCAATAACAAAATATGAGAAATCTATATCAGAGTTTTTTAATTTTAACACATTTATAAATCAATAAAACATCGGTATTGCAAGTACATAGGTACAACGGACACATAGTAAGCGTGAACTATATATTCAATTTACACAACTGAAAGAAAAAAAACAACCTATCTACCTAACCACCTCTCAATTTCTGGGCAGGGTTACGCCAAACCAGTAATTCATTAAGGACTGTGTATGAAGAATAAAATAAGAAATATATGATGGTAAATGACTTCAAGCATTCTGAAAAGTACACTTTACGTGAATTTGTTCCTTTATTTGTTAATAGTTTGACGTCAGGGCCGATATTCACAAAGGTCCAATGGAAATCTTAACTTAGGTTGGACTTAAGTGAAATTTTCATATCAAATTTCCAAAGTGAAACCCAACGATTTATGTTTACAAAATTGTAAAATAATAAACATCTAAGCAATATTTACTAGTTTAAAACATTTTAAGGTAAGAAGAACCTGTAAATGAAGCAGCTACAGGCTAAAGGAATTTTATGAACTTAAGAAATTAGTTTTTCCTAAGGAGCTTTGTGAATACGGGCCCAGAATAGTGAGTATATCGGATACTCGTCGTGAATACGGGCCCAGAATAGTGAGTATATCGGATACTCGTCGTGAATACGGGCCCAGAATAGTGAGTATATCGGATACTCATCGTGAATACGGGCCCAGAATAGTGAGTATATCGGATACTCATCGTGAATACGGGCCCAGAATAGTGAGTATATCGGATACTCATCGTGAATACGGGCCCAGAATAGTGAGTATATCGGATACTCATCGTGAATACGGGCCCAGAATAGTGAGTATATCGGATACTCATCGTGAATACGGGCCCAGAATAGTGAGTATATCGGATACTCATCGTGATGGCCGCATTTAAGAATGTGTATTGTTGCAATCTTTGTAAGTCTGTATTTGATATTAACAAAAAGTGGTATGATAATGGATGCATTAAAAACCCATTTGTTGCAGAATCGTTAAAAATCCAAATGGGACTGACGCGAGGTATGTACCAGATCGCGGGAATGATGAATATATCGTCAACCAGCCCAGCTAAGTGGAACCCTGATCCTGATCAGGGCCCTTACAGATATGTCAGGATACATAAGAACCCACAAAATGGAACCCTGACCCTCTGTGAGGTCCAAGTCAAAGGATACCCCCAACCAAGGCAACCGAGTAAGTCGAAGCCTATTGCAAATGCAATAAGTAATATTTTCTCGTATGCAGTAAGAATGTGTGGTGATTTGATAATGATACAAGAAGTTAATGCATATATGTGGTTGAAACACGGACATTCATTTTACATAGCAATGAGTTTCGTTACATTTGTACAAGTGGTCGAATTTCATAAATAAATATACTTCTATTGAATACCTATACTTATTAATTTCTGGCAGAAAAACAAAACGTTTAGCCAAACAAAAACATAAACATGTGAAGATTTATATATTAAAGTTGGATGACTTCCTCGAGTGTCTAAGATTGGATCAACTGGATAAAGATGAAAATTTTGCAAACATGCTCTGCTCTTTAATGTACGCATTGTGTGTTTTAGACTTCAGGGTTGTAAGTGGTATTGCTATGGTGATTCCTCCGATCAGTACAGTCTCCAAGATTCCTTCTGACATCACGTGCGCGTCCATTTGTGTACGTCAGACCGAACCAGCGTGCGTGACCGCCCAGTTCGATCCAGTGGAGCACAGCTGCGCTCTGTTCGGAGGATTTGAGCACCAAAAGGACAGCAATAATAGAAATACCACGATTGTTTTCCAATTTGCAGCTCACTTCTTCGTGAAATAGAACATTAGTTTTGGAATCTGCAATAAAAAAACGTATAACTGAGCAATTACTGTTATTGCAACTAGGCTCATGCATTTTACTTTGATTTAAAAAAAAAAAAAAGGCTAGATATCATGACGCAATTTACCGCGTAAGAAAAAGGTATTTAATGTGAAGCAAGCGAAATTTTATTCCAATATATACTCAGCATAACTGTTGTAAACGCGCGGGAGCTCGCACTCCTATAATACGTGGAATACGACATAAAGTTGAATGCACCAGTGGTCACTGAAAATGTATTTCCCGTCGTTTGAATTGATGAATTAGGCGGGAAAAAAGTTCTTCCTCTTTGTGTCTAAATCCCATTGGTTAACGCCAACTTGTTATGGTCGATCTGGGCCCAGTTGCTCAAAACTTTAACGGCCGGTTAAGCTAACGGCCTGTTAACTTTTAATGTAAATAAAACTAATATTAAAAGCATCTCGCTTATGAAGCATTTTACAATTATTTGAGCATATCAATTTATTTAAAATAAATGCAAATTTTAAAATTTTAACATGTAATTTACATCAAAAACCTCATCCAACAGTTAACGACTGTTAGCTTAATTGTCCGTTAAAGTTTTGAGCAACTGGGCCCTGACTGTCACCACCATTGTTAGATAGTTGTCTTATGGTCAATCAGAGTTTTGCACATGTTAGAGACTTATTCAGCATAGTCCAAACGATATAATGCATAATACAAGTATTGTTATAAATTGTGTTTCGTGATATTCAATTCAACGGGTACTGTCGACAAGAAACTGTATCCCGTGCATTTAACATTTTACTGAGCAATATTCATATCTGTTTGGCCTGTGATTGATGCATGTTTTGGAGTTCCAACTTTACCAAGCTGTATACAATTTTTCAAAGCAGAGTGTACGTTTACGTATGAATGTATAGATTTTTTTTAGTTTACTCTTCATCCATCAAAGATATAATGTGACAGTTCTTGTTATTTTTACACACTACTTTTTGCAACATTTCATGAAACGTGCCTACTAAGTCAGAATTTGGAAGTTGTTCTTTCATTTTCATTAATGTTATGTTACCACACACTTGGGATGAGAGATCATGTAATGTGCTTTCATTCCGGAAAATTGGCACTTTTGGTGCGCAGACTAATTTAGTTTAACACGACTTGAAATAATTCTTACTATGAATTTTACATTGTTTTATTGTCATTACATTTATTGTTGCATTTTGAGCACAGACTGTTTTAATTTCACATAATAGTAATTCATGACTTGTATAATGCTTTCTGTGAGTTGTTCATTGCTTTTTCATTGTTTCATTGTAATTGTTTTAGCACTGCCTGTTTTAATTTAACATGATAGTAATACATTTCATTGTCATTCCATATATTGTCGTTTTTATTCATTACTTGGAAGAATGTTAACTGTGAATGTTTCATTGTTGTTCATTGTTTCATTGTCAGTCCATATATTGTTGTTTTATTCATTACTTGAATAAATGTTAACTGTGATGTTTTCAATGTTTCATTGTCATTCCATATATTGTTGTTTTTATTTATTACCTGGAAGAATGATAACTGTGAATGTGTTCATTGTTTCATTGACTTAGCATATATTGTTGTTTTTATTCTTTTCTTGGAAGACTGTTAACTGCGATTCATTTTCATTGTTATTGCATTTGTTTTTCTTTGTTCTTGAGAACAGCGTTTGCCGTCCATGCTATGGTATTCTCTACAATAATATTGTATATATATACTTTTCATTATATATATATATATATATTTATATATATATATGAAAATGTCATAATCCAGATTAAGAAATTTATATAATGAAAAGTACAGACGCGTTACATGGGATTATAAATATATATTTAACATATAGCCAACCCGTTTCGACAAAGCTTATAAGGGCATAATACAATATCTCATAACGTCAACATGTCATAGAGATAACGCCTTTTCAATTATGAAGTCATAACGTCAACAATTATTATATATAATTTAATTGTGGTTTAAATATATGACAAAAATATTGCCTTTTCGCTAACCTACCTGAAACACTGTCCGAAAACAGTTTATAAAAGGAAACATTTGAAATTTTGGTTCCCATGTAGAACACTTATCCAGGTGTTTACTTAAATGCATCTGTCTTGTTGAGGGGTCTGTCTTGTTTCTATATCAGATACAATAGTTCCACGCTCAACCCTCCAATATAGGAAACAATTCAAGTGCATTATTATTATTATTATAGTATTCACGAGTGTCAGTGTAAATATTTGATTAGGAGTATATTCAAGTAAAGAGTCATTAAATTATTCGGGATACGAATTTATCACACCTTATTACAAACACATTATTTATTGTCAACCTTTTCTTTATACTTTTAGATGTATTTAAACACCAGAATAGAATGGGTTTTTGTTATTTACACGCGTTACATTAATGTAATTATACACTCGGCAATATATAATTAATTATGCTTTGATATTTGATATAAATGTTGTCTCATAAATATATTTTAGAATGGTATGTCGATATATTCACTGAATTACATTGTTGATATGGTAATATGCAAATTAAAGAACATTTAATAAAACATATTCTTAATAAGAGTATATGGTAAAAACATTATTTATTGTATCAGTACCTTTGCGTAGTCGAGCAATTTTCAAGTTTAGAAGTGTGTGTTTGTTGCTTAGTCATTTTAAGGGACTTGTTCACGGATTTATTTATTTTTTAAATATGCTATTAAACGCCTTAATTTGACAAATTAAAGTATATGGACTAATGAACTAAAGAATTATAACAAGAAGAGCATAAAAATGGGGGAAAAAAGGCTCCCAACCCGGGGTTCGAACTTCAGACCTCCGGACCAAAAGTCGGTCAGTCCGGTCATTCAGACGTATAATCCTGTCAGCGTATATTTTCTTTTACTTTATGTAAGTAATTCACGTGCTTTCAACAACCTCAGCGAACACAACAGAAACACTCCAAATTATTATTCCATTGTTTAGCGTTACAAACGCTTTATTATTTTATCAATTTCAGTTGATGATTACGCATTAACAAAACAGTATGCACAATGTATGTTTATGTTAGTATTGTTGTTTCGCTCTCTTTATATACACTATTCTTTTATTTTTTTCGATTCTGTGAAAACATGTTTGAAAATATATATTCAACAATTTGTAAACATGCCCTTTTAAATAAATGTTGTGCTGTACAATGCATTTTATTACTCATATAAATGTTGTCATATACATTTATTTTTTAATAGTCCAATGTTGTATCGCTTCAACTTTTATTGTCGTACATGTTATGATAGTTCAATATATATACACATGAATGAGACCTTAACAAAACTAGAGCTATCACTAAAGGTGATTAATACCCCCACATACCGGTTTTACACAGATGTAGAGCTTTTACACAGATGTAGAGCTTTGACACAGAACATGGTATTGACTGACAAAAAAGGCAAAATGGCATTGAAATGCAAAATGAAGAGTTCAATTGTGACCTTGAACTTTGACATACAAGCATGGGTCATGTATAATACAATCCTACTAGTTATTATGAAGTTATGGAGCGGAAATGAAATACAAGTATTTAACATCTAACCTTGAAATGTGACCTTGACCTTTGATGGGCAAGCATATATCATGTGCGCCACACATTGTCTGGTCATGGGAAATAACCTGACCTGATGTTAAAATTATTCCATGCATTACGAAGTTATGGAGCGGAAACGAAATAAATAATTTTTACCACTATTTGACCTCTGACCTTGAATTGTCACACTGAGCTTTGATGGACAGGCATGAGTCATGTACGCGACACATCGTCTGGTCATGGGAAATAATTATCTTAAGTTATACTAAAGTCCTTCCAGGCATTAGACAGTTATTTTTGAGGAACTGAATACAAGTATTCGAACAAGTATTTGACTTTTAACCTTGAATGGTGACCTTGACCTTTGATGGAAAAGCATGGGTCATGTGCGCGACACATCGTCTGGTCATGCGGAAAATTAATATGAAGTTATATTAAAATCCTTCAATGCATTACGAAGTACTGGAGCGGAAATGAAATTTCGGACGTACAGACGTACAATATACCGACGTACCAACGTACAGACCAACACGCGTGATTCCTATATATAGCCCCCACTTTTTCAAAAAGCCGGGGTATAATTACTTTAAAATACGAATCTATCCTGCCTAATGCGACCTTCATTATTTTTTTAACTCTTTTTTCATATAGTTTAGAATTTTAGAAAACATACCGAAAACATACCAAAAACATACCGAATATAATTGTTTAGATTCAAATAGACCTAGAATTACGTCAGGTTATTACTCAGGCCGATAACTGATTTAGCTTTTGGTCAAAACAGGCCGTGATATTTTGTATTAATAACGAAATGTACAATACTATAGATAAATACTAATGATCCGTATACATCTATATAAAACGACAACAAAATATATTATTCAAACAATTATCAATTTTGAATCAGCGATAACATATTTGGTTACGTCAATTCCAGTTAGTTCTCTTTTTAAATGTTCGATGTACGTATAATTATATGCCATGACATACTTTTGTACACACGTGCATGTAACTTAATTCAACATTTGATTGACAAACAGTTGTGTGTGTTGTTTCGATTTTGTCAGCCCATTTGGTATAGAAAACTGCCAAGTTTCGGTATTCTTCCACGCAAATTGTCCTTATTGTAACAACCAAAAGCAGATTCCTTTGTCGTTTTAATAATTATGTTTTATTTTTAATGGTTGTAAATTGGAAATATTGGCTCTTTTTTCCAAATGACATTTAAATTTAAGTCCACATTTGTTATAATTCTATTTCGTAGAGACCATTGTTGATAATAAAATAAATTAAGGAAAATATAAATAACAAAGACAAGTACACAATTATGTATCCTGTATTTTAATGTTGTTTGTTTGTTTGTTGCTGGTGGTATTATTTTAATTAAATTTAAAGTGTGAACTATTTTCTTGTGTCTGTTTGTGCTTATTACTAAAATAAAAGCTGTTATGTTGTTTTGTTTTCTATATTCCAATGATTACCGTTACTTTAGTCTATAGATCGACATGAACTATTATTTCTTATATCGAAGAAAACACACTCGTGCAGAAAATCGATATAAGCGATGTAAATATAGAATATGTAGTATTTTGCGATTGCATTGACCTGGCACTCATTGATCTCCGGTAGCGCTCTGCTAATTTATTTATATCGGCTTAACTTTTATCTAGCGTGTAAAGCACGGATTTCATAGTCATATAACAAACAAAAAACCATCAACAAGTGTCAGCAAGAATAGCGCGGTGGATAGTGTTTTAGACTTTGGATCACAATGACTGCGGTTCGAATCCAGCCAAAATCTTCTTTCTTATTTTCTTTTACTTTAACATCACTTATTCTCCAAACATTTTTCCTTTATTTTGTTTTCTTTCATTGTTTTTATTTTTTCTTAGTTTTATTATTTTATCAACATAAAAATGCATACACAAAATTTATGTTTCGTTCGCAGTATCGATGGAGCTCTCTTCTGTGTCAGAATCGAGGTTGATTATGAGATTCAGTGTCATGACGTCAGCAAAATGATAAATTAAATACATTAAAAGAAATAAATAAAATGAATACATTTAAAGTGCCTGTTCTGGGATTCGAACCAAAACATTTTGCTTACAAACTTTGCTGACATACCACTGCACTACAGTATCAACTGTTACGCAGTAAGGATTAAATAAATGCATATTTATGTCTGAGTCTCCTATCTGGGTTAGTAGCTTAAAATAGATTTACGAAAATACACGGAATATTCATGAGTGCCAGGTCAATAAAATCGCACAATATAGGGTTTTATAACTATAAGTAATTCTATTCGCATATTCTGTTGGACACATCATTTTCAGATCATTTCTTAAACTTCAATTTGTTCCAGACATAAGGAACACATTTGAGGCGTGTCGTGGGAAAACCGGGCTTAATGCACGTGCGTAAAGTTTCGTTCCGGATCAGCCTGTGCAATCCGCACAGACTGATCCGGGACGACACTTCCCGCGTGTATGGTATTTTATGTTTCAAGGAAGTCTCTTCTAAACATAAATCCAATGTAGGCGCACTTTACAAACGTGCATTAAGCCCGGTTTTCCCACGACATGCCTAATTTTATTGAAATTCCGAAATTGTTAAGAAATCTCCAAGGTACGCAGAACAGAACAGAATTTTATTACACATAAACTTTACAGTGTATAGTGTCAATTATACAATATACATTATAGTAAGTGAAAATTCACAAAACATTTATTTTTTCTAGAATTGGATAATCTTTACAAGATATATATGAAAATTGTGTTTTCACACATAAGAACCGTACATCTATTTAAATACGGAACTGTTTTCGTATGTCAACCAACAATAATATAACAACACACAACAATTATTAAAGAAGGAAATGCCATACTAACCGACAATTAACATTATACAGAGGCCCGGATACGGCGCGTAAATGCGTAAATAACGCACAGAAAGTTGGAAGATACTCTGAGAAAATAAAATGAAGGTGTGACTGGCCAACGCAGTGGTTGGCTCATTCCCTTTTTACCGGGGCGATCGGGGTTCCATTCCAGGCGCCGGCGCATGTGAGTTTGGTTGGTGGTCACAATACTGGACAGGTGGGGCTTCCTCGGAGCTCCGGTACGCTGGTTTCTCCCCATAGCACACGACCACGCCAAAATTAGAAGAGCATTTTAGTTAAAATAAACAGCTGGCTTCAAAATTCGTCCCAACTTTCGATGCGTCTCTAAAATTAGGTAGGAGTGCTGGGACACAACCCGGGTCCTCACATAATGCAGCTTCAGCGCGAAAGGAATCATATACTTCGAACTACACACATGCACGCACGCACACACGCCGGTTGAATCTGGGATACGCAGTGAGACAAGGAGAGGGGGTAGAGGCTGAATTAAAATTTGTGTTTTGTTTCTAGAATGGCGAAGATGCGTCTTTAAATAAAGGGAATATGACGGTGGTTGTAAATATTTTCGTTTATAGTATTATGAAATACGTTAAAAAAAAAAAAACACATCGTTTTTCAATAATTAAAATGCGAGCTTCAAGTTATGGCTGATCCCATTGCCAAACGGACATTGATGATTGTACAATATGTGTTTAATCCTTTTTGACATTAACACAAATTTTAATTTAGCCAAGTCAACGCATATCCCTGACTACTACTACTATTACTACTACTGCTGCTGCTGCTGCTGCTGCTCCTTCTACTATTATTATATAACATGAAATAAAATGCACCAGTACAAGTCGAAAATCTTCAACAATTGTCTTGCTGAAAAAGGGAGAGCACTGTTCATCAACTTCAATATTGTTTTGTACGAGTTGCTTCCCTTAATTTAAAACGGAAACATTCCAGTAAGTGAGTAAATCATTGTAACATATAAAAAAAATTGAAGTATGTTTAATTACTTACATTTTTAATGCTGTTGTTGTCGTTGTTGTTTTTAACGTTTTATTGAATATGTTTAATGCATATGTAGTGGGGTAGTATGGTAGAGATAAAGACCAACAACATCTCGAGGTTCGAGTTTTAATGTGACGCCCAGGGATTTATATATGAGGCGTGTCGTGGCAAACGCGGGCTTTACGCATGTGCGTAAAGTGTCGCCCCGGATTAGCCTGTGCAGTTCGCACAGGCTAATCCAGGACGGCACTTTCCCCAAACAGTGGATTTATGTTTAGAAGAGACTTCCTTGAAACAGAAAATACAATAAAAGCGGAAAGTTTCGTCCCAGATTAGGCGGTGCACAGGCTGCTCATGGACAAAACTTTACGCAGATGCATTAAGCCCGGAGCTCCCACGACATGCCTCACATAATATATATATATATGACAAACATATAAGAAATACGAACATAGAATTACCATACATAAAGATGGTCATAAAACAAAATGCAAAATTATATGCTATATATATGGAAATTCCAGTCAACAAATAATTGAATAATAAAATTAATAGCCTAATATAAATTGTATTTTCAATAAAATAACATTAATAAATGCAAATACAAAGTAAAACAAATAATATCACACTAAATAGGTTGAAAGTGTATAGAAACAAACAGCAATTAAAGCAATGGAAGTCTTGTGACTGGAACGCTTAGCAAAATGGAAAGAAGGCATGGTCAGTAAATCAATAAAACATCCCATCTGACCAATCAAAATCTTGTTGATTGAAATCCTTAAGTACTGACTGGACATTACATGAATGACATCACAGTACATGGGTGGACGCACACAGGACAGGAGACTGAATCCCACAAAGGAAGCAAATGAACACATAAAAGACAAGGGACATAAACACCACATACTTCTTATAAATAGATACAAAAGAAAATGAAATTGACCTGTTTTACACATATATTTGAGAATAAACACAAGGTCTTGAACCCAATCCATTTGTTTTAAATTCAATACGATATATTATCTATACCTATTGCACAAAGTGTTTTAGTATAAATATTCAATGTGAAAAAAATATTAAGACATGATTTATAATACATGTATGCACATATTATATGTTTCATATTCGCTTTTTAAATTATCCTTGATGTTTCGACAATAATATGGTGGAAAAATTACGGCTATATGTAAGAATTTGGTATTGTTACTTTCAGTTGTATTATTTCGCATGACATATTTTGTCTATATGGATATAGTATCTAAGGGCATATTTATATGTATTGATTAGGCTCGTTGTTTGATTTATGCCTATTTATTATATGACTTTTTCAATAGGCAAATTTAGTATGATAAATATATTTTTATGCTAAGTAGTGAACATAGAAAAAACATCAGTGAGATAAATCCTTGTATCACTCACTGTGCAGGACTACTTTGTTTAAATGTAAACAATACTTAACAACATTAAGTAAAAAGAACATTTGTTTGTGTTCGGTGTGATAATGCGTTATTTCGTCACTGGAAAGGGAGATAATTAATATTTTCATGAGCGCTTGCGCAAATGAGAACATGTCAATCACATCTAAAACAAATAAATACCCTCAATATAATTTTAATCAATAAAACAAACAAGTTCAAAAAATAATTACTAAGATTATTATATAGATATATATAAATTACTGATCCACCAATTTCATGCTGACTTGCATTAATATAAACAAAAGCTATATCTATCAAATGTATGGTCAACTTTATTTAATAGCCTGGCTTGAGGTTGTATAACATGTTACAATCCTAATTCAAAGTTTACCTAGAGTTGTGATAAGTAAATCCCTTCCCATAGATTTCTGTGCTTTATTTACACAAATGAATCTCTTTGTTGCAGATTAAGTGATATTAAAATTTGATATTCCTGAAATCAGCATAGTTAAAGGGTCTTTCTTAAAATTGTTTAAAGGCAAGTTTTACGACTGTTGGCGTAAGCCAACGGTCTTTAGTATGATTTCCAGAGATTTCATTATGTGAGCATACCAAATTTTAGGCCAAAATATTTTTTATGTTTTGTTTTACGGGAACTTTTTTTTTTAAATTGATTTGGGGGGAGTAATAAAAATAAAAATAAAATCACTTTTAAAGCAATTGACGAAAGATATACATTATAATTTAAAATAGGAGCATTATTTTATTTTCAGCCTGAAGACATGTTTAACAGTTAAGGCTAAAAACAAGCTCTTGAAAGACATGCTAGTTTAAATGTTAATTCAATAGTTTGAAACTCTTTAAATAAGCATTTGAACAGATACAATTATTACTTCATACTTTTCCAAACATTTATATGTCCTTGTTACTAGTATATGTGCTATGAATAAAATACCAGGTCGGCGGGGAAATTAAAAATCAAATAATTTTATAAATTTAAATTTGCACTAGGGGTCTTATTCAGATGACCTTTTCAGGAGCCAATCAAACTGTTAATTTCTGGCGAGAATGTACATTTACTCCCAAATTTTCAGAACTACACAGTACATTTACTCCCAGTACAAAAGCTTATCTGGAGCACTGATGGGCATGTTCCTTTAAATCTGTCAATCTCTTTAAATCCTAAAACTATTAAAGGCACTGTAACTCATGGGGGATAATGTTAGTCAGGTATTGTTATCTTGAAATCAATGGAGAGTAGATTAATCATAATGGATGAACTGCAAATTTGGACCATGGAATTCAATTCAACACATTGTTGCTCTGATTGACGGATTAAATCTGGAGTTGAAATGGTGTGATAATTGTTGTGAGTTTTGTTATGAGATATTAATGTGTTTCTGGAAATCATCAATTACATGTATTAATTCAATTTTGTATTCAAAGGAAATGTTATAGTAAACAATGTAAGTATACTTTCAGATTTGAAATTTGCAGAATGACATACTTATTGTCATATATAGAACATGGCTCTAATATGTTAAGTTTATTATAAGTGTGTTATTATTTTATTATTATCCAATTGGTTTGTCAGCAGTGGACTCATACAATCATACAATCAAAACGCTGACAGCGTAGAAACACTGTTGGCGACAAAAGAAACTAAAAACATGTGAAATTATGAGTGCATTTTTGCTAAATGGCAACATTTGTTTGAATTAAGTGTTGGTTTAATTTCCCACCTTTAAACTTGATAATATGGCTTCTTATTTAGTAATACACTACATTATAATAATTATTTATTTGTAAGCTTTTTTAAGCTAATTATCCAATGCAAACAGAATTATATACATGCCAGTTAACAAGGCAATCTGCAACGAGCCATGCAGAATAACCGATTAAGCGTGGTAGTTAGGAGAATCGATTGTAAGTGATTCGTAGCCTACTGAGTCAAAAGTAGGACATATGATGAGTGCTCTCGCTTTTCCATGCTACAGTTTCAAATTAATGCATTGCAGTAATTTGTTGTCAAAATATTCAGAATAAGAACCGGTAACAAGAAATAACACTTTCACAACAAGTCAAAAATAACAGATGTAGCACATTAATTTAGTGGTCTTATTCCAGGACACCCAGGTGAATATTTCGGTTACATTCAACTAAATAGCGAAAATAGGTTTGTCATTATTTTGAAGTTTAATAAATTGGCTTTTTTAGAAACTGTAATGGTAATACATCATATGATATACACATTATACAACACATGACATACATAATATGAAATAATTAAAACATAACACTACATTCGTGATTTTATGCTGTTTTGAAGAAGGACCCTTTCAGGTTTCGATTTACTGACTCATAGCCTGCAAAGAAAAGAAGTAGTTTTTCGTGATACCTGTTTTGGAAATTACCCTCTCAACAGACCATTGGCTTCCGCCAACAGTCTAACAACTAAACATTATATTTAAATTCTAAGACTTATGGAGATGAGTCAAATGTGAAATAAAACTCCACACACAGCATTTAATTTCCAGTACCTTCTAGCAACAGTTGAGCATTTCAACTTCTGTATAATTAGTTATTAATTAAATGTTTATATAGGATCTGACATGAGTTGTCATTTCATACCATAATTTATTAAACGAGTTCAGGAATTTTGTTAGTAAACGAGCCTTTGGTGAGCTTACTAACGAATTTCCTGGACGAGTTGAATAAAATATGGTATGAAATGACAACTCGTGTCAGATCTTTTTTATCACATGCTTTTAAACGAAATAAAACCCTTCTAATTTTACCAAAATAAGTTGGTAAATTCTCAACGTTGTGTACTGCAGTGACGTCATCTCATGTTGATGACGTCATTTCACCATATTAACGTCATGCGATTGGTCAGTCGAAGAGTATGTAGCCAATGAAAACGCTCAAAATGTTATCTTACACATGGGTAAGATAGAAATATTTGTAATGGTTGTATTACACGGGAAACAAGGCAAAGCATGTGATAAAAAAAATCTAAGTACTACAGATTTTGCAATTAGTAATTGTCACGTTCGAGCACTAATAACAATGCGGCGTCATTGTCAGTTAATTAAGTGAATTTACTGTAACATAACTGATAAATGAAAATGTCAGTACGAATCAACACAATGTGTGTCTAGAATTATTTGTATCAGTTAAACATCATAATTGCTCCATTTATTAATAACCTAAGCATCCCGCATATGCTTGTCTTAAATTGGCCTTTTAATACAGAGGAGAAAATTGATTGTTTTTTCTTACAGATGATGTAAATAGAGAGAAATCTAGGATAGAGTCACAAAATGATGCTAGATATAAAGGAATGATTAATTATACAGAATTTTTGATAAAAAACACACACTTTTAATAACATGGTCATGTGTTGTTAAGTGATATATAATTATGAATAATAAATCTGACAGTATCCATAGTATAAATTTATAAAGTTATGTGGATTTGTTTTTAGAAAGTACTTATTAATAAGTTGATTTTTTGTGAACACAACTCACTGTATATCATACAGAAAATCTAACCTATGTTTCAACTTATATGCAACTAAATGTAAGATTACCTAATTGGGGACTTCACAAGTGCAGCAATTGGGCAAGCCTGACTGGACACCTTTATAAACCTTTTAGTAGTTTGGATGGGAAAAGTCACAGCTTTCCTATTGTTGTTAAATTTCAAGTTTCATGTTTCACTGAAATGGACAGTGAATGGGTGGGTTTTGTAGAAGAAGTGAAATATTCAAGTGTGTGTTGAGGGGGGGGGGAATGTCTTATTAGAATACTCAAGTGGCCTGTCCTGCAGATTTGTGGTGATTTAATTGAGCCTAAAGTGATTGGAATTTAGATTTGAGCTGGAAAATGTAAACAGTTCCAAAAATAGGGTTCACTGAAGTCTGTATTAGTCATTTTAAGGGGTGAAAGAAAAGTTTGACTGCAATTTATTGTTTACGATTATATATAATTACATTTTCCAGATTGCGGTCAGCTACTTAATTGTTATTTTGTTGTTGGTGTTAATCAGTAATAATTTGTACACTGAGAATTTTTTTTGAATAATTAACTTTTGTGTACATTTAAACTTGGGTTACTCTGAGTATCTTTAAGTGGTTATGTTGTCACACAGTGGATTAAAATTGGTTAGACATCGTTACTAAGGAACGATATTTTCCAGTAAAAAAGTGTGTCTTTTAAAAGGAATTAAACAGAAAATATCACCCAGGTAAGAGCCTATATAACAGACTTTTAGAAGTCTCATAAAAATTCAAATAACAGAAATGCATTTGATTTACTTAATGCTATATTAATATCATGCTTCAGGAGAAGCATTGTGATGCTGTAATGATTTGCCAGTTAATAATTAATTCTGTCAATGAAGCTGTTTTCTGTAATCGATAGATCAATAATAGGAACGACTGATTTAAGAACCATCAAAGGATGCTGGGTGGAACTTAAGATGTCTGATTAGGTAATAATTATTGAACAGATGTTTGTTTGAAGTAAATTAAGGATTTTGAAATGTACTTACAATGTCTGAGGTCAATATGTGTTTTACGTTTTCATCTGACGTGTAGGATACAGTATAGGGTTGTCAGATTTGAAGGGTTATTATAATTGTGTTAAAAGTATTTAACATTTTTATTTTGAAACATAATACTTTTTGTTTATTTCATAATTACGAAATTGATTTCGAGAAAATCTTATATTATTTCATAAAAACACAATATTATTTTGTTTACATGTAATATTATTTTCATTAAAATGTTACAAACATTATTTAATATTTTATTTCATTATTATGAAATCTTCTTCGAATAAACGTATACTATTTCGTAAAAGCAACTATTTTATTGAAATGCAATAAATGTAATTAGAACTAATATTATTCTTAAACAAGAGCTGTCAGAGGATAGCGTGCTCAGCTAATCGAAGTATTCAGTTGGTACGTATTTTGGATAGTGGAAGGGGCAAAATTTGTTAAAATACAAAACTTTTAAGTGAAGCCTTGTATGTATTTATTTCTAGATTTGTTTAATTAAACGAAAAGAGCATCTCGTGTAACTGTAACGTTTATTTTCATCATGCACAACCATTCATCTAAATTGCGAATCGAAATATCCATTTTTAGACGAAAATATTTAAACTGAAAAAGTTTGAACGAAAATATATAATTATAACACACAGAGTTATCTATCTTGTTACAGTTTATAATTTTTTGGAACAAAAACATTAACAACAAAGTCTATGTAAAAAGTGGGCTAACTCTGTCAAAATACAAAACAGAGTTATGGGTAATGTTGCCCCTGATATTAGAGTTGATGACAAAGTTTATCAGGCGAATATAAACTTTAACCTGAAAATCAACATGAAAAAGGGGCATAACTCTGTCAAAATACAAAACAGATTTATGGGTAATGTTGACCCTGATACAAGAGTTGATGACAAAGGTATATTCCAAGTTTCAAGTGCATAGCTTTTGTAGTATTGAAGTTACAAAACTTTCGTATATAAACTTTAACCAGAAAATCTATGTCAAAAAGGGGCAAAACTCTGTCAAAATAAAAAACAGAGTTATAGGGAACGTTGCCCTTGATACTGGAGTTGATAACAAAGGTTAGTTCCAAGTTTCAAGTGAATAACTTATGTATTTTTGAAGTTACACAACTTTTGAATATAAACTTAAACCAGAAAATCGAAGTGAAAAAGGGGCATAACTCTGTCAAAATACAAAACAGAGTTATGGGGAATGTTGCCCCTGACACTGGAGTTGATGACATAGGTATATTCCAAGTTTCAAGTGAATAACTTATGTAGTTTTGAAGTTACAACTTTTGAATAAAACTTAAACCAAATTCAAACGCGGATGCCGACGCCGGGATGGTAGGAAAGCTCACCTATTTTTTGAATAGTCGAGCTAAAAATGTATCACTATTTTGTATTTACAAATTATAATAACAACGTGTCTTTGCAATGTACAATAAATAATTAAGAATGTGTATGAAGTTTTTACAAAATATTATTGAATTAAAGCAATAACATTTTTTAATTATGAAATAGTATTACTTTTTATGCAAGAACATTTCATATTTTTACAAAATATTAATGTGCTTATACAAAAAACATTTCGCAATTACAAAATAAAAAACAACAAAGAGCATGTCCTGTCACTTTAGGGCCACATAATACTTGTTATCCAATTCAAACCTTTTTTTAAAAATTGAATTAGCTTCCTTACATATACAAGACAATCACATATAATTTTTTGAGAATTGTGACATATTTGCCCAAAGATATGGTGGTCTTATTGAATATTCAAATTTTATCAGTGTTTATCTGGTCAAGCATAAAGTATCACTGATTGCTGTACTGATGTACAACTGATTGGATTTGGGAATGTTGATTTGACATCAGATATCAACAAACACTTGAAGAGGGGGAGGGGTGAAATGAGTGTTCTTTGTGACTAAGGTAGTAATGGTTAAATGAATGGTGATGGTTTCCATAGTTACAACAGGTGTCCCAATTAAATATTCAACATATAATAACAAAAACTTGGACAATGGGGGGGTGGGGGGCATACCTAAGTATGTTATATGCTGAATTTTGGTATAACCACTGTTTGGTATAACCACTGTTTGGTATAACCACTGTTTGGTATAACCACTGTTTGGCATAACCACTGTTTGATATAACCACTATTTGGTATAACCACTGTTTGGTATAACTACTGTTTGGTATAACCACTGTTTGGTATAACCACTGTTTGGTATAACTACTGTTTGGTATAACCACTGTTTGGTATAACCACTGTTTGGTATAACTACTGCTTGGTATAATCACTGTTTGGTATAACCACTGTTTGATTTAGGTGAGGATTGATAATGGGAATGTATATTGAATAAACCGTTACCCGGTAATATTTTTTAAAATTTTATAATGCAGATGTCAATTTTAATAGCATGCATTTGGTTAAATGATATACTGTTATCAGTTAGATAATACTATGCCTGAAGCTGTTGTTGACTGTACAGTAAAAAACTACAGAATAAAACTCATTAAATATGCCTTTTTTACAAGAAGGGTTATTTTTTACATTTTCTGCAATTACCACTAGTAATGAGTTGTAAGATTGTAAGTAAATGTTATACACTTTATTCGTAATTCATGGAAAATCAAATTATACAGGTATATGATATTTATTTGTGCATGTGCAATGAATTTTTGTCAAGTGCACCAGAATTCTCCCCATATAGTCATCCCCCCTAGAAAGCTCGTTAGTTAGAGTAGGGGGGAATGTGCAACATACAGGAGATGCCGTAAATGTCCCTCGTTAGTTATAGTAGAGGGGAATGTGCAACATACAGGAGTTGCAGTAAATGTCCCATGCAAAAGACGAGCTAGTGGGCTATGATATAGTGGGGGCTCGAACCTGCGACCCCTGGGTTGCAAAGCTAGTGCTTTACCACTAGACCACTGATCCACCACTGGTCATTTATTTTCGAGGCAAATTGTGAGATCTCTAGTAAGGTCTACTATATTCAATATCTAAATTGTTTACACTGTGTTAAAAACAAATAATGATAAATTGATATACATCATATTCCCCCCCCCCCCCCCCCCCCGTCATGTCCTAACTGAGGAATGACATCACTGTCAACATGTGCCGACATTGTGAATAGATAGTAAAACTTATCTCCATACACCGAGCCGGATACATCAAATACGTCAAGGTATTATCACCTGGCTTTTGTTAAATGGCTTGTCAGTTAGACATAACTGATAATAAACTATGTGCAGTTAGTTTTGGAAAGTGTGTGATAACTTCATTTGGAATATTTACATTGTGTTTTTGCTGTGGATTATTTTCGCTGTGGATTTTAAACAATTTGGTAGGTTATAAAATTTATTTGTTGCATATAAATGGAATAATCTAATGTAAGCACTGAATGGAAAAACACCAGCCCAATTACTTCTGGTGTTTGCCCGTCAATCGAAAGGCATGCTACAGACGCTGTGTGTACTGTATGGCCATCAGATGATACAAGAAACCATCAGAATTATCAGTTTCTTCAAATTAAAATTAAGTACAGAACAATTTTCATACATTGTTTAATAATGGGAGATATAATTAAGTGATAGGAAATAAATGTTGATAAAATCATTGTTTCTTATATTTCTAATTTTCATTATTTCCCATTAAATATTTATTTTCCCCTTCCAATTGGCCCTACCACGGGGAATGGCTACCATTCCCACGATGGCTAAATAAAGGCTACTGAATAAGAACACAAAATATAAAGACCCCAAAATATAAATCTTGTTAAATTCCCCTAGGTGCACAGAGCCCTCCGCCCCCTCCCTTCCCTAGGCTATTTCCCGGTACCCGGAATCATTCTGTGTGTCATATACCCGCCTGTCGGGAATCGCTTTCAGTGTTAAAGTCCCTTATATGCCCACCGCCACTATCCCCAGGTGGAAAATATTGATAGGTGCATAATAACAGATGGGACTTTTTAGGGAGGATTTAACTCTTCATGATTGATAACAGTGTTGAAAATTAAAGGGAGCAATAATCATGAAACTAATCTAAACTTAAGATATTTGTATTGGCAGAATATACAGTTAAAAGTTAAGGTATACATAGGGAATATTACATGACTGTGTGGAATACAGCTTTACACAATCAACGACAGCGATACAACCAAACTGGAACACCACAGTCATGTAGTATTCAATTTGTTATATACCTCTTTAAGATCCAAACACTGCTACGAAACAAAAAATTATTAAATCTAAACAAAATAATAACAATATAGTGTAAGGTAATATTTTGAGCGAATATTTTTATCTTACACATGTGTACGATAACACATTGAGCGTTTTCATTGGCTACATATTTTTTTACTGACCAATCTCATGACGTTATTTTGGTGAAATGATGTCGTCAACATGAAATGACGTTACGTCAGTAAACGACTTTTAGGATTTATCAACATCTTTTGGTAAAATTATAAGGTTGTTTTTTTTCGTTTAAAAGCATGTGATAAAAAAGATCTGACACTTGTTGGCATTTTATACCATATATAATTAAAAGCCTCGCTTACTAACAAAATTCCTGAACTTGTTTAATAAATTATGGTATGAAATGACAACTCGACTCAGATCCTATATATTGCATGAAAGTGATTTTTTTAGGCCAGTATGGGGCCAAAATTTAAGGTCCCATTCCCCCAGATGTGGAAAATAAAAAATATATGAGGAGGTCACATTTTCATACACGATGTCCCTTTAAGTGGGGTTGGTAATTTAAGTAACAGTATTTATGAGTGATGAAACTGGAGATATGGGTGACCAAATTGGTTTTCAAATGACTTTTATATTAGCTAGCCATCCTATGGGTTAAAGGGCCTATGTCGTCGAACAATTGGATTCCTATTACACTATAAATGATATTATATGATAGAAATGCACTTTATAAAGACAAATGCATGAACTAAATAAAAGTTAATACAATACACAATAAGATATTTGATAAAAACAAATTAGTAAAAAAGTCTGAAAAATTACAACCCCAAGCAGGGATCGAACTCACGACTTAGGAGCCATATGAAGAAATGACAGTATACAGCGCTTTAACCAACTGCGCTATCATGCTTGGTAAGAAGTAGAGTGTACACTTTGGTTATAGAAATACTCACAATTATGATGTCAAAATGTAAACGTGAAAAGGGCCAAACAAATAAGACCCATATTATAAATTGATTTTTATCCCAGAATGCGTGCACTCTTTTTTCATTATATATACCCTTTTTAACGATTATTATATGTCAGTATTAATATATGAATTTCAGAATTTTTTTAGAAATGGCCCCCTTGAGGCCCTTTTCGATGAAATAGTCCCTTTAAAGTTGTGTGACATATTTACTTAGAAGGTAGCACAAAGGTTCAAAGTGTGCAGTTATGTCACAAGTTTATTTGTTTTCCTTTTAAGTTGGGATACTGGTAATTTGAGATTATATCGGCAACAGTTTTCTATGGACAGTTTGATGTGAGATGTCAACATAAACGTTTCTGCGGTTCTAATTAAAATTGTGTAATGGCTGTATCTGTGTTTGTGGGACTGTAGAATAATGGCATTTCCAGCGCAATATTGATTGTGATTGACATATCTATGTCAGTCACTATGTCTATGCTTAATGGTACAGAAATTGAGGTGTATAAACTCATTTGCTGTAAAAGTGAAAAATAGCTAATATAAAGGCCGTTACTGTAAAGGCAGATATATCATACATAAATAAAAACAGCAATTGATCATTATGAACAGAATATTAAAATAAAGAGTCCCCATTTATTTACCATTCTTCTAAAGTTAAAAACAAGAAATATGGAATGAATCAAGTTCTGTCATAATGATGTATCCAGAATTTACAACGTAATGTGAGTGACTGTTTTTATTTGTAAGGTGAAGCAGTAATTGATACAAATTACTCATCCATATAATAATTTCATTTAAGAAATAATTGAAGGGTTAGCGCTGGTTATTGCAGTAATAACCAATGGTTTGGATTTCATAGGAATTACGGCCATGATTTTTTGCAGAATAACCCATTGTTGTTTTCCTTCTTCATTTGTGGAAAACTTACCATGATCATTATCTTGTAAAATTATTAAATTATTGCATAATAGTCTTATCACTGAAGGATTTAAGTTGCAACATCTGCTTGTTGAATAATCATCAAGATCAAGCACCTGGATTCTCTCCCACCATTTTTAGTAACTCTTGACCACATATCAGTGCAAGAGTCTTGTTAATTGGGTTACGAAAGTAAGGGTGGGGGATCATAAGTGGAAGATACAGGATATGCCCTGTTCCACAGGCCACCTTTGGTCCGATTTAGTGCCCTGCATGTGGACACTGCATCTGATTTGTACCAGACACTTTCCCACTTTTATGTGTTCTGGACATCTTTCCCATAAACTGTGTAAGAAATCGCTGCTAAAAGAAATGGTACAAGTGAAACCATGGAATCCAAGACATGATCGATCCCTCCCAGACAAAATCCCTTCCGCTCATTTTTTTAATACCCGGACATAATCCAGTGTTTTTTCTCACCTTTGTGGGAAAGGTGGCGGGGCCCTTGAGATGGGGAATTTTACGCCATAACGGGACATTTTTTGAGGGAAAAATATTATTCCATGTTTATATTCTACTTAGTTATAAAACATTAATGAATTGTTTTGTCACAAATTATAACTTAGATTATGCACCAACTTGGTTTTATGAAAGTTTCTGGGTTTGTTTACTAAAATTCCCCTATCTTAGTCAGTTTTTGTCCGATTTTGGTCACATTTTTTTTCAAATGAAGCTTATATGTTGAGGGAAATTTTAAGGTAAATATAGGGGAAAAATATATACTTTTTAAGCAGGGGAATGGGGCCGAATTTTGGCCCAAAATTGGCCCTTAAAAAACACTGTAATCCCTCTCGATTATTTAACACTGCGGACAAAATTCGCCCTATTAAAAAACATATATTTTTTAGTCTTCATATGTATTTATTTAAATTATAAAAGGGAATAAAAAATGCTAACAATACCCATTTTGGTGAAGTGGAAATAAAGTGGACATTTGACAGTTTGTGTCTGAGACTACAAACATGGTTTTTAGACTGTTGGCGGAAGCCAACGGTCTTTTGAGAGGGTAATTTCCAAAACAGGTATTGCGGAAAACTACTTCATTTCCTTTCAGGCTGTTAGTCAGTAAATACAAACCTGAAAGGGTCCTTCTTCAAAACAGCAAAATTTCTCACCTGTTTTCTTGCATTTTAATTGTTTAAGATAATGTATGTAATATGTATTATAATTTGTATTTTATGTGATTTATTACAGTTACAGTTTTAAAAAAAACTTGATTTATTAAAAATGTAACTTTAAACTAATGACATTATTATTTTGCTATTTACTTGTATGTAACCAAAATATTCACATGAGTGTCCTGGAATAAGACCACCAAATTAATGCGTTACATCGGTTATTTTTTTTCTCGTTGTGAAAGTGATTTGTCATGTTACCGATTATAATTCTCAATATTTTGACAACAAATTATTGCAATTCATTAATAGTAAACTGTAGTATGTAGAATTGATAATATGCATCGGATGACCTACTTTTGACTCAGTAGGCTACGAAGCACTAACAATCAGTGCTCCTATAACTACTAAGCTTCATCGGTTATTCTGGCCCATTGCAGATTGTCTTTAATGGCGTGTATATAATTCAGTTTGCATAAGATAATTAGTATAAACAAATATTTGTTCGTTAATTACAAATTAGATTTGAATAAGAAGTCACATTATAAGGTTTAAATGTGGAAATTGAAATTCCTTCAAACATGTGTTTCCTTTTAAGCAAAAATGCACTCATAATTTACATGCTTTTTGTTTCTTTTGTCGCCAACAGTCTTTTTATGCTGTCAGCCTTTTGATTAAATGTTGATGGAAGATTATGTCGGGGTTGTAAAAACAATGGTAGGGATTTTGTCTGGGTACGTAAAATGAAGTGGGGGGGGCTTTTGTCAGAGGGGGATTTTGTCCGTATACCAAAAACATGTTTTCACATCCCTTTGAAATCAGATATCTCAATATGTTTGCCAAGAGTGGCTAATAAAGTGACTGTTTGCCTGTTTTTGCCAACAATATTAACCTTCATCACTCACATGCTAAGATTTCTCGCCACATTGTTAAGTACTTGTTTGGTGGTACATTTTACAGTTGTCAAGATCTCTTGGTAACTTTTGATGCTGGGGGCATTTGGCGTGGCAAAGTTTAAGGACACAAACCTAGATGTTGTCAAATCTGTATCATTGTGCCTGTATATTTTTGGCTATCATCTATAGATTTTGTTATGTTTTGATTCTAGAAATGTTGTCTCTTATATTAATAATTGCAGCCCTCTCCCTCCACCCACCACATATATACATGTATTTAGAATGTCTGTCCCTATGAGTAAGAGGCAATATCAGACATCCTAAAAGTTATTCAGCGTTTAGAGTTACTACATATTATTTGTTTGTTTGTATGAATTTTTCGCCGTTTTTAACAGTATTTCAGTCATATCAAGGCGTTCAATTAACCTACTCACACATTTCCTGGGCAAGCTTAGCCGATCTGAGCGGTTTACCAGTACTAAGTGCACATACTTATGCCAGTAACTGACGACTGCCCTACTTGAATCAGAGGTAGGGTGAGAATGGCCGTAGAAATAATTTCATGACCAATCCCCACACAAGTTATGTGGTCAAGCTGGGGCTCGAACTCATGATCCCCGGATTGACAGTCCAGCGCTTTACTAACTAAACTAGCCCGGCGTGGCACATATTATTTAAAATGATGTATCCCTTTTGATCTTATGATCTAGAAATAATAAACAATTAATGATGACATAAATATATGTGCTTAATTGCATACATACATTTGTTTACTATTCAATAATGTATGGGTCTCTTTGAACTTGAATGATATTGATGTATGATTGACAGTAGTTAATTGTAAATTTGTCAGAGGTTGACATGTTTTAGTGTTATGGCAATTTGCCTCTTATGTTTTAACCCTTGTTGCATTATTATTTGATGATGTACCGTAATTATTGATACCCAATTTTCAACATCTCCTATGACTCAAAAGAGTCCGGGAGTCTCTTAAAAATAACAGGCAGATTCCCAACGCTATGAAAATCATTTCTCCAACATAGTGTACCTGAAGTACAGCAGTGTAACAATTACAAAATATCAAGGGTGATAATCATGTGCAAGCATTCAAAATGGTGGATCCGTGGTCTAGTGGTAATGCACTGTCTTCACAACCCAGGGGTCGCAGGTTCAAGCCCCGCTACACTCTAACCTACTAACTTGTTGTTTTTTTCATGAGACTTTAAACGGAGGTGCGGTGTACTAGATGCTTTACATCGGGCACTAAAAGACCCATGGTTGCCCTGGAACGGGGCGCGTCCTGTATCTTGCACTATCCCCTGTAACCCAACAAACAAGTCTTCTGAGGGAGATGGCCATAAAGTAAGAGAGTCCCGGTGCACTCGATAAAAGTGTACTACACACACACACGCATTCAAAGTTTGCATACTTGATCTTGTCATACTGCAAAAGATCAAGTTGTCTGATGCTAAAACAGTGACAATATTACAGTTTTTACAATGATCACAGAACAACTTTTTTGAATCCTTGAAAATGATTTGTTTATTGGGATTTTTTGCCGTTTTTAACAGTATTCAGTCATATCATGGCGGTCAGTTAACCTACTCACACTTTCCTGGGCAAGCTGAGCCAATCTACCACCCTTCTCAAATAAGCGTATTAAATCCTGTGGTATTGGCACCATATTTTTTCTGCGTTAAATGCGCATTGAATACACTTTTAGTACACTAAGTGTATTGTTTCTGTACTTTTTCTGAATTTTTTCAAGGAGAAAAATACACTTTAAATGCACTTAAGTGTGTTAATGCAGGAAAAATGCAGAAAAAAATACTATTTTTTCTGTCATAAGTCTATTGTTTCTGCATTTTCAAGTGTATCAAATGCAGAAAAAATATGTTGCCAATACCAATGTGTTTAAAACGCATTAATGGCGTATTAAATAATCTTTTTGCAGAAGGGCAGTATTAAATGCGGATACTTATTCCAGTAACTGACAACTGCCGTACTTGAATCAGAGGTAGGGGGAGAATGCCGTAGAAATAATTTCATGACCAATCCCCACACAAGTTATATGGCGGGGCTGGGGCTCGAACTCACGATCCCCGGATTGACAGTCCAGCCCTCTACCAACTGAGCTAGCCGGACCCGGCTCCTTAAAAATGACAATTAACAATAAATCTATGCTTGTTTACACTTTGCAGTATGCCAACTTGGAATGGGCACACATTGATTATAAACTGCTCTTTAATATGAAATATCTGTTAACTGCTGAACGTAAAACAATTTATTCCCAAGGTAATAAGGCGTACAAAAAAGGAAGTTTGTTTCCGGTTACATGCCCCAAAAATATAGGGTAGGTAGGTCGGGATTTATTTAATTTTTTTATTTCTTTATTTGGTAAATGGTCAACTTGAAAATTGTAAAACTGAATTAACATTTAAAATATATCAGTAATATCCTTAAACATTGTTTATTAGTGGATACTATCAAAACAAAACACTTATTTATCCAAAGGATTTAATTATTGGAAGAAAGTAAAATAAGCAAAAATATATATGACCCACGCGATAAAATGTTCTAGGGTCGGGGCATTTTTTTAGGGTAGGTTGGGTTACCCGATTCAAACATAATTTTTGTGTATGCCTTACCAAGATACCAAGATATTAATCAAAAGAATGTCAGAATGTGACATTGTTTGAAGATAACAGTGCCCAATTAGTGAGTCCAATGGGTGATAACTGTAATTGCGGAATTTGTGCATAACACCTTCAATGACCCCCGGGTGTGAAAACAATAAAATGGTTGAAGGTTTTGTGTCATTTTTGTCAGTTACTGCCATTACCTGTTCAAATGGAGGATGTTGTGATTTAAATTACCTTTACAAATTCACCAGTTGATCATGTTTTTTGGAGGATGTTGTGTTTTAAATTACCTTAAAACATTCACCACATGATCATGTTTTTAAGGAGTTGGATAATTTAATGGTGCTCAAAGTGATGGATAAACAAATGTTTAAAGAGAGGTAACTTGAAACTTGCTCAGGCATATATTTTAATAATAATAATAATCATAATAATGAAAATACTACTACTGCTACAACTACTACTACTACTAATAATAATAATAATTATTATTATTATAAATAATAATAGTAATAATAATAATATGATACCAATGAATATATAATAATAATAAATAAATGTGTACTACTATTACTAATAATAATTTATTGATACAATATCTGTGCTTTTACTTGAATATTTGTACACCGATTTAACACAGTCAAAGTGCAGAAGAAATATTAGTCATTAGAATTGATATGTAAGATAATCATGCATTAAGGTCATTGTCAGGTTATTTTTTCTGAGCTTTAACAATGCATTGCACATAAGTTATTCTTTTAACAAAGTTTCTCTGTATATAGCTTCTTTTATGATGTAAATTTAGTAGGTTTAGTAGGTGTATACATGCTTGTCATATTTAATGCAGATTTACAGTCTTCGAAATTAGCACTTGCCCACTTGCCCATGGCGAGAAAAATGTTGTCTGGCACAAAACAATTTCTTAGTATCCCGCCTGGCACGTATATCAAATTTAGAGATGCCCATTATGTAGAGAAACATCAAGTTTTTCAGAGACTTGTGTCAATATATGAAAACTGGATCAGGCAAAAGGATAATTAAGTAGTGAAACACACGAATATCACACTTGTATCACACTTGTTATTTCTAGATAATAAATGTTTAAATGATGAACTGTTGTTAGTTGTAGATTTTTAATATAAAAAAGTTTTTGGGCAAGTAAAAATTCTAAAGTTACTGGCCCGAATGGCAAGTAATTTTTTAACGTTAATTTCAAAGACTGGATTTATGTCTTCTTTATATGGTTAATTAGAGTAAAAAAGTACTGCAGTATTCCTGTAAAACATGCTGCTTGATATGAGGCGTTTCATGGGAAACCCCGGTTTAATGCATGTGCGTAAAGTGTCATCCCTGAATAGCCTGTGCAGTCTACATAGATTAATCCGGGAAGACACTTTCCACCTGCGTTCTGGATTAGCCAATGCAGACTGCGCAGGCTAATCAATGTCCACACTAAGCACTTGCACTGTTATTTGTTAAAACAAGAAGCAAGATTTAAAAAACATTAAAGAAGATATTTGTATGTTCCTGCTTATAATTATGGTAATATTGTCTCAGACAATACATACATTCTATAAATGGGTCAGTTCATATAAGTAACATCAGAGTTATTGCCCCTTCTTGGTGGTAATGTATGTATCTAATATTGTCAATAACTTCATTGCTAACATACATTCTATAAATGGGTCAGTTCATATAAGTAACATCAGAGTTATTGCCCCTTCTTGGTGGTAATGTATGTATCTAATATTGTCAATAACTTAATTGCTGTGAGTAGATCAAGGTGTGTAAAATGATAACGATGGTAAAATGTCGCTGGGTGGTGAAAAGTGTAGCCAGTCCGGGACTGGAACCCGGGACCTCTTGCGTACAGTGCAAGTGCTCTACCGAGTGAACTAACCGGTCCGCTTACATAGCTTATCACCAGTCATGCTTAAGTTCGGTACCGTGACATTCTCCTCGAGTATCGGACTGGCTGCACACCAGCGACACAGAAATTGTTCCACAAATAACAATTATTACTGGTAAAATGCATAATTTATTGTTGATGGCGTAAGTGGCCCCTACCTTTAGTGATTTGTTTTAGTTTAATTTTGTTTAATCTTATTTAATTTTGCCTGCTTATATAGAAAGCCAGGGGCTTATTAGGGAACTTTCGAGTCTGTTTCCCGAGAAGAATATAATCAGAAATCCAGTTATTTGACTAAACAAATTCACTATAAGTCGCGGCTCGGATGGGAATGATTTTGTTTTGAGATATTTCTTCGAGGGGCGTATGTATGTAGTGAATATGTTCAGCCAAATAACTTTTTTCTGATTGGCTAATTATGTCATTGCCATGAGTTACATAAGTCGTGGCCATGAGTTACCTAAGTCGTGGCCATGAGTTAATAAGTCGTGGCCATGAGTTACGTAAGTCGTAACCATGAGTAACATAAGTCATGGCCACGAGATACTAAGTCGTGGCCACGAGATACTTAGTCGTGGCCACGAGATGCTGAGTCATTGCCACGATTTAATAACTCGTGGCCACGAGATAAATTATTTTTCTCACATGCCACATCTATGCCACCTGAAAACCTGTTATGGAATTATCTGTTTATCTTTTCAGATGATGTCCAAGATTCTCTTCAAGTCAGCAGATGTCCTGTGCTGTTTTGTGTAACATCAGAAAAAAACTCACAGAAAACAAATCCTTACACTAAATACAATCCGACCTCTCTGCAAACAATGATTGGATGATTACTCAGTCTTCAAAATGGCTTCCCTTGTAGACAGATTGCGTGCACATATTCATCAGTAAGTGTTTTCTACATTATTTTCTTAAGATTAGTTAAAAAATAAATTAGGCGTGTTGTGGTAAAACGGGGCGGACAGTGTTGTCCCGGATCAGCCTGTGCAGTACTTTCCGCTTTTATGGTATTTTCTGTTTCAAGAAAGTACCTTCTACACTTAAATCCACTGCAAGCGGAAAGTTTCGTCCCGGATTAGCCTATGCAGACCGATCCGGGACGAAACTTGACACATGTGCATTAAGCCCGGTTTTCCCATGACACGCCTCATTTATTTATTTTAGCTTGATGATGCCGAAAGTCTGATGCTCATTTCGTGGGTAGAACCATTACTTGGTGTCACTGAGAAAGATACTCGAATTCTCCTTGAATAGTGATCGAACTTAAAATTGTGACTAGCAAACCATGTCTGCATTATGTAGTGCAATAAAACCACATTTGTACCATCTATTTTATATTTAGTTCACAAAAAATGTTTATGTTTTAATATTATTTTAGTTGGTGCTTGTGTGCATAATATAAGTATTACATTACATTGATCCTTTTATTTTTTTTATCAATAAACCTGACGTCATTGGCTCAATGTTTATCAATAAAGCTGACGTCATATTGAATTGTTATTTATTTACGTCACTGAAACGCACATTTGAATGTACTTCGCTGAAATAAAATGGGTGGAGTATAGATAAATATAGTTTTCATTCATAACCTTTCAAAATACAGACGCATTATATATAAGATCGAGTTAGAATCGAAATAATTGACGGGTAAGTGTTGGTTATTGCGGTAAAAATCAACAGCTTGTCGTTCCATTGCTATGGCCCTCGTGGTTTAATTCCTACGCATCTAAACTCCAGACTGTTGGTTATTAACGCAATAACCAACGCTGACCCGTCAATTATTTCTTAAACAAATTGACATTTTGTTAGTTCATTAAATCTTTACCAAAATTTATTTGTATTAGCATGTATTTAAAATTCAGCTCTCAGCATATTTGCAACATTCTGAATTAAGCAGAATTAAACATAAAAATAATGTTATTGCAAATATTCATGCATTTAAAGATTGTGTTTAAACAGGCGTCTTGTTTGAAGTGTGAAAATTGCTCTTTAAAGTAAATTCCATTGAATTATCGATCACCTGTGTTTTTCATTTTAAGGCTACTTCAGACCTTTTTACTTTGTTAGAAAATGGACAAATATTGTTAACATTTAATGGATGCTTTTAACTGTTGACTGCCTGCTTGTTATCTAGACAAATAAGCTAATAAAATATCAATTAACATTAATTCAACTTTAAAAGTGGTTAGCAGCTGATGATCAAATCATAATTGGTTCTTTATTTTGGTCTTGGAGATGAAACGAACACACGAAATGCGAATGAAATTGCTCTTGAATAGCTAGGACTTTTACAGTATAATCACTAATTTCTTTCCAATTTTGAATTAAAATTTATGTTAATGTTTTCATCATGAAATTTGATCTTGAAAATCCAATTTTGCGTACAGAATTTTTACAGTTTTCTGTTCAGAAATGTATTTATTTTGTTGTTTTAACCATATGCACTTGTAAGTTTAACATTCACTGGTAGTTGATATTCACCCTAATCCCTTCAATGAACCTTACAAAAAGGGAATGACTGAAAGTTTAACGAGACCTGTCCTAGTCTGTGCAGCCCACACAGGCTAATCTGGGACCACACTTTTCGCCTACAGTGGATTTATGTTTAGAAAAGACTTCCTTGAAACAGAAAATACCATAAAAGCGGAAAGTGTCGTCCTTGATTAGCCTGTGTGGACTGCACAGGCTAATCCGGGACGACACTTTACGCACATGCATTAAGCCCAGTTTTCCCACGGCACGATATTATCAACTTTCAAGCATAACTCAAAAAGAGTTAATCACAAAATTAACTCATTAAATTATATTCTTTTTATAATTAAAACTGTTTAAAAATGACTTTCATATATTTATTATAAATTCTTGTAATAATTACGAACTGTTTAAAAATAACCTTCGATAAATTATATATTTAGTTAAAGCCGCAGTCCATAGAATATAATTCAATGCATCGTAAATTGGCATGAGTTTTAATGAATAATAATGCCATTTATTTGACTGAAATAGAGGATATTTGTTTCATGCAGTGTAAGATCGTATTTTATTTCATGAGTGGTCATAGAAACAATATTTTCACGAGTGGCGCAGTATCTAGACCATGAATTATTATAACATTAGTGTATATTCCATTCGTTCAAAGCGTTTTCGAACATAGACATTATAAAAGGCCTTTTGTAAACAGTTTTCAGTCAAATAAAATTCATAAACGTTCATTAGAACTAATGCCAATTTAAGATGTATTGAATTGTATTCTATGAACTGCGGCTTTAAAGGAACCTGTTTACAGATTGACGAACTGAAAATTTTTCAACTTTTTGTCACCAATTCCAAAAATAAAAGAACACTGTATACAAGGGAACAAAATAACACTACGGACCTAGAAATATACTTTAAAAACTGTTTCGTTTATGAGGAATCATCAGTTGAAATGGATAAAATTATAAAGCGTTTGTATGTTAAACGATGGAATAATTTGGAGTGTTTCTGTTGTTTTCGTTGAAATTATTGACAACATGTGGAACACTTACATAAAGTAAATAATGCAGGATTAAACATAGATTTTGGAATGGCCGAGTGGTTAAGGTGATAGCCTTTTAATCCGGAGGTCCCGGGTTCAAACCCCATTGGAACAAGTTTTTAGCTCACCTAAGAACGAAGTGCTAGGTAAGCTATTGGTATAGGGGACCTCTCCGGTGTCGTCCATCGTCCGTCGTCCCTATGCCTTCAACAATTTGGGCCGTTATTGCGATAAAGACTACATTTTTATTCAGCTTTGACCTAACTTGCAGAGTTTATGTATAACAATAAAATCTTGGATGGGATTGTTATTGGGTCAGATCACATCAGAGTTATTGCCTCTTTTTCATGCAGAAAAAAGTGCAAAAATGCCCTTTTCCAACATATAGACTTTATTTTGCATCCAATCTTAACCAAACTTTTACATTTTTTGTATGACTATCAGATCTCAGAAGACGCCAATAATGGGTCAGATCGTGTTTCAAACACCAGAGTTATTGCCCTTTGTTTATAAAAAAAATATATACAAAAATGGACATTATTCAGGATAGAGACTTTATTTTTCATCCAATCTTAACCAATCTTAAACAGTTTGTCTACTACCATGAGATTACAGTTGAAGTCGAATATAAGCAAGATCGGACCAGAAACACCAGAGTTATTGCCCTTTGTTTGTGAAAAAAAATATGCAAACATGGACATTATTCAGGACAGAGACTTCATTTTTTATCCAATCTTCACCAGTCTTGCACAGTTTGTCTTTGACCATAAGATTAATATTGAAGTTGAATATAAACAAGATCGGACCAGAAACACCAGAGTTATTGCCCGTTGTTTGTGAAAAAGATATGCAAAAAAGGACATTATTCAGGATAGAGACTTCATTTTTTATTCAATCTTCACCAGCCGTGTATAGTTTGTCTATGAATGTAAGACTACAGGTGAAGTTGAATAAAAGCATGATAGGGCCAGAAACACCAGCGTTATTGCCCTTTGTGTTTGGAAAAAAACATCAACAAGTTATCAATGATTGGCTTGCACACACGACTTTTGATTCAATATTGACCAAACTTACACAGTTTGTGCATGACTATAAAAATT
The DNA here is from genome assembly GCA_027627225.1 of Congeria kusceri. NCBI lineage: Eukaryota > Metazoa > Mollusca > Bivalvia > Myida > Dreissenidae > Congeria > Congeria kusceri. The sequence goes on along the minus strand of CM051040.1, from coordinate 11,470,692 downwards.
GATTGATAAAATTTGATTTCTAACAATTGCAAGACTTGCATGCAGTTATTTGTACATGCAACATTGATGTCTTCAGAGCCTGCATTAACATCATTTATCATTATTGAACAAAAAATTATCAAAGAAAAAGCAAAACTTTACCTTATAGCATAGCCATTGTAATTATCGCATTGCAACTAGTTCTCCAAAACTGTTTGCGAAAAAGACATCAAAATCTACTGTTTCTGCATTTTCCCGAATTTTCAATGACTTAATGAAAAAGTATTAGGTAAGAATATTGAGAAAAAATATTTGAGAACCATTAGCAAAAAAACCTCTACCCAACTGGTACTTTAGTTAGCCCATTGCACTAACCGTGGTTTTAAATGAAAATTGATCCTATCCCCCTCGGCGTATTGTTCAGATACCTTAATTTTCAAACCTGTCACAACAGTATGGTCTTCATCTGTACCAGTTCTCAGGTGAGTGCTTTGGGCCATTGTGGCCCTCTTGTTGTTCTTTTTTTACATACTGTCGTTTTTATTATACATGAGTTCTTTAATTCCAATGCTTAAATCTGTCAAGTTAAGACATTTTAATGGCATACTTAAAAAAAAAAAGTGAAAATCTGTGAACAAGCCCCTTTAAGTAAACCAGTGATCATTGAATGCAACCTTCCAAATGACCATTTAAGAAATTTTACCATTGAACCCAGCATTGTTCTTCTGTTCTTGAATGAAAATTCTATTATCCCTTTACATGAGTCTGCATAATGATAGGGTACCGCGTGTAAATTGCCCGCAGTAATGAACTAATTAAATTAGACGAGGTTTAGTGATGAAGCACAAAGGGGACTTAATTATTGCACCTTTTGAACTTACTAAAAGTGGTTTTGTAGTCAATGAGGCAAAACCTTCGAAAACATTAAAAAGCAATTTTCTGTAGTTTTTAAATATTTGTAGCAATGCATTTGATGGGTTTTAATGATATTATTGTAAATGCTTCCATTAAACTTGTCACAGCTGCATTTAAAAGGTATTGTGTTGCAAAATCCAATAGCTGATATTGAAGAAACTTCAATTGCTTGCAGTTTTAAGTTTGTTGACCTTTAATTTTGCATTTAACAAAGATTTGAAAACACGATAATGGCTGAATGTTATCAGGTTTTAGATAATTGGCAAAACACTCTTAAGTTCCGGGTGGCATTTTGTTCATTGAGTAATAAGTAATAAGTAATTGGCCACGTTCTTTTTTTAACGGCTTTTTTGTGTATATTTTGCTGATTATTTTTACGAAGCTAGAATTAAAGGATTAACAAATTTAAAGCCTAAAGCTTTCTGTATTTTACAACGCATGGCCTTTTGCTTCATACGAAGATGTGAGCTGTCATTTTAGCTTTATTTAGAGGGACCTGTTCACAGATTGGCACATTGACAATTTTGTCATAGATCCAAAAAGAAATTATAGATCAGTGTTCTGTCGTGAATTTGGACTATGGGGACATGGGCCCTCTAGGCTCGAAAAAGTGGGGACAAATTACAAAAATGTAGTGACACAGACAAAAAATGTTTTACACTTCATGAATATTCCCAAAGCAGATTTTTGTTTTGAAAAGTACGTACCAGCTGTTTTAATTCATGTTTGTTTTTCTTTTCTGTTCAAAAAAGGATTAATACATAATATTGTGATCAATGTGAAACTGCATTCTTAAATACCTTATAACCTTGCATTATTAATTCCAATTTGAACAAACAATAAAATCCATTATAAACACAAGGCATTAATAATGAAAACTTAAAACTACAAAGTGAACAGCGTGACGTCATCAATTGGCTGGGTATCCAAAACTGCAAGCCGTTATCAACACCCATAGCAACGGTGTCGGTGAATTCGACTTCAAAAGGCTTTGATGTGTCTGACGAAATGCGGCTGCCGTTTAGCAGTTTGTCGCTGAAAAGCGTTTTTCACCCTTAGCATGTGGACCTCATGAACAACTTTCTATTGATACTGCTGTATCTGAACTACTCAAGCGCTGCCGATAGAGCGTTAATGAATTAGTGTTCAAGAGAAAAAAATTGGTTATAAATTTACGTGATGTGACGATCATATATATTAAGTTTTTTACTAAATATGTCGAATTATTTGCTTGTTAATTGTGTGCGCCCGCGGATCCGCTTATGAAAATTTGATGGGAACAAATCATTTATTTTTGCGCCAATGGCGCAAGGCCGCATACATGGCAGAACACTGTATATTATGTTATATACAAACAAGCGAAATATCACTCATGACTAATATTGTTTCTGTAATAATCATCAATCATCAATGAAAATGGATAAAATGATAAAACGTTTGTTACGCTTTATCAGTATTGTGAAAAAAAAACGTGTATCACTAACATAGCGTAACAAATACTTAACCAAATGTATAAGTCTGAATGGCCGAGTGGTAAGCGCATGAGATTTTTCTCTTAAACATCCAGGGTTGGAGTCCTGGCGAAGGCAATTTTTTTAATTTAACTTTTTTTCTTTAATAAGTGAAAATGCTGCCTCCGCGATGGTTCAAACCTCCGATCTCCAAATAAACAATCTGCCATGCCAATCACTAAGCCAGACGGTCAAATATAGTTATTTTATACATGTCCATGTACTTTAACCTTTAAGTGGGTGATGATAAATTATCGTAGTCAGCGATTTTTTTCACAGCTTTGGGAATGGGTCCGGTACCAATCAAATTGGGCATTTTGCAATGTGAAATTGGGAAAAATTTAAGAAAGGCATTTAATTAAGAAACAACTTAAACTGGAGTTTTATTGGTTGAATTTGGTATTTTAATGTTGTTTATCTATACACATACATTAGTACTATGCTCAGTATGTACAACTTAAGAATGGAATCACATTTCCTAAGTATTTAGCATTTTGTTACTTCTGATTTGGGAATTTGTTTCTTCCAGTTGGGAAAAATAAACCATATTTGGCATTGGCAATGGGTCTATTTACCTATTCAGTCAGTTTGTGATACAAACGCTTTATAATTTCATCCATCTTGTGCTTTGTATGTAGGAGTTTAATTCCGATGCATCTATATTCCTTACCATGAGTAATATTGAAAACCAACTACATTGTATTATCAAAAAATAAAATTTCTGAAATGTTTTTCTAGTCTATGACACAGTCACACTGGTTTAGCATTTTTCATTCCTTATAATTATAGGTAAGCAAGCATGAATCTCGTTTCATGAATCACTGACCAGTGAATAATTTGGAACAAGCTTTGACCTTAACGAGAAATTGTTAGCGATATTTGACACTGTAGGCGTAAAACGAAATTCAATACAATTAATTTTAAAGCTACAAACTTATAGGAATAAAATGAACTACCTTAAATCTTTGTAGTTTTAAATTTGTATTGGTATGTTTTATTCCCAGAAAATAAATGCGTAAGTAATAATGTTTTATAGACCTGTAAATGTTCTAGCTATAGTTAAATAATTAAATAAAATTATGTTGTTGTAAGATTTTTGTAACACATTACATTTTTGACTGCTTTATTTGTGTAATTAATAATAATAATCATAATAAACATACAAATAATAATAATAATATTATTATTATTATTAGTATTATTATTATTATTATTATTATTATTATAAATAATACTAATAATAAAAATAATAAGAAGAAGAATAATAATAAATAAGAAGAATAAGAATAAACATACAAATAATAATAATAATAATAATTTTATTATAAATAATATTAATAATGAAAATAAAAATTATAAGAATAATAATAAGAAGAATAAAAATAAACATACAAATAATGCAAATAATAATAATAATAATAATAATAATGCAAATAATAATAATAATAATAATAATAAACATAAAAATGATAAACATACAAATAATAAACATACATAATAAAAATACAAATAATAAACATACAAATAATAATAATAGTAATAATAATAATATTATTATTTTTATTATTATTATGCTTATTATTATTATTATTGTTGGTTATAATAATAATAATAATAATAATAAAATATTATTATTATTTATAAATAATAATGCACTACCTGACAAAAATATTTACAATAACAATAATAATAGAACATAGTATTTATTCTCTAATTTTTATGCATACAAAATATATTTCAAGACAACAGCGTAAAATTTAATAAGACAGAATACGATACAACGCCTCGTTATATTTAATACCAGGGCCAAACTCGCTTCATTGGTCGCTTTGTTCCTGCCGAATTTCTAAATATTTCGATTTGTTAAATGTTGTCTCGGATTTCAGGCAACATTTGGCCCAAATTTCTTTTTTTATTTTTCTTCAAATTACTGTCATACTTAGCTTTCACGGTGCATTGTCTTTGAAAGAAAGTGTGGATAGCATTTATTAGTACGGCGAAATAACATGAAAATTGAAATTAAATTAAAAAGTGTTTCTCTAGCATTGCGTTTACAGATGTTTCCTCCTGTACCTGTACATGTTGCATAACAAGTCTGTGGTTTTGTGAATGGAATAAAAGCTTGAAAAGCTAAATGATCAACTGAACCATTGGGATTATTTGTTGTCTTGTTGATTTTTCTGTGAATAATTTCATATAAAAACAATTTGTAGTATAAATTGGGTATCCAAAATTAATTAAGACTGTGTCATTGTTGATTGCATTTATAATTGCATACCGATGTGTTTATATTTAATTGGCTGTTTAAAAAACATCTGAGAAAGTGTGGTGGAGAAATTACGTAAGACATCTCAATGCAATGGACTTAGTGCAAAGTAGACTGTACTAAAGGGACACAACTATGAGTTACTACAGGTAATTTTGCTTGCTTTTGGTCAGAGTTGTGTGCCTTGTTGATTTTCTGAACATGAGAATAGAGCAGTTTGCGGTTTCTGTGGTTTTTCAAACAAATCCATTATTCATTAGTAAAAAAGCACGCACCAGTTAATGTTGTTTTAGTGAATTTATCATTTTTTGTTGGATTATTAATTTTATTGATGTATTGTTGCATAATAACATTGGTTCGGTGTTGTTATGCTTTAATATGCTTACAGTTAGTAACTAAATAAATACATGTGACATTGCATTATGCTAATCAGCTGATAATACATTTGGGTTAACAATTACTTATCTTGTATACATGTATACACAGTAATTTTTTTTCATGCACAAAGAGATAAGTTTTATTTAATTTGTCAAAGCACTCCGTGGCAACCCATTTGCCTCAGCTTGGGACAAGAACAACTATTTAGGGCATATATGTTTGAAAGTTTTATTTTATTTTTCTTCAAATTACTGTCATACTGGGCCAAGTGTGAGGTTCTTGCGCTCATCAACGGGTTTACACTCCGAATGCTTTGCATTGACCATTCCAAGGCAGTGACCCCAGTTTTATTCATGCGTGTTTTGTGTTTGTTATGTGTTTTTGTGATGTCCTGTGTATTGTTTTTGGCAATTGGTCACTTGCCATAAATAAAAGACCTCGGGCTGCTAATAAAGAGTTCTCCCCTGCTGTCGCAACTGGAGTTTCGCTTTGTTTATATTTAAATCCAGTACAAGCTTGGCATTTTAATATTTTTTCGGAAACTATATAAAAAAAAATTATTTTCTTGCAGTCTTTCATGGTGTGCAATACACTCAATTAGTAACCTAGAGCTGTATCTGTTTAATGTCAACGCTCTTTAAAGAGGTGTCCCAAACTTTTCCATGAAATTAATTTAAAGGCCAATTTCCTCATTTCACATGCAACAATATGAGATATTAGGATTAAGTGTCCAATTTTCAAACACCTTGCTTGTTTTTCAGATCTGGTCCAGCGAAAACAGGTCCCGGAAAAGCGCTTCCCGTGTATGACGGCAGAGCGTGGCCCGTGGTGAGTACACACTCTAATGTTTCAAAGTCCATGTCCGGGCGGGAGATATTAAACCCGAAGCTACTTTTGTTGATAAATACTGGCTATTTTTGTTGAAAGAAGAATGTAAGCCTCCGTGAATCAGTAAACGCCCCATGAATTTTAGTTTGTATGTCAGTACGTTCGTCTGTCTGTTCCGGTGTCTGTCTGCTTGTCCGCTCCATACCTTTTAACCACTTTTTAAAAAGGAATTCGATGAAATATGACGGTGATGTGTTCAAATTAATATTCTTCATCTTCATATTGTATTTTCTTTATTTGTTCAGGTTTGTTCAAATAAATACTATTATTCATTTAATAAATCTGTTAGTAAATACATGATTTCTACTGAAATGCACTTTCAACAAAACTAGCTTGGACTCCAAAATTGGCATTTCGCCAAAAGTAGTCTACAGTTTAATGCTTCCCTGTCCAGGTGCTGATACAGGATTTAGAGGGGGCGGAAATATTCTATAACTACCAACAAGCCTGCTTTTTGTCTTTCTAACATGTTAGGATAGATATCCAAATTGTGCATTATCGACAAAAATGAAGAATTTGATGAAAAATCACACAATAAAATAAGACATCATATGCAATTCAATGCATAGGTTTAATTTGTTGTGAAGTTTCAAAAATCGAATGTTGGACAATCTACCTGCTTCCGACCCCCTCTAAATCTTAGCAGCCTATGATGGCGGTCATTTCCTATGTATTACTATGTATTCGAGAAAGTTTGTATGCCAGAATTGCAATCCGATTGGGAAAAATACAACTTGTGATTGCGAAGAGGTTGTTTAACGTAATCTGCAAAAGAAGGAAAAAAACTTGCTGTCTACAACATTAATCTTTTCGGTAGATGTGGATTTAGTCGATAAGAGCCTTTCAAATACTGAGTTTTACAAATTAACCTCATTTTTGTTTGTAAAAAATTTATCAAATATTCATAGTTCCGTTCAAATATTCATTGTACCTTTTTCCAAAATGAAACAAATTTCCAGAAATTAAGTCTAATTGTATGATCACCTAATTAAAAAAACAACAACACACATTTAGATAATCACATTGATCAGTTGCAGTGTTCAGGACTGCAATTTTAGTATAACTGAATTCAAACTTTCTATATTAAAGTGCACCTTAAACTTTAAAAGCAAAAAAGTAGGGTTGTTTCTTTTTTCAAATGTTCATTAGTTACATACTTATTCTAATGTTTTAAAATATTTTAATCAGTGACGTTTTTCCCACAATGTGTCGAAATATCAACACAACAAATTCTTTGGTACTGTTTTGCATTTTATGCTCAATTAATTGCTTGATCAGAATTTCCTGATAAAATTCACAAGATTTATCAGATAAAATAAACACATTGTTCCCATTTGTAAAATAATTTAGTGTCATTTAACCTTATCTTGATGAAGTGCATTATGGGTAGTGCTTCTATTGTTTTTGACTGGTTACATGATGATATGTGATCATTGTTTGCCTGCTATCAGTTGAATAAATGTATCAGATTATCAACTAATTGATCACATTAGTTTTCTATAGAACTCTGGCTATTTTTGACTGCCAGAGTGTATTAAAGGGACTGAACTCCAGATGGTTCAATCGTAAAAACTAAAGAAAATTGTCACAAATACACGATTTTCATACATCATCATATAGAACACAATAAAATATTAGACATGTATGTGTTTATTTACCTGAATAACAATAAGTGTATACAGTTTTCGTCCTTTTTATCGTTCTAAAATCTATATCATCTGCAGATGCTTCAACACATCAAGTATTTTTAAAATAGCGCCTCTCATATGTGGGATAATCACGTGACAGTTTAGTTTTGTCGAGTCGTGTTCTAAACAAATAGTGATGGTTTTACGCATTTTCTTTCTATTTAGGCATAAATACAAAAAAAAATTATGCCCATCTGAAGTTGAGTATCTTTAAGAAATGGTCACATAATCCTCAGCAAATGGGTTCTTAAAAATTCCTCTTTAATTAAACTTTAACTGTTTTACTTTTATGTTGGTGAAAATATGTAAAAATCACGTGCCTTACAGTAATTCCTATGGCAACTTCCTCAACATATTACATTAAATGTGCAGATCAAAGTTACGTTACCACTATGAAATGCTATGCATGAAATCATGCACATTTCAAGCTAATCAAGAATTGTTCATGAACTGGGCTTAAACAGTTTTTAATCTGGGTTCATGAACTTTTGGACATAAAGCGTCTTTGAGAGGTGTTCATGAAATGTTCATGAACTGATCATGGATCAATGGAAGTCCATAATTGTCCATGATATGGATATGAACTGATTATGAACTGAGCAAGAATAAGTTCAGTATTGTTTGGGCCATGAACAGTTCATGAACCAATCAAGATCATAATCTAGTGGTGATTAACCTCAATTGGTTACATTGTTTATTTTGACAATCAAGTTTTCTGCAGCCAGTTTTTGGTGGGAAAAAAGCCAGCCATCTTTGTTGTAAAGAAATTTAATTTTAAATAATTTTTTAATAGGTGACGGGAGGGTAGCTTGTTGACTTAGTAAATTTTATGAACTGCTGTGTTAAACTTTCAAGTGCCTGCTATTTTAATTAGATTAATTTTTTATAATTTAATTGTCTGGCCAAGCCATTGGAGTTACTGACATTTCTCATTTGAAAAAATAACAAATCTCTATGTCTCTAACATCATGGCACTGTTCTATATTAGTGACAGTAGCGTATTATAATGGTTTTATAATATTATAGTAATTATTCATATTAATTACAATTGCTCAAAGCTGGTATTTTATGTTGCTTGATGGGAATTTTTTTTTTCATTACCTGTTCATGAACTGTTCATGAATTGGTTACTTCCTGTAATGGTAACTTATTTATACAAATTCTGAAAAAACAAACTGATTGTTGTTTTGTAATTTATTATTCATAACCTGTGGTTCCTTATTCAGTATGTCTTGAACTTGTCACATTTTGTTTGTTTAAATAGTTATGGCTCAATCCATGAGTATCACAGTATAGTTAGATTTTGAAAATTTTGCCGCGACTGAATGATCACATCAGTTTGGTTGGTAAATCCTTTTGCCATCGTTGTGTATGTCGCTTTTAAATCATTTGTTTATGCAATTTTTAACCAATTTATTGTCTTGCTGTTTTTACTTCTATGGCCACTGTATTAAATGTTTGAAATACATTATTATTTATATAAACTAACCAATGGCACCCGTTCTACCCTTAGACACAATTGATAGGAACGGAGTTTAAAAGTGCAGTAACAGCTCAATTTTTAAGAAGCAAACTATTCTAGAAATCATGGACTATTAGTTACAAAAATCAGCTCCAGTTGAGTCAGCAGTATTGTCGTGAACTCCTCAATAATTGCCTGTCTTAAACCAGTCTCCGCGAAAGTCGTGAATTTATTACTGGCCACGAGGACCAGTAATGCCCCAAATATTACTGGCCCGGACAAACTATTACTGGCCACTTAGTTTTTTGCAAGAAACATTTAGATACGATAACAACAATATATTTGATGAAAACTAAAACAATATACACTTGAGAGTGCTTTATTAACTAAAGCTACTACTATCAGCATGTTAATTTTGCAAGATATGAATTCAATTGTATTTGTCAAAGTCCTTCAACGTCTTCAACAATGTTAAACTTCAACTGGAACTATAAGACAACAACATTGATAGGTTTCCTGTTACACAGTCATTACACTGTCACGTCAACCATGTAGTCGGGAACCAATGCTCTCGCGAGACTTGTGACATCATCTTATTGCAACACAAACATGTTTAAATTCAACCAATTAAAACGCAACATGGAACCAGTCGAACGGAAACCGAAAATGAAAGGAGATTCCGAGAGTGACGTAATTTTGTAAACAAAACGTACAGCAATCGATGCCGTAAAATATTTTTGACAGAAATCTTTACCGGACACGAGGACCAGTATTCTGACAGTTTTTCCCGGACCTCCCGGATTTTTATCAGCCATGTTCGAGGTCCGACGGTCTTTCGCGGAGACTGTTAAACAGTTTATGAACTATTCAAGAACAAATGAACATGATCTGTTCATATCCAGAACATGAAGTGCAAATGAGACAATACAATGATATAGAAAAAAGTTAATGAATTGTTCATGCAGTCCTAGGTTCATGAACTGGACATGAACTGTGCATTAAATAGTTCGTCCTATGAATTGTTCATGAATTGTTCAAGACTTCTGGCTATGAAAAGTCTGTGAACTATCCTTGATTGTATTTCATGCACAGTTCATGAACCATGTCCAGTTGATGAACTGATTTTTTCATGCACATTTCAAGATTTGCCTCATTTGCAGTTCCAGGTATTTTCACAATTTTGTTTGAACTCTGTATATGAACTATTCATGAATATTTCATGACTTATTCATGAACAGTAACTGTTCATTTCACAGGGGTATTACTAAAAGAATTTTTCCAAGTTATAGTAACTTCGATAAATTACTGTTAGTTTATAATCATTCATCATCAGTTTTATCAATGAATGTTTGTCTGGTTTTATGAAAAGTTTAAAAATTCAACATTTCATTATACATTGTATGTTGTTATTTATAGGTCAATACATTTTTATCTATATAAATGTTTTTGCAGATTAGTCTCTCTGTTGCGCATAAAACAGTTTGTATTTCTTCAAGAACAACTGTACATAAATTGTGTATCAGTAATTTCATACTGCTGGCCTTCTGTGAAAGTGTGAGGCTAAATTCAATAAAGGCAAATTGTTGAAAACCATTAATTATTTCACTTGCCAAAAGTTACCATATAGTGCTTTGATTAATTTCAAATAATTGTGTTCATAGTTGTTACCTGTCTGATTAATGATTGGATTGGATTTAGTTCAATAATAAATGCAATGAAATAAAAACACTTTCCATTTTGTGGAATGTGCTTTAATACAGAGCAGGTGATTATCTTGGCCCTGAATGATTACTTTTCCTAGAGACCAATCAATAGATACCTGGTGATTGATGGCCGAGAAATCGGTGGAATGCAGCCTTGGTAGTCATGTGTGTCTGTAAAGCAACACAGGCGTTATAACTTGGAGATGTAAAGCCAAATGCTTAAAGGGACTAATGTTCACAGATTTTACGTATAGCTGCAAACACTGAAGCATATGGACTAACAAAATTAATAACAAATACTAAATAAGGAAAAAAAGTAAATTAAAACATTTGCCATCGCCTGGGCTCAAACCTACCATCTTTGGGATCAAAAATCTGATGCTTTGACCACTAGCTTATTCTGACTTATGAACAAGTAGTGTATTTTTAACACTAGGTGATACACGTGTTTTTCAACGTACCGATTAAAAGCATTACAAAAGCATTATAATTTTATCAGTTTTATTTGATGATTATTTATAAACAACACTATATTTCCTATATATTTCTTTGTTAGAAGTAACAGTTTGCTTGTATCAATTTTACAATCTGTGAACCTTTAAGTGGAAAAAGACGATGTCTGGAAAAAACTAGACGCTGACATACCAAGGTCAAAAAGCTCACTCATGTTTTATCAGTTTTTGAGTGCATTGATATTGTTTAACATCACTAGTTATGTAATAAATGTTATAATTTATCTGAGAAATTACCTATTTAAATTTGCACATTCATAATGTCTTGAGAAATGAAGCATCGCTTACTGTTACAAAGTTATTGAATAACTAAAGCTTTTTCGCATTTTCTTAAAAAAGAATGACCTTAGCAAATGAAGTTTGTATTACCAAACTTTATTGTTCAACTACCACAAACTAAAATCAAGGTTCCTCTGTTCATATGTATTTTAACCCAAGGGATAGACAATTGTAGATGTTCTATATGGTATTTAACTAAAAACACTTGAAAACATTTGAGACATTAAGCCTATTTAAGCTGTACCATCGTCATTTAAAGGGACTACTATGAACAAATTAAATAATTAATCGGTTAAGTGTTCCAGTAAATGCTTATGGTTCTTTCTATCCCTTTTATTTATAGTTACGGTATTACAGTCAGATCTAATGACAGAGTATCTTCATATCAATTGGATTAATTGGCATGAAAGTGGTATTACATACTATATACATTTATCCTAATTGCAGCAATATCAATTATACGACTGAATTGATTTTATTGCAGTATGAACCCAAAATCACGAACATAGTGGCAAAGCTTATTTCCCTACCATAATCGACCATATATTCCCTTATAAATCCCCCTGGGTTTTTCACATTTTCCCAAGGGGGGCGTTTGCTACCAGTCCAGTTTTTAGTGTTTTGTGATAGGAATATTATTACTTGCCGGAACTCTATTTTACGGGCCACACAATAAGGTTTAGCTTCCAAAAAGGTACTTGACTAGAAGTTTTCACCAGTGTTATAGTCATTTTAACTGGACCTCATACAGTTTTACTGGCTTTTGTCTGAGGTCTAATGACTTTCACAGAGATTGCAGGTGTCATACTGAGCAAACATTATAATGTGTCTGTAAATCAACTAAATTATGCTGCTCACAAAACAAGTAACCTATCTGCACTGTTTATGTATTATAATTTGTATAAAACAATGGGGAAAATTACATCTTCAATCAAACTAACTTTTGAAACACTGATGGGTAAGACCTTTGCTTATTCTGCAAACATTTCTTGTTAAGATTTACAAAAACAGGTCTTCTACATACATTTACATTATGTGTTTATTATAAACAAAATTTGTTGAAGCATTAATTAGAAGTGAGTTATTGGGTATTATCAAAAATTGGGTGGGGGAGATGGTGTTTATTACAGAATTAGGGTGGGGGACCTTTATTATGAAATATACGGTATGTCAATGCTATCAAGTATTGATGTTTATTCCCAACCCTACATCGGTGACAAAATATATTACGACCATTAACAGGTGATGTGTGTCTCTGCCGTACATGATTTGATCAGGGCGATATAGAGGCTTGCATAGTTTGCTCCCCTATTTTCTATCTGTTTTAAACATTGACAGCTAGAGCAGAGGGGAAAAAGAATTATATTGAGACTGCTTTGTTTAATGGCAGTTTCTTTGCAACACAGATTGTGGGAAGGGAATTAAACTACAGGATTTATTGGATTGTGTTCTCTCACAAGTAAGTATTTATAAACTTCATTTATCAAAGTTTGTTTGACGTTCATACTCTAAGGTTTGTTTACTATTGGTTTTTGAATGGACAATTTCATTGAACCTCGATTTTATCACTGGCATAATGTTAATAAGGGTATATATATACTGTGAGTTTAAATAGACATCACAGATTGTGAACATGAAGATAAATAGAGTATATTTCTGATAATAATTTAGAATACCAACAATTTCTGAATACATTACTTGACCAAAGTCTACGTAATGCTTTTAAGGTCTTATTTTAAAGGGGCATATTGAAGTTTTTTCCCATTAATATTGACACATATTAAAATAAGACATATTTCCAATTTTTTCTCGATTTTGTTTTTAAAGTAGCTAAAAAAATGTATGATGAAATTTGTTAAGAAAACAAATATATGCAAAACCCCAATTTTTTGTTTTTTGATACATGGTTCCGGCAGGGTTCTAACTCATGCCTACAAAATTGCGCATTTCAATGAATACTTTCCTACGCTACACAACATTTATCGATGTTGCTTATGTGCGTAATGGTACTTTATGTATATTTCATTCCTATCAACTACTGCTTTCGATTTTCCTGCGCCCGCAAAAGTGTTACTGGTGACAAACTGTTTGTATATTAAAATTATGTATATTTTTTAACTGTTTCTAGACACAATAAGCCACCATATTTAACAATGCTTCAATATTAATTCTCTATAAATGAACTTTATTTTTGCAAATGTTATTGTCGATCTACCGTCACTACTCGCCTTTAAAGGTCCATCATGTAAGTGTACTAATTAAAAAAACAGGGGTCGTATTCCAGAAACATCATAAGTGATATTTCATCCTTAGCCTTAATATCGTCATTTTCCTTTAGCATTTTATTCCATGTGTACCAGAAATTCTGCTAAATGTTAACTAATTATTAATTTATTAATATTTGTACTACTATCTACTTAAATGTATTTGGAATCATTTATTTATATGTTGGTTTAAAATTATTACCTACCAAAAATTGGAACTTGAGTGAAAATATTTTACGATAAACTTTAGATGTTTCTGGAATATGGCCCCAGAATTTTAAACTAACATCTTGTGCATGTACAGTACCTCAGAGTCTTCAAAACTTTGTGAAAACAAATACTTATCTTTATTTATACAAAGAGTAAACAAGTTTCCAATTAGATCCATTTCCAGAATCTAACATAACCATTAAAGTAAATTGCAATTATGTAAGCAATATTTATTCAGGCGGGCACTGAATGGAGGTTAATTTACAGTAAAGACCTCTGAAGTTGAGATGTTGAACAATTTCAAATATTTTCTATCTCATGTTGTAATGTTATCTCTGTGGAAACATTGACAAGGATATATGGTAATTTGAAATATCTCAAATTAGTATCAGAGCCTGGGAAATTGGTGTTTTGTAACCTTATGTAACCTCTGAATGGATAGAAGGTTTGTAGATGGTAGATATTTTAAAGTTAAATTGAAGTTTGACTTGCTAGTGGAAATGATTTTATATTTATTCATTTATTTGTGTTGAGTTTACATGGGACTTTTATACAGGCACGTTTGACAACGATTAATTGCCACCGATTACAAAGGCATGTAACTTCACTAAAATTTATTGCCGCCAATTAAAAAAAGCATGTAAGTTAATTATTTAAGATGATGTACCTACATAAAAGAAATTACTTATTATTTAATTTTCGTAAATAGAGAATTGTGGTGCTTGCGATATATCAGTAGAATTACCAGAGTGGATGATAATGTCTAATTTCATACAGTGATACTGTGATGCTCAAATTATACGAAACCTATACATATAATTAATTTATTACAAACTTAACACAGAGTTTAGTAGTTAAATAATAAACAGTAAGACTTTGATAGTAAACATTTGAAAATACACCACTGCCTATTTTTACTATTTTTACTTCCCGTAATGGCCTAAGATTGATATTATTCAATAAATATATGCAGTTAGATTCTTAAATTTCCTTCATTACAATATTCACATACCCAGCCCAGGTGTTTTGGCTGCCGTCGTTCTATTGGAGGCTCTTTTAAGGAAATTGGCAAATATTTTAATGAATCTTCTGAATAGAAATTGAGGGTTTTTAGGGGAAGGGGTGTTGCTTAATGAGGCAATTATTATCTTATTTAAAAGTATTTACCTCACATTTACTTTACTAATGTTAATAAAAAAAACTTATAAAATAATAAACATTACACTGAAAAAAGCTTTAATAGCAATCACCTGTAAAAAAATGGACAATCTTTATGCATTTTTCTTTAAACCAATGTGTAATATAATATATTATTTTCTGGTCCAATTCATTCAATGAAATGACAAATATCCAGAATGTACATATGTTTTATAAGCAATGATACGAGGCATGTCGTGGGAAAACTGGGGATAATGCATGTGCGTAAAGTGTCATCCCGGATTAGCCTGTGCAGTCCGCAGTCCGTACAGGCTAATCCAGGACGCCACTTTCCGTCTGCAGTGGATTTATGTTTAGAGGAGACTTCCTTGACATAGAAAATACC
This sequence comes from Congeria kusceri, assembly GCA_027627225.1. NCBI lineage: Eukaryota > Metazoa > Mollusca > Bivalvia > Myida > Dreissenidae > Congeria > Congeria kusceri. The sequence goes on along the minus strand of CM051040.1, from coordinate 11,455,094 downwards.
ATAAAAGCGGAAAGTAGCCTTTACGCTCATGAAATAAGCCCAGTTTTCCCACCACACACCTCATTTGTGGCCATGTGCAGATGCAGCGTGTGACATTTGCAAGATTGCAATCTCGAGAATGTTAAACAAAGTTAAATTGCAGCTTAAATGGGGGATATCACTTCACAAATGTATTGCAACATAGACAAATAAATTTGAAGAAATGTCACATATTTAAATGTCTGTAAACTTTTGTAAACTTCTTTTTCTTAATTTATACTATTTAGCTTGAAATTAAAGAACAGTCTATTATGTGAAGTTAGAATAAGACATCAAACATAGAATGGACATGATTTTTGTTCTTTTTTCACATAAAACTGTGCATTTCATGTTGTTTATGTATGTTTGTTAAATTTTGTCAATACTTTTGGTATAATTAGCATTTTTCCATGACTTATTCATTAAAACTGATTGTGTCTTTGATCATTTTTACTGTATTTATTAACTGTGTTCAGGCACGCATGGACACAGTTTCATTATTTGTGTGAACATTTTGTAAATCCATGCAAGTATACAGTTTGTTGGTAAAATCAATTTTACTGATGTAGTTATGTATGCAGGTGTCTATTGCACTAATTACTCTGCAGAATTCTTAAATTACAACTGGTAAACTGCATATAAAACATTGCTGTATTCAAACAGTTTATTCTATGTTTGACATCTTATTCCAACATCACATAATAGTGTGTTTAAAGGACAATATCAACAAGAAGGGCCTTAAGTGGGTAATTTGTTTTATTCCAACATCACATAATAGTGTGTTTAAAGGACAATATCAACAAGAAGGGCCTTAAGTGGGTAATTTGTTTTAAAAAATATGAAATTAAGATACATGTATTAATATTGGCATATTATAACGATAAAAAATAAGGTATATAAATGGGAAAAAGTTTTCGCATTCTGAAATAAAAATGAGGCGCGTCGTGGGAAAACCGGACTTAATGCAAGTGCGTAAAATGTCGTCCCTGATTAGCCTGTGCAGTCCGCACAGGCTAATATGGGACGGCACTTTCCGCCTACAGTGGATTTATGTTTTGAAGAGAGTTCCTTGAAACAGAAAATGCCATAAAAGCGGTAAGTGCCGTCCTGGAGTGCCTAATCCGGGACGACACTTTACGCACATGCATAAAGTCCGGTTTTCTCACGACGCGCCACAAATCAATTTATCATATTGGTTTGGCCCTTCTCATGTTTACATTCTGACGTCAGAATTGTGAGTATTTTGCATAACCATAATTTACACAGGTTTCCTTACAAAGCAGATTAGCGCAGTTGTTCAAGCGCTGTCTACTGTAATTTCTTCGTATGGCTACTAAGTCGTGAGTTTGATATCCGCTTGGGGTTTTTAATTTTTCCAAACATTTTTTGCTGATTTGTTTGATCAAATACCAGATTATGCATCATAATTATGATTTATTCTTTATTTAATGCACATGTTTAATAGCCCATTTAATATCATTTGTAGTGCAATAGCAAACCAATTTTATAGCACATTTAATATCATTTGTAGTGCGATAGCAAACCAATTTTATAGCGTTTTTAATATCATTTGTAGTGCAATAGCAAACCAATTTTATAGCACATTTAATATCATTTGTAGTGCAATAGCAAACCAATTTTAAAGCGCATTTAATATCATTTGTATCGCAATAGCAAACCAATTTTATCGCGCATTTAATATCATTTGTAGTGCAATAGCAAACCAATTTTATAGCACATTTAATATCATTTGTAGTGCAATAGCAAACCAATTTTATAGCCCATTTAATATCATTTGTAGTGCAATAGCAAACCAATTTTATAGCACATTTAATATCATTTGTTGTGCAATAGCAAACCAATTTTATAGCACATTTAATATCATTTGTAGTGCAATAGCAAACCAATTTTATAGCCCATTTAATATCATTTGTAGTGCAATAGCAAACCAGTTTTATAGCACATTTAATATCATTTGTTGTGCAATAGCAAACCAATTTTATAGCACATTTAATATCATTTGTAGTGCAATAGCAAACCAGTTTTATAGCACATTTAATATCATTTGTTGTGCAATAGCAAACCAATTTTATAGCGCATTTAATATCATTTGTAGTGCAATAGCAAACCAGTTTTATAGCACATTTAATATCATTTGTAGTGCAATAGCAAACCAATTTTATAGCACATTTAATATCATTTGTAGTGCAATAGCAAACCAATTTTATAGCACATTTAATATCATTTGTAGTGCAATAGCAAACCAATTTTATAGCACATTTAATATCATTTGTAGTGCAATAGCAAACCAGTTTTATAGCACATTTAATATCATTTGTAGTGCAATAGCAAACCAGTTTTATAGCACATTTAATATCATTTGTAGTGCAATAGCAAACCAGTTTTATAGCCCATTTAATATCATTTGTAGTGCAATAGCAAACCAAGTTTATAGCGCATTTAATATCATTTGTAGTGCAATAGCAAACCAGTTTTATAGCACATTTAATATCATTTGTAGTGCAATAGCAAACCAATTTTATAGCACATTTAATATCATTTGTAGTGCAATAGCAAACCAATTTTATAGCACATTTAATATCATTTGTAGTGCAATAGCAAACCAATTTTATAGCACATTTAATATCATTTGTAGTGCAATAGCAAACCAGTTTTATAGCACATTTAATATCATTTGTAGTGCAATAGCAAACCAGTTTTATAGCACATTTAATATCATTTGTAGTGCAATAGCAAACCAGTTTTATAGCCCATTTAATATCATTTGTAGTGCAATAGCAAACCAAGTTTATAGCGCATTTAATATCATTTGTAGTGCAATAGCAAACCAATTTTATAGCACATTTAATATCATTTGTTGTGCAATAGCAAACCAGTTTTAAAGCGCATTTAATATCATTTGTAGTGCAATAGCAAACCAATTTTATAGCACATTTAATATCATTTGTAGTGCAATAGCAAACCAGTTTTAAAGCGCATTTAATATCATTTGTATCGCAATAGCAAACCAATTTTATAGCGCATTTAATATCATTTGTAGTGCAATAGCAAACCAATTTTATAGCACATTTAATATCATTTGTTGTGCAATAGCAAACCAGTTTTAAAGCGCATTTAATATCATTTGTAGTGCAATAGCAAACCAATTTTATAGCACATTTAATATCATTTGTTGTGCAATAGCAAACCAGTTTTAAAGCGCATTTAATATCATTTGTAGTGCAATAGCAAACCAATTTTATAGCACATTTAATATCATTTGTAGTGCAATAGCAAACCAGTTTTAAAGCCCATTTAATATCATTTGTATCGCAATAGCAAACCAATTTTATCGCGCATTTAATATCATTTGTAGTGCAATAGCAAACCAATTTTTCGTTGATATAGTCCCTTAAAGCAATTGATTAAAAATAACCCAAAATTTTCGCCATGCAGTAATTCCCCATTCGGTTTCAGTTTTGAACACTTTTTGCCTAATAGAAATTTAATACATTTCATAAAAACATACACATGAATTGCTATTAAAGTATTGGCTTTTAAGGTTCGGATGTACCTTTAAAATGTTGGAATGACTCACCTGTTGAAATGTATCTGATGAACCTACGTATATATTTACAGCGAATAGAAAGGCATGAAAGAAAAATGGCACAAATCTGACCATGTAACGACATTTTAAATACCCTATTAGCATACGTAAAAAAAAATTAAATTTCGTTCAGACCCATATGAATAGAAATGAATACACATTTACCTCTGGTTATAGCATTCATCCATTTTTTAATCTGCACTCGGTAAATTTTTGATGGTAAGTGTAAAAATTATTATACCAAATTGTTTCAAAGGGGTATATCAACAGTAGGTTGACAATAATATTTGCAGAAATAATGTTTTTTTTATAGAAAGTAATTATTTAAGTATAATATTTGTAATATGATGGCCTTGTTTCTGTAAATAGTTTACAAATGTATATTATTGTATTATTGTGTCGCCTGAATAGGCGAATTACAGGTGTTACTTTTGTTGGCGGCGGCATTGTCGTCGGAGGCGGCGGCCCCTTTCGCTTCTCTGGAGCACAACTCTTAGACTATTAAAGCTATCCACATGAAACTTCATAGGTAGATAGATCTCATTGAGGGGAAGTGCAGTGCACAAGAACCGTTACTCTGCACCTCATACTTTTGGAGTTATTGCCCTTTGTTTATTTTCATACTTAATTTTTGTCGGGAGCATAACTCTAAGACTATGAAAGCTATCAACTTGAAACGTCATAGTTAGATAGATCGCATTGAGGAGAAGTGCAATGCAAAAGAACCGTTACTCTGCATTACATACTTTTGGAGTTATTGCCCTTTGTTTGTTTTCATACTTAATTTTGGTCCGGAGCATAACTCTAAGACTATGAATGCAAAAGAACCATTACTCTGCATCACATACTTTTGGAGTTATTGCCCTTTGTTTGTTCTCATACTTAATTTTTGTCTGGTACATAACTCTAAGACTATGAAAGCTATCAACTTGAAACTTCATAGGTAGATAGATCTCATGGAGGAGAAGTGCAGTGCACAAGAACTGTTACTCTGCATCACATACTTTTGGAGTTATTGCCCTTTGTTTTTTTTCATACTTCATTTTGTCCGGAGCATAATTCTAAGACTATTAAAGCTATCCACTTGAAACTTCATAAGTAGATAGATCTCATTAGCCAGAGTGCAGTGCTTTTGAAGATTTCAATAAATCTGTTTAAAAAAATTTGAGCATTAACCTTAAGTGCTTCTTCATTTGGATTCACGTAAGCTATCCGGCGTCAGGCGACACATCCGACTCTCGGAGTTCTTGTATTATCTGAGTGGTCATCGATGACACTTTGCGGGCGCGGGAAAACTAGAATTAGTAGTAAAATCGAGAGGAATGCAGACATGTTCATGCTATTTGAGTTCGAGGCTGACTGAAACCTTGTATTTTCGTCTTTGTTAATATTTTTCTTAAATATTTTGTTATTATATATTTTTACTACTTAAACAATGTATAATTAATATTCAGGAAACATAATGAATTATCGTCTTTTAAAATACATCTATGTTTATGAGAATTACCGTCAACACGCCCCTTTAATCAAAAATAAATCAAGTTTGAAGGTAAAAACCAAGGTTTTGTTTCTGAATTAATATCCTCACTTTTATTACATATATTAGTCCTTAGTCAACCGATTTTGCTTTGATCTATATAATGTCATTGGTCATGAATGTACAGGTATATCAAACTTGATAAGTTTATAATACTAATAAAAGTGTAATGACGTGTATTTTATTACGTCTGTATTACTGCATTTGACCTACGGGTTTCTACATTTTGTTTCCTTTCCTTGTTCATCATTGTTTGGCATTGTGTAAATTCCCAACATCTGTTAGTTTACACCAAGATTCAAGATCAATTGAATTTTATGGGTATAAACAAGTTTCATTGAGATGATAAAAAGCGTTTAAAAGAGTGGGCGTGAACGGTTCTATACATGACATTTCAATGAAATATAGGCAGATATTTCAAACAAAATAATTTCTCTGTATGTTAAGATATTATTGAAGCAAACTCAAAATGAGGCGTGTTGTGGGAAACTCGGGCTTTTAATGAATGTGCGTAAAGTGTCGTCCCAGATAAGCCTGTGAAGTCCGCACAGGCTAATTCAGGATGGCACTTTCCGCTTTTATGGTATTTTCTGTTTCATGGAAGTCTCTTCTAAACATAAGAGCACTGTAGGCGGACCGCACAGGCTAGTTCATGACGACACTTTACGCACGTGCATTACGCCAGGCTTTCTCACGACAGGCCTCATATGTTGATTGGTAGGTTCATATATACAGAATGGAAAAAATGTGTTTTGATACTTTTGATTGCTTAATTGGGAACATCTAGAGCGAAACAGCGTGGGGCTGCAGACAGTACCATCTCGCCCCAGTTGTTTTGCCCCAAGTTGCCACCCGACTCTGGATTGGTCAAAACAGGAATGTTAGATGCCTTTAAATATTGAGTACTTCTATATATTTGCCAATAATCAGTTGCATATGAAGAGATAATGTACAGCTATAACAAATATATGAGACGTGTCGTGGGAAAATTGGGCTAAATGCATGTGCGTTTAGTGTTGTCCCGTATTATCCTGAGCAGTCCGCACAGGCTAATCCAGGACAACATATTCTGCTTTTATGGTATTTTCTGTTTCAAGGAAGTCTCTTCGAAACATAAATACTGTAGGCGGAAAGTGTTTTCCCGGATTAGCCTGTGCAGTCCCAGATGACACTTTACGCACATGCATTAAGCCCAGGTTTCCCACGACACACTTCATATATTAAAATCCTGTAAGATGCCAAGCATTGCAATTTGAACTCAAGAGCACAACTACCAATCAAAGCGTTGAACACTGAAAGACTGCGGCTTGTCATATTAAGTTTAAGGTCACGACAAAATATAAGCACATTTTAAAGAAAACTAGTTCTTCATTAATAATGTTTCAAAATTATGTAATTTATGGTGTATATCTGTACTGGTACTTGGCTAAATTTCATTTCCGAAAGTCCTGCATATTTTGTGCTACAGTCATTATTCTCCAGCCTAAATTAATACAATGGAGTCCACTTTTTGGATAAAACTACAAAAGCTTTCCACAATGTACATAATACGCCCGCGCTTGACCTTCGAGAAGCGAACTGTAACTTACGCAATGTAACGTAATTACGCACTTTACCAGCAAACGACACATAAAGAAACATACTGCAGAATAGGTTATGTACTTGTAAATTATGAATAAAAGACTATGTTGATTGTTCGTTATTGTTTTAATCGGATCTATTTCTTGTCATCTCTGAATTAATTTAATAGTATTTAATAGTATTAAATTTGATAGTATTAAATAGACCAGTGACTGAGTCCACTGATAGCAAGGAACTGTTTCACGGTTCTTACTGGCTGAGTGATCAGTGATCTCCCCTGCTCCACGATATTGAAAGCAGTGAAGCAGGGGAGGCCACTGTGCAATTGCCATCTCAAAAGCGATACTTGCTTCCGATTTGCGGTACTAAAGACTGCGGCTATCGCTGCAGTCTAAAAACAACAACAACAGATGTGATGCTAATATCACTTGCTAAATATTTACAACTTCGTGTAAGGGCCACATTTACACAGGAGTGCATTTTTTTAAGCAAGTTGTAATTCTTTGAAGGGCTCGTGAAATTTGATGATGAATTGACAAATAATTATTTATTATTAGTTTTGGGGCAAGAGGGGGGTGGGGGGTTGGTGGTGTGGTGTTTGGGGTTAAATTGTTATGGGCAAAACCTAAGAATGGTATAAAGTCACAAATCAAGTATACTATGAAAGCTCACCCATTTAGAACGCATTATACCTGTTCTTTATCATTTTATTACTGCAAGGTAGTCCCTTTGAGAGGTAACACTCATACCATTCTATTCCCCATTGACATCTTTGTGGAAGGTATTTCCATTAGAAAGTCAATGAGTAGGTTTTATTGGGATTAACAAACAGATTTGTAAAGACACCCTGGGTGAGTCATCTAGAAGTGAAGGCTTCTATAGATGGAACAATGGTCACCAGGGACAAGGAATGCGTGACAGAAGCAGGAATAGACATACTTGAACATAAGTGTATCAAATGCATGCTTTTTGAAGCAAAACTATACACCAGGGCTCAGGTATTCACAAAGCTCCTATGAAGCAAATCTGAACTTTAGATGTACTATTAAGAAAATTTCAGATAAAATCTGTCTATGTGAAATCCAATGATTTCTGTTCACAAAAGAGTAAAATGTTAAACTTTATTAAAGACATATTTACTAGTTTAAAATTTTAATATAAAAAGTCCTTTACATGAAACTGCTGCCATGGATCAAAGAATTGTATGGATTTCAGAGATTTACTTAAGTTTTCCCTCAAGGAGTTTTGTGAATATGGGACCAGTGATCACTCTGCCACTTACCCTTCTCGAATAAGCGTATTATATGCTGCGGTATTGGCACCATATTTTTCTGCGTTAAATGTGCATTAAATACACTTTTAGTACATTAAGTGTATTGTTTCTGTACTTTTTCGGCATTTTTTACAAAAAAGTTTATTAATGCATTAGAAAATACACTTAAAATACACTTTAAATACACTTATGTGTATTTATTGAAGAAAAGTGCATTTTTCAACGAGAAAAATACACTTTAAATGCACTTCAGTGTGTTAATGCAGGAAATATGCAGAAAAAAATACACTTTTTTCTGTAATAAGTGTATTTGATCTGCATTTTCAAGTGTATTAAACGCGTATTAAATGCAAAAAAAATACAGTGCCAATACCACAGGGTTTCATACGCATTAAAGGCGTATTAAATACACTTTTTAAATACACTATTTTTTTAATACACTTTTTCGAGAAGGGTAGCAAATTAGGCTATGGCTTCAAACCTCAACATTTCGCTGAAGAAATTTCCATTTTTCTGCAAACTGGTTCATAAAACTTAATAAAATACCCCAAAAGAGAAAGATCTCAGCTAAGTATAGCAAATTTGTGTTGCTGTATTGGTTAACAAGATGTATTTATATACGAGATTATAATCATTATTAGGCGAGTCTTAAACTGAAAGTAATGTAGCAAAATGCATAAATGCGCCAAGATTAAGAACTCATTGTGGCATCATACGATATAACATCAGTTTAGCTCTTAATGGAAATGGACATTGTTGCTGCCGCATTGTAATTTGACTCAGTCTTGAAGTATGTTACATGACCGTCCATGCAATTGCTTTTTCCCATGACATTTAACAACAATTTTTTCTGTTTACTTTACCTTCGCTTATCTGTAAACAAGTAGTTTTAACATGATGATCTTTTTGATAAGATTCAATGAAGATGATTCAAGGCTATTGTGTCCATTAATTATTGGTCACCTGTCATGATGACTTGCCTGATTTTCTCTGATGATCAAAAGTGGGTCAAGTTGTGGTCACTAGTGGTCACTTGGATGTCACTTGACCGCTGTGACCTTTTTGGACAGTTCAACTGAGTGACCACAGGCACTTGTTGTCCCTTTGTGTTACAAATGTTAATGTTGGCATTAAAAAGACGGACCATCCAGTTGACACTATAGATATTATTCTAAACCTATGGAGAGATGGTATAATGTTACAGAAAGCAACATGGCTCGATTAAATTTATGCAAATTCAAAGTATAATAAAAACAGAGTATATTGAATTGTGGTGGTTCTCAGGTTGCGAAGTTGTAAGCACTTTAAATGATTTTTAATAGTTTATTTTATTAACTTTATCTTATAGTTTTATGGTATCAACTGTGTCACTCACAATAGGGGAGAAGTCGTGTGGCAGCCCAGTCAGCTCAGTCTAGAAAACACGCGCCCTGTATACGAGAGGTCCCGGGTTAGAATCCCATGGACTGGCTGCATACCTTTCTAACCGTCTGTGAAAATACGACAATCAAAACATTTCATAATGAATTTGTTATACAGTGTGCTTTATTTTTTGGAAATATCACAGATTCAAAACAATATGGTAATGGAAGTTAACCTCTTTAACAATATTTGGATAATGTTCAGTGTATTCAATATATTTAAGAACCTTGTATACAATATATAAATCTACTTTGCAAATCAGCTACAGGTTCAAGAGAAATGTTCCCTGATGTTTACACCTGTTCCCATTAATTGCAATACAGAGAGCTTACTAATTAATGCTGGTTTATTATTTGAGGTTTTATTGGTACATTAAATGGATAGTTGCTTTTATAAGGTTTTGCAAACAAGGAAGAAGGCTTAGAGCTGATGCAGCCTGTGTATGTTATATGGTCATGCATTAGTAAGAATTTTTAAAGGGACTATGTCATTGAAAAAGGACCCGAGGGAGTAATTTCTTTAAAAAATCTGAAAAATAATATATTAATACTGGCATATAATAACGGTTAAAACAGGGTATATATAATGGGAAAAGAGTATACGCATTCTGAGATAAAAATCGATTTATAATATGGGTCTTGTTTGTTTGGCCCTTTTCATGTTTACATTTTGACGTCAGAATTGGGAGCATTTTATATAACCGTTATAGCTTACACACTGTTCATCACCAAGCATGATAGCGCAGTTGGTTAAAGCGCTGTCTACTGTCATTTATTCGTATGGCTCCTAAGTCGTGAGTTCAATACCCACTTGGGTTTTTAATTTTTTGCTAATTTTTTGCTTATTTGTTTTTATCAAATATGTTATTGTGTCTTATGTTATTTTTTATTTATTAAATGCACTTGTCTTAGAATAGCGCGTTTCTGTCACATAATATAATTTATAGTGCAATAGGAAGCCAATTTTTCGTTGACGTAGTCCCTTTAATGTTGATTATGTATCCAAAGAAAGCATAGAGTAATATGTGTCTTAAAGCAGCTTCCCATAAATATTTTAGTAAAAATATAACAATATAAGATATATTGAAATATATTCTATGGACTGCAGCTTTAAGTAATAAAATGAGATATGCAGATTATTTTCCTAAGTCAATATGTTTACCCCCATTAAACAAAAACAACAAAACAAAAACAAAAAAGACATGCAATAACAACACCGTGTTATTTATAACTTGGCCATGGGTGGACGGATTGAAAAAGAAACTCGCCTCAAACTTGATTGCCTAAACTCTGCAAATTTAGAAATATGGCGCGTTGTGAGAAAACCGGTCTTAATGCATGTGCGTAAAGTGTCGTCCCTGATTAGCCTGTGCAGTCCGCACAGGCTAATCCGTGATGGCACTTTCCGCCTACAGTGAATTTATGTTTAGAAGAGACTTTCTTGAAACAGAAAATACCATAAAAGCGGAAAGTGCCATCCTGGATCAGCCTTTGCGGACTGCACAGGCTAATCTGGGACGACACTTTACGCATATGCAGTAAGTTGGTTTTCTCACGACACGCCACGTTTGTTTTTGCCTGAGCACAACTGTATGTGAAAGCCCAAAAGCTCAATTTCAGATCATTAATCCTCTGGGATGAGAACAATTTTAAAACTTCCCAAATTATTTTATTGTGCATCAAACCCAGCCTTATATTTAACAGTTTTCAACTGTTTGATCTTGGATATACTGTTATGAAACAAAATACCTACATTCCCAAAACAAATATTTGTCACAAGTCAAGAAAGTCATTGTATATATTGATGACAAACCTTTATCAAGTTCAAGAGACAGCTTCAGGGGTAAGCGACCACTGTGGTCCACTGTGATAGTTTGGTATGTGTCTAAACAGTTAAAGCTGTTTATATTTCTCATTTCTCAATATTGCCAATATCAGATTGGAGATGGACAATTCGGTTCATGGGGGGAGGGAGAGGGCTTGGTCAGGAATGCCACTTTATTTGACCGATGTTTTATGGCCATTTTGGCTGAAGTGTCCTAGGTAGAGAAGAATGTTTACATTGATGGGTTGGACTCTGTGTTTAATAGTGTATCATTTTTGAAAGAAGTTTGCAATAAATTGAACTTAATTTGAACATCGTTTGATTCACATCAATTGCAAAGTATTTTAAGTTATCTCCCCTATTTCTGTCATAATGCACAGTGCTCCAATTTTATTTTTGTGTGTGACAAACATTCATTCACAGATTTTCTTTCTTAATCGGTAATTATCCAATTAAATTATTGAATTCATGAAACATACATTTTTATTACCTTGAATATTTATTGAAGAACTAATTCATGAATTTTTTCATGAATATAAATTGTATAAAGTTCGTTCACTTTTTTTCACAGGGGATTTTCCTGAAAGAAGGTGAACAATTCGTGTAATCTACACTTTTTATGAGTAAGCTTTGATGTTGCCCTTGTGTGAAATGTATATGCTGGTAAAAAATGACAACTAAGATGCTACAGCACCTTGTCAATTCTTTTGCAGATTAAATGTGGCGCGTCGTGAGAAAACCGGTCTTAGTGCATGTGCGTAAAGTGTCGTCCCGGATTAGCCTGTGCAGTCCGCACAGGCTAATCGAGGACGGCACTTTCCGCCTACAGTGGATTTATGTTTAGAAGAGACTGCCTTGAAACAGAAAATACCATAAAAGCGGAAAGTGCACAGGCTAGTTCATGACGACACTTTGCGCATATGCATTAAGACCGGTTTTCTCACGACGCGCCACAAATGGGGTATGTTATTTCAGTCGTTTTAAATATTGTGATTACAGGATTAACATTGTTTGGGAAATGAAAAAAGTTCACCACTGAGTTTGTGGTTTATAAAGCAAGGGTATGTCAATATTGACTTAAACTGGAATTTAAGATAACGCTCTGAGAAAACAACCAACATTGAAAATTGTTAAAATCGAAAAATAAAATGTGTCAACAAGTTTAACTGACTCATACACTGGTTTGAAGGACTACATCAGAGATTGGTAGGATTTGTCATATTTGTGTACCGTATTTATGCTATGTTTTCGGACACTTAAATTCAATTTTTTATTTCTGAATATTTAGAGTCGGAAAAAATAATTATTCAAAATCTGTCCGCAAACATAGTACATGTATCTGCAATATTGTCATAAAACTAATGGTTCTCGTTCATTCGGTATAGTATATTGAAGCCATGATACATTTTGTTAATAATGGCACGTTATTGTATATTGAAGCCATTATACAACATGTTAATTTATGACACATTGTTGTATATTGAAGCCATTATACAACTTGTTAATTTATGACACATTGTTGTATATTGAAGCCATTACACAACATGTTAATTTATGACACATTGTTGTATATTGAAGCATGATTCAGCAAACACTTCCCAAGGTTAAATTGACAGACAATAGGGAACTAGAAGCTGGTGAAAACAACTGTTGCTACCTGGGAAACAACATATGATAATGGGTGTAAAATGCAAATTAGTAACTGTCCAAAAACATAGATCTCAATGTAATTCCTTTTCTGAAAGTGTCCGAAAACATAGAGACACACAAATAATTATTTTGGCCAATTTTGAGGGTGTCCGAAAACATGCAGTGTCCAAACACATAGAATAATTTTGTGTTCTTGGAGAATTGTGCTGTGTTGTATTAGCAATTGGTCACTTGCCGTAAATAAAGGACCACAAAGGATGTAAATAAGGTTTTCTTGCCTGCTGACATAATTAAGATTGATAAAACCTAGTGGGGTTTTGCATTAATTTTAGAAATTATTATTAGTATCTGTCATTAAAGGGACTTTGTCATCGAAAAGGGCCCCAAGGGGGCACTTTCTTAAAAATATCTGAAATTCAGATATTAATAGTGGCATCTAATAACAGTTATAACAGAGTATATATAGTGGGAAAAGAGTGTACACATTCTGAGATAAAAATTAATTTATAATAAGGGTTGTGTTTGTTTGGCCCCTTTTATGTTTGCATTTTGACATCAGAATTGTGAGTATTGGGGATAACCATTGTGTTCACACGATTCATGACCAAGCAAAATAGCGCAGTTGGTTAAAGCGCTGTCTACTGTTATTTCTTCGTATGTCTCCCAAGTCGTGAGTTTAATACCCACTTGGGGTTTTAATTTTTTCAAACGTTTTTGATAATTTAGTTTTATCAGGTATCTCATTGTGTATTATATTATTTATTATTATTTCCACAAAAGCGGAAAGTGCCGTCCTGGATTAGCCTGTGCGGACTGCACAGGCTAATCCGGGACGACACTTTACGCACATGCATTAAGTCCGGTTTTCCAACGACGCGCCTCATTTATTTAATTCAGATATCTTAGTATAGCTTATTTCTATCATCTAATATCATTTATATTGCATAATGAAGCTAATTTTTCTTTGACATACTCCCTTTAACAAACATTAAATTTAGGAACATGTTTTTGCATACCCATATGGTATATACTACGTTTGTACGAGGTTGACCTTTACGAGTACAATATCCTGGTTAAGTATGATATATTTATGACATGACATCCTGACAGACCACCCAAATGGTGCAGCCATTTTTTGCACTTCCTTTTAGCCCAAGATTTGTACACATAAACACTTTAAATAGATCTGTGGTTCAGCAGTGCAAACTTTTTAACAACTCATGTTATTTATTTCAGATGTTCATGGCAAAGGGCCGCTTTTAAAGACCATATTTCATACTCTAATTTTAAAGGCGGGCACTACATGAAATATCAATTTACCAAACATGGGTTAGTAGGTTTTATTAAGGCTAATCATGTATCGTGTGAAATTGTGATATTTGCACATTTGTGCGTGCTGTATAAACATTAGCGTGCTGAGATTCTACTGTTTTATCAGTATAACTAAGCGTATAATATTGAGCGGTGGATTGTAATTGCCAAAAACCGAACAAAGACATTTATGTATTCCGTTAAACCGCTGTGAATTTTTTTGTAGTATTGGAATATGATAGCTATATACTTTTTTCACAGTTGTAGCACAAAGTTATATAAGAGAATTATGCCAAGTTAATTGAATTCCCTGTCTGGGTGTGGTATAGGCCTGTCATGTACAGGTCAGTTTTAATTTAATTTTGTGGCAAAAACTCTTTCAAGAATAGAAACACGGAGCAAGTTCAGGTACTGCATTATTATTTCACTTTATATAATATATAAAACATTCTAACATGATACTCGCTAATTATTCTATTTTCTATAGACAAAGAACAAAATTATTGCTGTCAAACTATCCAATAAACAACGCAAAAAGAAGTTCCGATTATGAGTGGAGCATAGTTAAAAGTAGTTCCAATTACAATTGCAAAAACATATGTCAAGTCATGTTAGAATCGAAATAATGTTTTGCATTATCGTTATTTATCGGCCAATAAACAACTCTTTGTCATTCTGGTACGTGGCTATTAAACAACTCGGGCCTCAACGCCATTGTGGTTTAATTCCTACGGATAAGAACTCCAAATTGTTGTTTATTGGCTGATAAACAATGATAAATCGAAAACTATTTCTTAAATAACAGACATAACGGGTAGTTTTCTGTAACAGATGTTTTAGGTTCACAAAATTAGCAAACATTTTCTTATAATCATTGATTTAAGAAGAAAGATATAGATTTCAATTTATTGCAGTTTTCATAAAAAGACAACAATCAAATGTTTTAATGTTGCAATCACCTATTAACTATTTAAAACTTAATTTTTTAGGTAAATTCAAATTTGAGAATGGAGGTTGGTTAACTTCAACACAAGCTGACAATGGTTGAATCTTTTCTCCATTTATCTTTTGTTGAGAATATTTTGCATTTGCAAGGCATGTTTACAACTATTGATTAATCAACAGAAGTACAAATATCTCCTATATTTGCAATAATGCAATGCAAACACTATTCTTACAACAGCTGGTTGCATGGTTAACAAGTTGTTTAATTATTGCTGAATTACTTAGTGGAAAGACCTTTTAATTGTATGAAAATAATCCAGACATTGTAGCAATTATTTTTGCAGGTGCGCTATAGTTATCACCCTGTGTCCGTCCATCCGCTTGTCTGTCCGTTCGTCCGTCTGTCCGTACACACGAAAGGATACTTAGGTGACTAAAATGGTAACATAAGTATCCCTTTGTAAGTAAAAACTTCCTTAGGTGGCTAAATTAGTCCCTTAGGGGGCTAAAATGGCATTAGGGTTAGTCATGAAATAGTCACATAAGTATTCATTTGTTAGAACGTCCGTCCGTCCGTCCACATTGGTCATGTTTTTCTTTCGTAACTTCAAAACCGTTTCAGCTAATAATTTGAATCTTCAAAGGTGGATAGATCTCATTAAGGAGAAGTGCAGTGCACAAGAACCATTACTCTGCACTTCATGGTTCTGGAGTTATTGCCCTTTGTTAATTTTTCATACTTCGTTTTTGCCTGGAGCATAACTCTTAGACTATAAGAGGTATTAATTTGAAACTTCATAGGTGGAAAGATCTCATTGACGAGAAGTGCAATGCATAAGAACCGTTACTCTGCACTTCATAATTCTGGAGTTATTGCCCTTTGTTAATTTTTTCATTTTCAGGCAGAGTCAACTTTTGGTTTCAGCTCTCTAACTTGAGAATGAATTGAAATATTTTAATGAAACTTCATCCATAGATACCTTATATCAAGACCTGGCTTGGGATTACATAGGAGGTGGATGGGGTCACTGTCAAGGTCACATTTACAAAAAATAGAAAAACGGTTTCTGCTCAATTACTCGAGAACGAATTGAGCTATTGTAATTCAACTTCATACATAGATACCTTTTATCAATACATCGCTTGGGATTGCATAGGGGTGGGTGGGATCAAGGTCAAGGTCACCATTTCTAAAAATAGCAAAACGGTTCCTCACCTTCAAACATGCTATCATTCGGGCCCGCTGCCACTCATGTGACAAAGCTCTAGTTATGTTCTATTATGCTTTTATACCCTGAAAAACTAGATTTTTATATAAAAAATTAGTCATTGTATGTATTATGTGCTATGTTTAAATTTCAGTGCAAACAATTAAATTAATCTAAGGTGGTATTATGTATTGTTCCCTTAATCTATTCTATATTTTGGACATATTTCATAATTGTTTGACAATGGTTCATTGGCGATTCTCTTGAAACCTGTACAGATCTTATACTATTACTACAGAAAAGTCTTCCCCATAATAAATGGTGGACAATCTAAGCATTACCATTTTCTTAGAAATAATATTAGACTGTGTATGTCCATTTCACAGTTTTGAACAAGTTGTTAACAATCTGCTACCTCAATCCTCAGGAGGCAGTAATTATTTTCCCCCAAAACTAGCACCTTTCCACAGAAAAAAACCCATTTCAGATTATGTTAGAATAAGTCCTAAAGCCCTTGGACTGGAAAGAGAATTTTTTTAGGCAAGTCCTGCGAAAACCGGGCTAAATGCATGTGTGTTAAATGTCATCCCAGATCAGCCTGTGCGGACTGCACTTTCTGCCTACAGTGGATTTATGTTTCAAAAGACACTTCCTTGGAAAAAAACAACCCACAAAAGCGGAAAGTGCTGTCCTGGATTAGCATGTGCGGACTGCACAGGCTAATCTGGGACAACACTTTATGCACATGCATTAAGCCTGGGGGTTTCCCTCAACAAGCCTCAAATATACCCAAGTTGATTTAAAGTTAGCAGATGTTCTCAGTGCAGCTATCAGGAGGGGCTTGTTACCGGGGCCTGTTACCAACTGGCATACCTCAGATAGAGGGGCACTTAATGACCCTGATAAGAGCTATTAGTGGTAATTGAGACTATCATGAAACCTGATATGGGCAGTGTATCTGTTGATACCTGTATGAAGATTCCCTATTGTAGCTGTTACCTCCCTTGTTGTGTTTTAAAGCTGCTTTAACATCCTGTTCTTTACCATTTGCAAAAATATTTAATAAATGTGCTCATGTTTTCTTACATAACAATTAAAACTTGCCATACCAGCCTTAATGTAACGCAAATTCATATTAATTGTCATAGGGGAAGGTGGGGCGGGGCAGAGAACATAATGCAGCTGGCTCTGGACTCAAATCTGGGACCTCTCGCTTACAAGATGAGTGCTCTCCCGACTGAGCTAACCGGGCCGCCACACAACTTCTCCCCTTTATTGACTGATTTTGGAATAATGCAAAGATAAAAAAAGAAAGGAAAACATGATAAAATATGTAAGAAAAGAAATATTAGCAAAAGCATGATAAATATGAGTCTGGAACATTATTACGCTTTTATTAGACAGAGATGTATCTGTTGTTTTCAATGAACTAGAAGGCTGTTATTTATGATATAAAAACATGGGCAATATCTTATCCATTGGTTGTTGTATCTTATACAATTCTTTGTTTCTTTATAGCAACATGGGTCATAGCTCATTTATTTCTTGTTGTTTTATTTAGGGTTAAATTTATATGCAACTGTATTGAAAATATTTGTTTTTCAAAAGAAAAAACTTTTAAAA
Organism: Congeria kusceri; assembly: GCA_027627225.1. NCBI lineage: Eukaryota > Metazoa > Mollusca > Bivalvia > Myida > Dreissenidae > Congeria > Congeria kusceri. The sequence goes on along the minus strand of CM051040.1, from coordinate 11,437,095 downwards.
TTGTAATTCTTTTCTTTTAAATCATAAAGCAATCTCTATTGCTGACAACCATTGTTAAAGATGGTTAACTTGTCAATTTGTTGATTTTTTTAAAGTTTAAAGTGTCACCAAATATGACTTTCGTGAACTACATAGGAGAAAAAATGATTTCGTTTGGCAAAAATACAATTTTATGATGATTATTTCAGTTTTAATCTTCAGTAAATTATAAATGATTTGAACGCCAAAGAAAAAGAAGTCATGATTATGCTTACTCCAGTTTACAAATAAAAGATGTTCGTCAATTCAAAACACTCTATGGATACAATTATATGATGTATGGATGTTATTATACATAACAACAACAACAACAACAACATAGCATCTGTTCACAAAATAATTCTTTGGTAGGTCAAGATGTCTTTACATTTAAGCTTGCACGTCTTTACAGGTCGAGATATCTTTGCATTTAAGCTTGCACGTCTTTACAGGTCGAGATATCTTTGCATTTAAGCTTGCACGTTTTTACAGGTCAAGATATCTTTGCATTTTAGCTTGCACCTCTTTACAGGTCGAGATATCTTTGCATTTAAAGTTGCACCTCTTTACAGGTCTAGAGAATTATCTTTGCATTTTATTGTGCACATTTAAGTACTACCTATAACATACTATTATGTTAAATTGGAATAAGACGTCAAACATAGAATACACGGTTTTATTGCAGCAATGTTTTATATGCAGTTAACCATTTGTAATGTAAGAAGTTTGCAGAGTATTTAATGTAATAGACACCTGCATATATAACTGCATCAGTAAAATTGATTTTACCACAAAACTGTCTACTTGTATGCATTTACAAAATGTTCACAACAAAATTGAACTGTGTCCATGCGTGCATGAACACAGTTTATAAATACAGTAAAAATTATCATGACACATTCAGTTTTAATGAAAAAGTCATGGAAAAAAGATAATTATACCAAAAGTATTGACAGAATATAACAAACAGACAAAAACAACATTAAATGCTCAGTTTTGTGTGAAAAAATAACAAAAATTATGTCCATTCTATGTTTGATGTCTTATTCTAACTTCACATAATACAGTGTTCTATCATTAACATTTTAAATGTAAACACTAAACTTAGTGGGACTGTAAACAGAGTCGATAACAGGGGATGAATCCAACTGATAATCGACTGGTATCAAATTAAAATGCTCAACAATAATCTATCGATTAAACAAATAGTGCGGAATATTCTGTTAAAATTATGGAACAATGACGGGAGTCAATTGCAGTGCGTTGTTGTAAGAAGGACACTTGGAGCTATCAACGACTGGCAAAATCTCTAGATAGATCCTGGATATGAGATAAAAAACGTATCGTATTCTTAGACTGTGAAGATGTTTTGTAGACTGTGTAATTTTGCAGGTATTTATATTACGGAGTTATTCCTTTGTGAAGTTGTGATATTTTATTGTCAATATCGATGTTGTGTATGTGGAAATAATTTGATATACAAAGCTTAGTTTAGTTTGTATGTTACTGGGATTATAAGATTAAATGAGTATCAGGTGCATTTATTTAATATAAGACATAAGGCGGAAAATAACTATCATTACAAAAGGAATTGTTTTAAAATATTGAAGCACACATGTGCATGCAATTGTTGATTTGCATGCATTTTCACAAACTGCATGGTAAAATCTTGAAAAGTGTGACAGATGTGCCAGACAAAGTGTGCAGATTTACACATGTATTGTTCAATAAGGCAATACTAAAATCATGGATTGGACAACTGCCATAGTATTTGATCGCTTATTTTTTTTTATCAGCAACGACTTAAATAATTAAATAATTTCTAAATTCTTGGTAAATTTAAAATCAATTTCCTTAATTAAGTGGTGGTTGGTCGCAAGTATTTGTAAAGTAACTGAGTAAAATTTGTAGATTCATTTCTTAATTTTGATCTACCATTGTTTCAAATTAATCATTTGGCCGTTTGCCTGTAACCTAGCTTAGCCTTGACCTGATACTAGGAATGAATATACCTGGATTAATTGTGTAGTTTGGGTGGTTTTGTATGACTTGAGTTGTGCTGTGGTGTCTAGGGAGGGGTATAATTTAGCAGGATACTGTTTGTTAATGGCTTATCATAATTGATACTAGACAATGCAAGTACACTGTCATAGTTGGTGGTAAAGTTGATTTAGCAAAATAGACCACTTAGGAATAAGTGTGTAGCGATATTTATATGACAAAGACCCTGGATGTTTTATAGCAAACATGTTGAATGATATACAGCATAATGCTAATAATGGAATTTAGATTTTTTGCTAAGATTTGACGAGATAATATTTGCAAAGAATGGAATACATTGTTTTATAATTTACTTTGATCGGAAAAGAGTATTTGCTAAGAAAGGACGGGATTATTTGCTAAGGATGGTATGGATCATTGCCTGTTCCCAGAACAGGACTGGTTTACAAAATCACATGAAAGAGGTCTGCACACACAGGAAATCTGCTAACCAGTCTGTGAATATCCCAAGCAAAACTGATGAAACGGTAAAATTACAGTTGTTGTAGTTGTTCTTTGTGTTGCTCTACAAACTATCAAGCAGAATTCTGCTAAGTTTTCAGCCAGTGTTCACTGCTAAGTTTTCAGCCAGTGTTCAGTTTGTTTTGTGCTATCAGTATATTGATGGTGAATCTTTGACTTTTTCAATTAGCCTACTATATAAGTAAATAGCAGGAGTAAATGCTTGTTCAGATTCAAAACTTTTGTGTGTATAACTACAAAATAATACAAATCATGATGATTCACTGTATAGTTTTGCAAATGATGGACCGTAAAAATGCACCTATTTGCTGTGCAACTTTTTACAAATTGCCTGAAAATTAAATGTTGCTCCAATACCCTCCATCTAGCTATTTGAATGTTATTATATAATTGATTGAATTCAATTATTATGTAATTTTTCGCACAATTTGTGAAGATCGAGTTAAAAGTTGATAATGAGTTGCAGTGTTCATAAGTTGCAAAGTTCAATAGCTCCTTAAAGTAATAATTAAATATTAGTGAATCAAATGTAATTTATCTGGTAACGAGACAAAATTCAATAATCCCACGATTGGTGAACAAAATTTGTGGCGCGTCGTGAGAAAACCGGTCTTAAAGCATGTGCGTAAAGTGTCGTCCCGGATTAGCCTGTGCAGTCCGCACAGACTAATCCAGGACGGCACTTTCCGCTTTTATGGTATTTTCTGTTTCAAGGAAGTCTCTTCTAAACATAAATCCACTGTAGGCGGAAAGTGCCATCCTGGATTAGCCTGTGCAGACTGCACAGGCTAATCCGGGACGACACTTTACGCACAAGCTTTAAGTCCGGTTTTCCCACGACGCTGCTCATTTGTTGTTAAATACGATGTGTTTTGACAAGAGGGCGAATGTATTGTAATTAATTTTATCCCATCATCACGCCTGCATTGACGAAATAACAACCGGTGGGATAAACTTAGCTGTTTTCCACCTCGTTTAATACAGCAAGCACACACATTATAATGATGTCATGTTGTTTAATTTCGTGACATCATTTGATGTCTTTCATGTTATTTAGTGACTTTCTATCGTTGATTTTCAATATAAAGACCGGAAATGATGGGATAAATAGAATACGAGGCAAGTGTTGAATACAAGGCTCGTGGTTTAGGTTGTCTAAGCCTTGCTAAATAAACCTTATCTGTATTCAACACTAACCTAGTATTCTCTATTTATGTACAGATTATCATTTTTTTGCTGTTTAAAAATCGCACAATAAATTGGTAAATTTAATTTGGTATTTTATATCTGGATGTTATTGTGATAAGGCCTTTTTTTTGCTGGAAGAAACAAAATGAGTCCTACAGCAATATAAATGTGGCGTGTCATGGGAAAACCCTGCTTAATGCATGTGAGTAAAGTGTCGTCCCAGATCAGCCTGTGCAGTCGCACAGGCTAATCCGGGACGACACTTTCCGCCTACAGTGGATTTATGTTTAGAAGAGACTTCAATGAAACAGAAAACACGATAAAAGCGGAAAGTGTCGTCCTGAATTAGCCAGTGTGGACTGCACAGGCTGATCCGATACGACACTATACGCACATGTATTAAGCCTGGTTTTTTTCCACAACACGCATCAAATGATATAATTAAATATTATATTATGCAATATACCAATGCTTCTAAATTAGATAAAGTTCAAATTATATACTACATAACAAAAATTTAACATCTGAAAACTATTTAAACCCTTTAATGTAGAACGCTGTTGTCCATTGATAACTTGCACCGTGCGATTTGTGTAATAATTACATTTTACTTAATATGTTCTAACTTACTTACAATAAAACCTTCGTTTTGATTGGTCGGGCACATGTTCATGTTTGGAACATGTGAATAGTAGATATCCATTTATTGTAATGCTTACTACAGATTCTAAGAAGGCGTCAGTTCAAAACTGCCAATCAAAAGCCAGAATTATAGCGGCCATTAAGATCATGCTTGCATTTACGTAATAGTCAGAACATACAGTAAAACCCCGCTAATACGACCACTTTGGGGTCTCAATAAAAGTGGTCTTAATAGCGGGGTGGTCGTATTATCGAGGTCCGGCAGATCACCGATTCAGTACATTCATACTTATGTGTAATTTCAAGCTTTTTATGAAAACAATGACTAATCAATATATAATGAAAATTCCAATTTGTTTTCAATAATATGTTTTATTGAATAGAGATGTAACTTATAGTTATGGATACATGTATGAACTTTACATTAAGTAGGAAAATAAATAAAACTTGATTAACCTAGCCCATTTAAGGTTCAGCATTCATTCTTTCAAGTTTATTGCATTAAACATATACATAATTATAGCAAATGATACATAATTAGTACAACATAACGGTATGAGTATATCAGTGCTACCCGCTTACTGTCAGCTAATGTCATTTAACGTAATCTGATACATAGTCAATGTGCTAATCCCTTATCAAAACAGTTGTAACATTGTTTTTCACATGCTCCTTCTATATCGCCAAGCATTATGTTATCTCCACGGCTTATGTTGTTAATTGATGATGTTAAGTGTCACGACCAAATGACACTGGTCGCTATAACGCGGTTATTTTCTAGCATTATTTGGTACGTTCGGTCTGGGATTAGTGGTCATAATACGGAATAGCGGGGTGCCCGTATAATCGGGGTTTGCGACTATTGAAATATATAGGGAAACAATCAGGTCTTTTAAAAAGTGACCGCTTTAGCGGGGTGGTCATAAAATCGAGGTGGTCGTAAAGCGGGGTTATGGTGTATTTAACTTAATGTGTTCTAACTTACTTACGATAATTAATCTTAGAATATAATCAATGCATACATTGCATTGGATCAAAATGCAGGTTATATGCATGTACACATTGTTTATGATCGTGTACATGCCCTTCTTATTTTTAGCTCACCTGAGCACAAAGTGCTCATGGTGAGCTTTTGTGATCGCCCGTTGTCCGTCGTGCGTGTGTGCGTGCGTCGTCAACTTTTCATTCAAACAACATCTCCTCCTAAACCGCTTGGCAGATTTTCACCAAACTTCACAGGAATGATCCTTGGGTGGACCTCTTTCAAAATTGTTCAAATCTTTCCGGTCTGCTTCATATGTAGGTCACCAGAGCTAAAAATAGACTTAAAAAAGTGAAAATTTTAAAAATCTTCTATGAAACCGCAAGGCTGAGAGGTTTCATATTTGATATGTGACATCCTCTAGTAATCCTCTACTATGATTGTTCAAATGATGCCCCTGGGGTCAAAACTGGCCACGCCCCAGGGGTCACATGGTTTATATAGACTTATATAGCATAATGACTTCAAAAATCGTCTCTGAAACCGCATGGCCTAGAGGTTTCTTATTTGGTATGTAACATTGTATAGTGGTCCTCTACAAAGATTGTTCAAATGATGACCCTGGGTTCAAAATTGGCCACTCCCGGGGGGTCACATGGTTTATATAGACTTAAATAGCAAAATGACTTTAAAAATCTTCTGTTCTGAAACTGCAAGGCCCAGAGGTTTTATATTTGGAATGTAACATTGTATAGTGGTCCTCTACAAAGATTGTTCAAATGATGACCCTGGGTTCAAAATTGGCCACACCCGGGGGGTCACATGGTTTATATAGACTTAAATAGCAAAATGACTTTAAAAATCTTCTGCTCTGAAACTGCAAGGCCCAGAGGTTTTATATTTGGTATGTAACATTGTATAGTGGTCCTCTACAAAGATTGTTCAAATGATGCCCCTGGAGTCAAAACTGGCCACACACTGGGGTTCACATTGTTTATACTGCAGCACTATAGTCTTAGCATCTAAGACCGTCTTATATAATACATTTAAATTTAGATCTACTACATTGAATTTGTTTACAGGCAAAGTGTATATTTCTAATTTAATAATGAAATGCAAAATATGAAATGCTAGCATTAGATCTATATCTAGTCTTACTTAGGTGGAACTGCACAATTTTTGTCAGACAAAATGATGCCGCAATCGAGTCTGTGGCTCTGACACTGCAGTCTGTTTCACCAGCATGTACAGAAACACGTAGCATAGAGCCTAAAGTCTAGTCATCTACTTTAAACCTTTCATTTGTACAGTTTCATTAAATGTGTGCAGCACACAAAAAACTACACACAGATCATGTCTCTCCAACAAAGTTCTTAATGCTTTGATGGCAGCCTCCACCCAAGGACCTCATCTCAGAAGAACAACTTTTTAGTACCAGATATTGGACATGAACATCAACATGTGGGTGGACATGTGGCACCAGCAGAAACCATGAAGGATAGCTTTCTAAATGTGTGTACAGGGCTGGCACTAAAATGAAATGTTTGTGTTGGATACAAGTGTTGGATAGTGGAAGACCTGAACATTTCAGACATGAAATGAAGTATGTAAAATAAAGCTTTGTTTAAAGTCATTGCTGATAATTTTGTGATAATATGCCAATAACTTAATTGAAAGATGTATACATTTAGGTAAACCGTGTCATTATCTATTTCCAGGTTACATTACTTTTGCAACTTATGTTGTTGTGTTTCCTTGATAAAATTTTATTGTGTGTGAATTTTATGATTATGTTATGTCATTGGGAAACAAAAGAGAGATAAAAAACTATGTCAAAAGGCTGTTTATTGTTGTGCTTCTGTTAGCACTGAAGAACTGTAGATTTTAATTAAGTACACATAAAAAGTTTTTAAAAATCTAACGTCGAAGGGGGTACTCCCCCCCTTCCATCCCCACCCCCAACCGCGGTTATTTGTCCCGGTGCCTTAGCAAAATCCTGGGGAAAGGCTTAAATAGTAAAATGACTTTAAAAATCTTCTCTGAAACTGCAAGGCCCAGAGGTTTCATATTTGTTATGTAACATTGTATAGTGGTCTTCTATAAAGATTGTTCAAATGATGCCCCTGGGGTCCAAACTGGGCACACCCAAGAGGTCACATGGTTTATATAGACTTAAATAGCGAAATGGCTTTAAAACTCTTCTCCTCTGAAACTGCAAGGCCCAGAGGTTCTCTACAAAGACTGTTCAAATTATGCCCCTAGGGTCAAACTGGCCACACCCCAGGGCTCACATGGTTGATATGGACTTAAGTAGCAAGATGACTTTAAAAATCTTCTCCTCTGAAACTGCCAGGCCTAGAGGTTTCATATGTGGTATGTGACATTTTATAGTGGTTCTCTGCAAAGATTGTTCAAATGATGTCCCAGGGGTCAAAAATGGCCCTGCCCTGGGGGTCACATTGTTTTCGTATTTGATATGTAACATTGTTTAGTAGTCCTCTACAAAGATTCTTCCAATTATGCCCCTGGGGTATAAAGTGGCCATGACCCAGGGCGTCACATGATTTATATAGACTTATATGGCAAGTGGGCCGTAAAAATCTTCCGTGTTGAAACCGTAAGGCCCAGAGGCTATATATTGTGTGTGAAACATTGTGGAGTGGTCCTCTACAAAGATTGTTCAAATGCTGTCCCTGGGGTAAAAATTGGCCACCCCCTGGGGGTCACATGGTTTATATACATTTAAATAGCAAAATGACTTGAAAAATCTCCTCTGAAACTGCAAGGCCCAGTGGAATCATATGGGTATTTAACATTGAAAAGTGGTCCACTACAAATATTGTTCACATGATGCCCCTGGGGTACAAGGTGGCTATGTCCTGTGGGTCACATGGTTTATATAGACTAAAAAACATCTGAAACTGCAAGGCCCAGATCTTTATACTCAGGTAAGGCGTTAAGTGCCATTTTTCCCTCTTGTTATTAGCCATTATGATGCCTTAAACTCAGGTGAGCGACCTAGGGCCATCATGGCCCTCTTGTTTACTGATCTGTTATTGACTGACCAGTCGTTTAATACGGTCATTAGTCCCATATGACTGTTTGTAACCTTTGATTCTTCTGGCAAAAATCTGATTTGCTAGGGTTGACTATTATTATATTGGCATATGGGTCAGCCCACGTTGCAATGACACAATCTGTTCCCGCTAAAGATGTTGTTGTATAGAATTTACGTTTAAGCAAATTTTGGCAATATGACTATATATTCCGTTATAACGGGTACCAGTTTAATAAAAAATAATCCGTTCCCAGCAAAATGGTGTGGGATGTTAAATATTCCGTTGTAACGAATGTCGTTGTAAAGAGGGTCCACTGCATTATAAACTTATATGAACATTTTTTTTCTGGAGAGTTTTGGAAATGGTGTAGACAATTGATTGTTTATAATCAAAATACTGACAGCAAGTCAGTGGGCACTTGAACTATACTTTGTAATTTCCAAAGAGAAAAGCCCAACCTGTTTAAATCTGCGTACAAGCTGCTTTAAACCCACGGCTTTGAGTTTTGATTCTTCTGCTGACCCATTCGTAATCCTATATCGGATGCAATCAAGCTAAAATAATAAGCTTAAATAAAACAAACTCTTCCCTTGGTCGCTGCCTAGCTGTTCACGATTGAAGGATTATACCATTTGGAATTTAAACTGAGCACAGAGTCATTGACTTTTTAGGAGTGTTACTGCAATATTTGAAATAGAAAATTCGGAGGACTTAAAGTTTTTTGTTTTTCTGCGTAAAATATTTTGTTAAGAAACTAATTAATTGTTGGATGTTACAGTGTTTAATACAGTGTCTACCGGCACAATATATGTAGTGCTAGTATACAATAACAATGAGATTAGCTCAGGAGGTGGTATGTTATAATTTATTTTGATCTTTTAATAGGTCATGCATAAAATAATATTAATTTATTGTCTTAGGTGTTGTTAAGGTCACAAGCAAGGTCGGACTAGCATGTCATGGAAAATAAAAATACAACTAAGAAAAGTTGTGAGTGAAAATGGGCATTAACATTCAAAATGCCATAGAAATGTAATAAATAATACTTAAGTGAAATATGAACTAGAATAAAAAGATGTCCATTGAAAAATATATCAATTTCTCGTGTTTTTTTACCAGGTTATTTATAAAAAAATATATATTTTGCCAACCAAACATGACCATTGATTTTATCTATAAAAATTTAAAAAAATAAAATTAAGAGGTATTAAATCATTAAATCATACATTCTAAAGTACACCATATTGATGAACATTAAGCTTTATAAACTGTTTAATATCAATTCTAAACATTGTTTATGAAAGATATGTATATAATTATGTTGTGTGGCACATAATACTAATGCTTTAATGCAGTTATAAATATTGTGTTGAATGATGTCAATTTTATCAGCTACTCGGGGAATATGTTACCCGAATTAAACAATGTTTATATTTTAAATGCATTTGTTTGTTTGGATTTTTCGCCGTTTTAACAGTATTTCAGTCATATCACGGCGGTCAGTTAACCTACTCACACTTTCCCTGGGCAAGCTTAGCTGATCTAAGCGGTTTACCAGTACTAAGTGCACATACTTATGCCAGTAACTGACAAGAGAATGGGCATAGAATAATTTCATGACCCCACAAATTATATGGCCGGGCTGGGGTTCGAACTCACCATTCACTGATGACAGTCCAGCGCTCTACAAACTGAGCTAGCTGGGCCTGGCTCCATGCTTTTGTGATCATATAATGAAAACACAATGTCTTTCAAATTGGCTTTTAATTGTGTCTGTATATTAGTTTTGAATAAATTATGTAACATATGTTTTTGTCATCAGTTAATTATACAGTTTTTGATATTATACAGTCACCAAGAAATGTCATTGTACAATAATAGCTGAATAATGCAGTAATAGCTTAATAATGCAGTTTATATTATACAACATGACATTATCCAAGCTGTTGCTTCTGGTATTTTATTTCCAGAAAGGGTTTATCTAGAATGTGCAGCTGTAACACTGATGTATTGCATTAATAAATGTAAAGGCAGGCTTGGAATTTACGTAAAAGGTCCTATTCACAGATTGACCAATTGACAATTTTCTAAATTTGTGTTACTGATTCCAACAATAAACCTACGTATAGGGGTGAAATAACACCCCTGGGCCCGTATTCACAAAGCTCCTTAGGGAAAACTTAAGTTAATTTCTTAAATTCATAAAATTCCTTAAGTCTCTGGCTGTTTTATGTAAAGGTCTTTTTACATTAAAATGTTTTAACTAGTAAATATTGCTTAGATGTTTCATATTTTAACCTTTTGTAAAAATCATTGGATTTCACATAGAAAAATTTGGTCTGAAATTTTCACTTAAGTACAACTTAAGTTAAGATTTCCCTTAGGAGCTTTGTGAATACCAGCCCTGATATGAAAATATACTGAAAATAATGTGTCGTTTATAAATTACAATGGCAAAAATTATAAAGCATTTGTCCTTCTTAACGTCGATATTTGTGAAAACAGGTGTGTCACTTTCATAGCATTAAATTTATAGACCAAGTACGTGGTCCCTTTTAGCCTAGTGGTTAAGACGTCAGACTTTGGATCTGGAGCCCCGGAGAGAGGCTTTTTTCTTTTTGATGCTTTCTTTAACTTTAAATTATGTAACATCTACATACTTTATGCTCTTTGTTTCTTTCAGGTGAAATGTGGAGCCGTGTATGTCACAGATGAGGATAAAGCGAAGAAAGTTACAAAGAACGTGATATCACTGGGTCAGGGCTCGGAGGAAACAAAACGAAAGTCATCATCAAAATACACGCTTGCCATTGGGTCTAGCTTTGGCCACAGTAAGTGAACTATCGAAATACTTCAAGAGATGTCAGAATATTGACAATTAATTCCTCTACCATCATTGAGTGATTGACTCATGATAAGTGTTGTTCTGGTTTTACACATCAAATTATGTTTTGTTATGGTTTTGCATATCAGATTATCTTCTGTTTTGGTTTTACAAATCGATTTATGTTCTTGAAGGACAATGTTCTGAATATTATGTTCTGTTTTTCAAGTCCACACATTCCGGAAGGACTCGGACAATGTTCTGAAATGCAATGCTCTGTTTTACAGTCCAATCTGAAATGTTATGTTATATGTTTTCCAGTCCACTCTGAAATATGTTCTGTTTTTGTCCAGTCCACTCAAAAAAAAATTGTTACGTTCTGTTTTTCCAGTCATCTCTGAAATGTTATGTTATGTTTTTCAAGTCCACACATTTCTGATGGACTTTGACCATATTCTGAAATTCTATGTTTCATTTTCCAGTCCACACATTCTTGAAGGACTCGGACAATGTTCTGAAGTGCCATGTTATGTTTTCCAGTCCACTCTGAAATGTTATACTCTGATTTTCAAGTCCACACATTCCTGAAGGACTTTGACCATGTTCTGAAATACTATGTTCCATTTTACAGTCCACACATTTCTAAAGGACTCTGACAATGTTATAAAATCCTGTGTTCTGTTTTCCAGTCCACACTTTCCTGAAGGCCCAAATATTTTGAAGTGCCGTGTTCTGTTTTGCAGTCCACTCTGTAATGTTATGTTTTTTTTTTCCAGTCCACATATCCCTGAAGGACTTTGACCATGTTCTGAAATGCTCTGTTCCATTTTCCAATCCACACATTCTTGAAGAACTCTGACAATGTTCTGTTTTCCTGTCCACATGTTCCTCAAGGACTTTGACCATTTTCTGAAACGCTATGTTCTGTTTTCCAGTCCACATGTTCCTTAAGGACTTTGACCATGTTCTGAAATGCTATGTTCTGTTTTCCAGTCCACACATTTCTGAAGGACTCTGACAATGTTCTGAAATGCTATGTTCTGTTTTACAGTCCACACATTCTTGAAGGACTCTAAAATGTTTTGAAATGCTATGTTCTGTTTTCCAGTCCACACATTCTTGAAGGACTCTGACAATGTTCTAAAATGCTATGTTCTGTTTTCCAGTCCACACGTTCCTGAAGGACTCCGACAATGTTCTAAAATGCTATGTTCTGTTTTCCAGTCCACACGTTCCTGAAGGACTCCGACAATGTTCTGAAATGCTATGACCAAACAAAGGCAGAGGACAAATGTCTCCTGCTGATCCGCAAACCCAAGTCTTCTTCAAAACAGGTACGGGCTTGCAAATAGTGTCCGAACATGTTATAACAGTCACATGAATTTAAAGCTGCTTTTTCTCCTGCAAATTATTTAATAGTGTCTGTCATTTTGCATGCATTTAAAGCTAGCATTTTGTTCTGCAAATAGTGTCGGAATATAGTATTACAGTCATTTAACATGGTTTTAACTTTTAAAGCAATGTTTGATTTGGTTGGAATGGCATATTAAGCTGTAACTTTGCATGGAATTATAATTGCCTTTAAATTTACAAATCAATATTCTGTAAACAAAGAAAATGCTTTAATGTAAAACCATTTCCTTGTATGATTTCCTGAGTTTGATCATCCCCACCAATGAGAGAATAATATACCATTGTCTGTTTCTCTTTTGATCTGAGTGAACAAATTAATATTAAACTTCTTATAAAAGACTCATCCTGGGTTTGTTTGTCTAAGAATTTTGATATTTTCCCCCATTTCCTAGTTCAGAATTTGAGGGAATCACTGGTACACCAGAGAATAGGTACGAAGCATTGGTTTGCATTATATTTGAAGGATCTGCTTGTATAAATATGGTTGAACACTGCTATTTCGAAGTCGTTGGGACCAACCAAAATAGTTAGAAATAGGAAAGTTCGAAATAGTGATGATCTTTATTGTACTAATCATTTTATAGTTGTGAAATTTGCGCATGCGGTTAAATTACACCTTGTGTATATACGATAATGAAGGTTCGTAAAGAACATTGTAAAGATTGTAAATTTGTCCACATGGTATATAACTCACAATTATAACTCTACCGTATATTAAATTGTTGATTATTTGTCCACGCGTCAATCATCACTGGTAAACTCGAGAACAAGAAGGTGTGAAAACTTTACGGAGCGACGACTGCCAAGTCATCACACATTTGATAGACAGCTTGGGCTTATGTGCAACTTCAAAATAAACACTGATGATTACGTGTAAAGAACGTTGGGACCAGAATTTTAGTTCGAAATACAGATAAATGATGGATATTTAGTTAAATAAAGGAGGCGCTAAAATTGGACCCAAAAAATAGTTGGAAATAGTGCTTAATTCGATTTAACAGTGTTCGAAATAATGGTGTTCAACTGTAATTATGAGCTGTTTATTTCAAATCCTTTTGCGAATATTCAAAGGTCATGTGACATCGCAAGGATAATTGGTCGAATGAGTTAACAAACTTTTCCAAGTAATTTTGAAGCTGTTAAAGGTATCATATGTCACAAAAGGTTAAGTCAGACAGTTTTACGAGAGAAAAGTTGAATGAATTATCAAGCAGTATAGCACGAACAGTGTTCACAAGAATTTTTTCTAAGGACTTGCCCATTCGGGCAGCAGACATCAAATTTCAACTTGCCCGAAGCCACCATTACTTGCTCTAAATTTGGAAATAAAACCCAGAAATTACCAAATCAGTTTAAATGATAGCAATGTTGTTCATGTAGTAATTCAAATGGAAATAAAACCATGCAACAGTGGTGAATTAGGAAAATAATCTGCAAAAGTATGTATTTTTTGGTAAATTAATCATTTGAGGTGCGTCGTGGAAAAACGGGACTTAATGCATGTGCGTAAAGTGTCGTCCCGGATTAGCCTGTGCAGTCTGCACAGGCTAATCCTGGACGGCACTTTCCGCTTTAATGGTATTTTCTGTTTCAAGGAAGTCTCTTCTAAACATAAATCCACTGTAGGCGGAAAGTGCCATCCTGGATTAGCCTGTGCGGACTGCACAGGCTAATCCGGGATGACACTTTACGCACATGCATTAAGTCCGGTTTTCCCATGACGCGCCTCATTTAATTTCATAATTTTGCATCCTTCCTGTACTTGCCTTTTCAGGCAGACTAGACTGGTCAAAATTTTAACTTGCTCTATAAGATTTTTACATGTCTCGGGCTTCGGGCAATTGGGTTATTTTGAAGACTGCACAAACTGTTTTACTAGCAGTGCTGGTCAGTGGCTGTTGGTCATTAGTTGATATTTTCAAGTTGGTTATTTCGAAGACTGCACAAACTGTTTTACTAGCAGTCTTGGTCAGTGACTGATGGTCATTAGTTAATATTTTCAAGTGGGTTATTTCGAAGACTGCATAACCTGTTTTACTAGCAGTCTTGGTCAGTGACTGATGGTCATTAGTTGATATTTTCAAGTGGGTTATTTCAAAGACTGCACAAACTGTTTTACTAGCAGTCTTGGTCAGTGACTGATGGTCATTAGTTGATATTTTCAAGTGGGTTATTTCGAAGACTGCACAAACTGTTTTACTAGCAGACTTGGTCAGTGACTGATGGTCATTAGTTGATTTTTCAAGTGGGTTATTTTGAAGACTGCACAAACTGTTTGACTAGCAGTCTTGGTCAGTGGCTGTTGGTCATTAGTTGATTTGTTCATATACATGCCTTTGCTCTTCTTAATAACTTTATAAAAATCAATAACAAATGAATACTTTACTATATAAATTATCAAATATTGATGGGCAGTTGTATGTATTTAGGTTTATTTTACACTAGCATAATTGTAAAGAGGCAGCTTTAAATTTGCAATACTTGGTTGTGTATATGTTGTATTTAATGGTGTTTTTGTATTCACAATTTTGAGTGAAACACACTTGGCATTTAATAAAATTCATCTGTATGTTGTCTGTGTATGTAACATTTTCACACGTGAATAATCTGAATATTGTTTTCATCTTCACACCTGAAATTTGTGGGGGTAGTGGAATGTGAAAAATTAATAAATATGTAGCAGTATTTCTGTCAAAAGTTTTAATTATCATTTCTTTTTAATCAGAAACACATATCTGAAGCTAACAAAGTGTTTGGGCTTGATTTGGTAAAAGTAAATCTTTTAATTTATTTTATTTGTCAGAGCATTGAATTGGTAAATCTCTTTGCACACAGTTTGAAGTAGAAATACATATGTGGTGAGTTGTGGAAAAACCGGACTTAATGCATGTGCGTAAAGTGTTGTCCTGGATTAGCCTGTGCAGTCCACACAGGCTAATCTGGGACAACACTTTCCCCCTAAAGTGGATTTATGGTTAGAAGACACTTCATTGAAACAGAAAATACCATAAAAGCAGAAAGTGCCGTCCCAGATTAGCCTGTGCTGACTGCACAGGCTAATCCGGGACGACACTACGCACATGCATTATGACCGGTTTTCTCATGATGCGCCACATATATGCTTAGGCATGTTTTAATCACTGTATTTACAATGTATATAGTATATAAATAATAGATTTAAATACTTAACTGCATGAATGCATGGTGTTTATTGTTTTGTTATTCTGCAGAACCTTAATGATACTTGAAAGCAGTTCAGTTTTAGAAACACACTTATTTTGTGACATTATTTCTGTTCCGTAAATAAAATTTCCAATTTGAATGCTGAAATCTAACTTAAAACAGTTCACATGTAAAAAGGATCTCCATCAAATTTTAACAATGAAAATACTTATTTTAAAGTACTTTTGCGTGGGGATGACACTCTTATTTGACCCATAAGGTCAAAAAGCAATCCATTCTTACCAATGTTGACAATGATGTTTCCCAATTTGAGCTGCATTTCAGCATATTTAAAGCATGGCTTTTATGATGTTTATACCAGTGTGTGGTTTGTGTGATATATGTGAATATAGCGTTGTATGTTGCCATTTACAGAATCAGTTTTCTTGGAAGGTATTGTGTTTTCTGTCCTTGCTTCCGTAGACCTGTAGTCATTAGAGAAAAATGTAAAAGCAATATATGTACATGATCTAAATTATCTGTTGTTACGGATAGTCAATGACTGTAATACTGTTAAAAACAGCAAAAAAACGGCAAAAACTTCAAACAAAACAAGCAATCAAAAAGAAATTGCTGTGCCCGTTTGCATGTATTCTGAGAATTATGCATTTAGTAAACCTGAGGTCAAGGGCATAACTAAGCATACTCTTTAGTGTGGGTATACTCAGAATCTGCCTGAGGTATGCCCCTGGATGTCCTAAGGTCAAGGTCGTAACTAAGCATACTCTTTAGTGTGGGTATACTCAGAATCTGCCTGAGGTACGCCCCTGGATGTCCTAAGGTCAAGGGCGTAACTAAGCATACTCTTTAGTGTGGGTATACTCAGAATCTGCCGGAGGTACGCCCCTGGATGTCCTACGGTCAAGGTCGTAACTAAGCATACTCTTTAGTGTGGGTATTCTCAGAATCTGCCTGAGGTACGCCCCTGGATGTCCTAAGGTCAGGGTCGTAACTAAGCATACTCTTTAGTGTGGGTATACTCAGAATCTGCCTGAGGTACGCCCCTGGATGTCCTAAGGTCAAGGTCGTAACTAAGCATACTCTTTAGTGTGGGTATTCTCAGAATCTGCCGGAGGTATGCCCCTGGATGTCCTAAGGTCAAGGTCATAACTAAGCATACTCTTTAGTGTGGGTATACTCAGAATCTGCCTGAGGTACGCCCCTGGATGTCCTAAGGTCAAGGTCGTAACTAAGCATACTCTTTAGTGTGGGTATACTCAGAATCTGCCTGAGGTACGCCCCTGGATGTCTTGCAATGCATATTATAATAATTGAAGCATGTCGTGGGAAAACCGGGCTTAATGCATGTGCGTAAAGTGTCATCTTGGATTAGCCTGTGCAGTTCCGGGACGGCACTTTCCGCCTACATTGGATTTATTTTTAGAAGAGACTTCTTTCAAACAGAATATATCATAAAAGCAGAAAGTGTCGTCCTGGTTCAGCTGTGCGGACTGCATAGGCTGATCCGGGATGACACTTTAAGCACATGCATTAAGCCCGGTTTTCCCACGACATGCCTCAATTATAGTGTAAATATTAATCTTCAAGTATTAAACTAATGATGAAATGGTATAATCTATTTTCATCATTATCGTCATGTTGTCGTAAGTTTTATTTTACCTAAAATAAATAAACTAGCTTTTACATCAGTTGATATTTAGTGCGCCCCTCCCACCACTTTCTTGTTATATTGACAAAGCGAGACTCTTATAATTAGCACTCATATTTATTTCCCCTGCTGCTTTCTAATGCTAGATGTCAAGCAATCTTGATCATTCTTAGTATAAATTTTTCATTGCTTTTGCCATTTATACTCAATTTAGGATTTAGATTTTGCTTTAATATTTGTGATAACATAGTTATAATAAGTTATATCATAAAATAAATAATATTTATAGTTATAGTATAGATTAGTATAGAGACTATTGTATATAATTATAATTAAGATTGTATCAGTGCTTGAAAAAATTTAAGTAAAATATTTAAAAACTGATCTATGAACTGTAAAAATGTAAAGTTAATATGCTGAAATATGTTAATAATAATAACAAATAATTTTATGCTACTATTATTTGTGTATGTTGTTGTCATTGTTAATTTCTTCGTCTTCTTCTTTTTCTAATTCTATTTTTATTGCATAATTCTAATGAACTTTTACTTGTCAGTACATCCTCTCAGTCTGTGACAAACTTGGTAATACAGGCCGTTTTTGTTGCCACCTCTGAGTGTATTTTCCTGAGAAAATTTTTCACATATAAATGAGGTGTGTTGAGGGAAAACCAAGCTTGATGCATGTGCGTAAAGTGTCGTCCCGAATCACTTTCCGCTTTTATGGTATTTTCTGTTTCAAGGAAGTCTCTTCTAAACATAAATCCACTGTAGGTGGAAAGTGTCGTCCCGGATTAGCCAGTGCGGATTGCACAGGCTAATCAGGGATGACACTTTACGTGTGCACATGCATTCAGCCTGATTTTCCAATGACACACCTCATATAATGTTTTCTTCCCATCAACAGGACCGGTATTTCAATCTTAAATGATGATGTTTCTCTCATCATTAGACGTCACAATATTAAATGATGACATAACAGTGTTAAATGATGATATTTCTCCCATCTTCAGACATGACAGTGTTAAATGATGATATTTCTCCCATCTTCAGACATAACAGGGTTAAATGATGATATTTCTACCATCTTCAGACATAACATTGTTAAATGATGATATTTCTCCCATCTTCAGACATAACAGTATTAAATGATGATATTTCTCCCATCTTCAGACATAACAGTGTTAAATGATGATATTTCTCCCATCTTCAGACATAACAGTGTTAAATGATGATATTTCTTTCATCTTCAGACATAACAGTGTTAAATGATGATATTTCTCCCATCTTCAGACATAACAGTGTTAAATGATGATATTTCTCCCATCTTCAGACATAACAGTGTTAAATGACGATATTTCTCCCATCTTCAGACATAACAGTGTTAAATGATGATATTTCTCCCATCTTCAGACATAACAGTGTTAAATGATGAAATTTCTCCCATCTTCAGACATAACAGTGATAAATGATGATATTTCTCCCATCTTCAGACATAACAGTGTTAAATGATGATATTTCTTTCATCTTCAGACATAACAGTGTTAAATGATGATATTTCTCCCATCTTCAGACATAACAGTGTTAAATGATGATATTTCTCCCATCTTCAGACATAACAGTGTTAAATGACGATATTTCTCCCATCTTCAGACATAACAGTGTTAAATGATGATATTTCTCCCATCTTCAGACATAACAGTGTTAAATGATGATATTTCTCCCATCTTCAGACATAACAGTGATAAATGATGATATTTCTCCCATCTTCAGACATAACAGTGTTAAATGATGATATTTCTTTCATCTTCAGATGCTAAAGGCTGCGTCCTGGTCCAACCTTAGCGGTGCTGACACCCATAGCAGGGGACACGACTCATCCACCAAGAAATCCAACCCCATAGTACGGGCAGATAATTTTGTTTGCACTTAGTTAAGCTGCCTTCCCTTATGACATGTGCTCATCTGTTACTGGCATAAAACTTACTCTAAAAGTCCACATTATTTTACATGTTTGAATAAAGCCATTGACATTATTTTTGTCAATATTGTTTTATATTTATATAATGTATTTGTTTAAATGTACCAGATAAGGACCCAGTTGCTCAAAACTTTAACGTCCAATTAAGCTAACAGCCGTTAACTTTTGGATGAAGTTATTTATGTAAATTAAATGTAACAATTGTAGACTCTGTGTTTATTCTAAATAAATTGGTATGCTCAAATAATTTTCAAATGTTTCATTAGCAAGTTGCTTGTAATACTGATTTTATTTACATCTAAAGTTAACAGGCCGTTAGCTTAATCGGCAGTTAAAGTTTTCAGCAACTGGGCCCTGATGTTGAAGTCTCCATTATTTAGCCACCTTAGTCTTACAAGGGCCTATTTGCTTCTTTAACATGTGTTAGATGGTCCTTGCTACTTTATGCTACTATTATTTGTGTATGTTGTTGTCATTGTTAATTTTTTCGTCTTCTTCTTTTTCTTCTATTTTTATTGCATAATTCTAATGAACTTTTACTTGTCAGTACATCCTCTCAGTCTGTGACAAACTTGGTAATACAGGCCGTTTTTGTTGCCACCTCTGAGTGTATTTTCCTGAGAAAATTTCACATATAAATGAGGTGTGTGTTGCCCTGATGTTTAAGTCTCCATTATTTAGCCACCTTAGTCTTACAAGGGCCTATTTGCTTCTTTAACACGTGTTAGATTGGTCCTTGCGATCCTACGGGGGCGTGTTTGCCGGAAAGCTGCCTGCTAAGTGGACATTATTTGAGTTTTAATATTACAGGCTGTCAACCCATTCCTATATTCCTATATTTTCCTATATTTAGGAAAGAAATCCTATATTTTCAAAAACCTCCTATATTTCCTATGTTTTACTATATTTAAGAATATTTTCCTATATTTTACAGAAATTTGGTCATTCACGTGTTTGAAATTGGCTTGTGAACAGTATATCAAGAACCTATATATTGATTTTTTTCTCGATCGCTTCGCACGCATCCAACTTACATACTCAGATTATTGTTAGTTCATAGGATGTATGACTAATTTGGCAATTGATTAGCATGAACATGTTCAGCACATGTTTTTAATCATTAAAACACAAGCTGAAAGACTTGTCAGGCTAGAATATAATTCCATTTTATCCTTATAATGAAGTATTTTTACTATAAAATTTCTATATATTGTCCAAAAAATCGACAAAAAGTGCTATATTTTTGGCCTGATGTCTGATATAAAAATGACTGTGTAGAATGCATGTTTGTTTCACCTTCTACCATGTTTTTCAATATAATAATAATTTTCAGATTAATTTCTTACACTAAAATACATGGAAACAACAATATTTTGATGAAATTAGTCATTTTTAACACGACAATCATAACTGGCATTGTTCACTAATGTTTGAGGCTTTCAATTTAGTTTAATGCTATACTGGTATGCAAATTCCTCCCATGCAAATAAACATAAATTTTGTTGACAGTGATAATTGTGTAAAAAAATTCTCTTACAATTTTCTTCTCTTTCAGTTTAAAAGACTGACAGCCGACCTCACTCTCTCTCCTGAGAAACCTTCATCTGAAGCAGCCAATCAGAATTCAAGAGACCAGCAACCACTGACCAATCAGAATTCACTTACAAACTTATCAACTGTGGGTGAAGAGGAAAATTGTAATCTGACTGTTCACCAGCAAAATGGCCAGCAAAGAGATCCTCAACAGAATGTGTACTCCTCATATCCATTTGAGGATAATTTGTTACCAGGGCCTTTGAAACCAAATTCTCGACAAAAATCGCTGAGCAGTTTTGATATACGCCCAGACAGTGGTGTTGAAATTAACAACAATAACAACAACAAAATGGGTGGTAATGTCAGTCTTGGTCACAAGGGACATCACTCCAAAGGGAAAGGGGCAGTAACTCACGATTACCATGACAAAGCAGAAACATTTGGATTTAATACCAGTGGTGAAAGTCATAGGCACAGGGTTCAAGGTCACAAAGCTCTGGGCCCCCCACCGCCTTTTCCTTTGCGGTCAGTGGATGTGGACGGTGGGAGTGATTTGGATTCGGAAAACAATAATCACAGGGGATCAAGACCCGTAAGGCGTGGGGCAAGTCCCCCACAACAGGACAGCAGGACGTATCAAGATAAACATGCAGTGAATGGTGACAATTTTCCGCCATCATATAACAGAAGTTTATCCAACCCTGTTGGAAATTTCCCTTCGAACTATAGTGATAGTAGTGAGAGAGTGAATCTTGGTCACACAGTTTCTGGTGAAAGCGAAGGGACATGGTCACTAAACAGTGCGCAAAGAAATACCAAACAAGCTTACCCAGCAGGGAATGTGGCTAAAAACCCAAGTAAAATGAGTAGTGCTAACGCTGAAAAAGTGAGGAAAGCAAAAATGGGACAAGATACTTACCATACTGGATTTAAACAGGATTTAAATCAGCCAGTAATGGGAGGGGTAAAACCAGTCACAAGTTCTCCGAAGACTGTGCGGAAAAACTCAGATGCTAGAAATACCGTGGCTGTAAATAGCTCTACAGGGGCAAATATATTATTTGCAGGGCAAGTGTTGAATGAACAAATTGACATTGATAATGTGAAAGGGAAAGTGCCAGAAAATATTCAGTATTCAAGCCAAAATCGGCCAGTAAATAGGAATAAAAGTGATTCAAGAACTCAGTTGCTTGGTTCTGATGTTACGTATGCCACAGTTCAGAAACCAAGTACCAATGTTAACTATGGCAACCAAAGTCATGGTAACAAAGGTCAGAGGCATAGGTCAATGGAAGGAATAATAGGGCAAATTCCACCAAATGACAGGCAGGAAAAAAGAACTGTTAGTGATTCAATGGATGTGCAAGATCAATCCCCAGTGAATAAACAGACTGTCATGAAAACAAAATCGCTGGGGGACTTGACGGAAGGTTGTACGTTTTCATTGGTGGGGCAGAAAAAGCCCATGGCGGATCAGTATTCCCCACCCACCAAAAGGGATTCTGCAGTCCAAGAATTCACAGGTAGTCAGATGATGAAGCATATACGGAAATATCGTGAAATCCAGAAGACTAATCCAGGCCTTATGCCTGTGAAAGGTAAAGCTTTGGATGACATGGATGCCTTCAAACAAGATCAGCCTAGCATCCAAAAGAAACCTACACCAGAATTTGACAACAACTCTGGTAAAAAGCTTGCACATTATGGCTCCTTACAGCATTTGCCTATGAATGTTGTAGACGGTCAGAATGGAAATGAAAGGTCATCGGGTCATGTGGCACCAGGCCAGAAAAGGGAGCCAACTCCTTTGAAACCTCGAAGGTGCTTGCCGCAAACCCCTGGTGATGTCCACGAAAAGAAGAAACAAATGACAGACATTGTAAAGAGTCGAGTGAGCATTAGTAGTGAAAGCAGTAGCACAAGTCCGAATTCCAGTAACAGTGTGTCGGCACGAGGGTCGTCAGTTGAGATGCGACCAGGAGGTGTAAGTGCCACGCCTTCTGATCGCGAGGTCAGTGAATTGTTTGTGGGTAACAGATCTGATATTTTGTGGGCTAGTCCTGTGCACCCACAGCCTGTGTGCAATAATGCGGGTAGTAGTCATAATTCACAGCACAGCCATTACGGAAATGCAATGTCAAATAATAACGGAAATCTACGCAAATCTGGCTCATTTGGGTCACATGATCAGAGCATGGTTATCCCCTCTGGTGGAAGACTGAGTGAGTCAGGACAGACAACTCTTACCTCCCAAAGTACGATTGATTCAGGGTACATAACTACAGATCCTGACCATGAAACTTTGTCCACATCTAGTTATGCTAAGTCTTTGCAACAGTCTGCACACAGTCTTTTCAAAAGACATTCTCAAAAGGGGGATAACTCCAAACAGCAACAACAGACAAATATGTATAGGGGAGATAATTTTCAGAATTTCAAAGGGGGACAACCGAGCCAGAAATATGTGAAAGATTCTCATGCTCATACTAGGTCCTGGTTGGAAAATCATCCTGGAACATTTATAAGTGAGCCATATTCTCTGGCAGTAACTGAAGAAAGTTATCAATACCCTGAAAGTTACATAAATGGCCACATTGCTGCAGAGCGCCAATACCAAGGGCCACAACTCCCTGTGAGAACAGAATGTGATACAAATAATAATAAACATGAGAAGAAATCTGAGAACAGAGTTACTGAACTTGGTTTAACAAACACGGAACCAAAGGTGAGGACTAGTAATCCCAGACTGTCTCATCAGTTATCTGAACCATCTGTGACGGAGTGCAACCAGTTAAATAGTGCTGGGGACCATCTTAAGTCCAAAGGGAAGTCAATATCTATGGCCCAAGGTCTGAACCTTATCGGAAGTAATTCTGACAAGAAATTTTCAAACAACTGCCTCTCAAAGTCTCAGCCAAAGTTCACCGGATCCTTGAAGGACTTAATCGGTGGTGATAGACACATTGTGCCAATTGAAACTCTGAAACATGACGGTGTGCCTGTTGCTAACACGTTGCCTGGAAGCTGGAAATACCAAGGGTTGTCCAAGTCCGAAAGCAGTTTAAGGCAGCTTGGAAAACCCAGCTTGTTTCAGTTGCTACAAAATTATAATTTGTGTGCAGTGCGTGTAATTTTACCGGACAATTTTAATATTCTTGACAATATTCGCTTGATAGAGTGTGAAGTTGTTCTGCCATCTCCATACATTTCTGGTAGAGACAATTCTGCTTTGTTAAGTCCAAAAGGCAGCTACGCAAAACTTGGTGGGCCAAACAGCGCTTTCAAGCCGGTTTCCAGTGGTCATGGTTCACCGGTTAAATCTGTTTCCATGGTTACTATTATGGAAATCTCCAGTGAACTTTCAGCCTTATTAGAGTCTCACCATCATCTTCAGAAAGGGGACTTAATCGTCGAGGTAGAATTGAAAGTTTCCTTTCTTTAAATTATATAGTTTATACTATCAATGATGTCTTACAAAATAACACTCTTAATATATTAGCCATTTAAGTTATAATCAATGTTTTAGTTCTACAAATAAAACACATTCATTCCATAATAACTACTATATTGCATCTGAACATAGATTAAGTAAGTTTTGAAGACATAAAGGATATTTGTTGATTTTGGTGTAAGATCGTATTTTATTTCACGAGTGTTCACAGAAAATGATATT
This sequence comes from Congeria kusceri, assembly GCA_027627225.1. Classification (NCBI taxonomy): domain Eukaryota; kingdom Metazoa; phylum Mollusca; class Bivalvia; order Myida; family Dreissenidae; genus Congeria; species Congeria kusceri. The sequence goes on along the minus strand of CM051040.1, from coordinate 11,412,426 downwards.
TTCACGAGTGGCACAGCCACTCGTGAAACTCTGAAATATCAATTTTCTATGATCACGAGTAGGAAAAAATTGCCATATTTTGTGAGAAGTTGTCGCTTAATTATAATTTGGTTGAATTTTATAATGTGTTTTATGTAAACACATGCATGTACATACTTTACATGTACTGGGTATATAAATTTGCCAAGGGTTGTAAACAACTACTTGTAGATTGATGCTATTTATGGAAAAATAGTCTGTTTTATGTTATATTTTCACTGCAGTGAAAATATAAAATCTTATATTTTCACTGCTCCAACAGTGAAAATATGAAATTTTATTTCACCAATAAAACTAGATATTTCACTGAAAAGCATATAATAAAGCTGATTTAAATGATTATTTTAAACTTAACCAACAAACTGGTAAACACTTATTATGCATACAATGTAATGATTACAAGCCCCTTTCATTAAGACAGTCAATGTAATGATTGTTTATAAACTTAAGCAACAAAACCGGTGTATAACTACGCCACCTTACCCTCTTTCAGGTGAATGAGAGACTGATGGTTGGGGAAACCATGGCAACCTTGACCTCGCTACTCCGGGACTTGGACGGGGAACTGCTCCTCACCGTTGCCAGGGACCATGCCCGTGTCTCCAACACTGAGCGGGTGGGCAGACATTTTGTTGATTTGAAATTTGATTTTCCCACTGAGGGATTTGCTGTAGATCGAAAGAAAACTGTTTCAAGATGCCAGAATTTAGTTGTCGACAAATTTAAAGGCATTAAATCCTTTTGCTAGAGCATACTTTATACGCTATGTCATTCATTTAAGTAAAATCAGCTTATGGAGATTTTTGAACATATTCCTTGCTACTTAAATGGTTAGTGGCGAATTGTTTTATAGTGAGGAGTAGAAATGAAAAAAAACTGATTCGTATCTGGCTGATAAGTAGTTTGATTGATTGACGGACAAATCTAATTAAAAACTTACAGATCTCCTATTTGATTGATTGATTTTTTGGTTGATTGATTGATTGTTTAATTGATTGAATGGTTGATTGGTGTGTTGGTTAATTAATTGATATGTTGATTGATTAATTGATTGCAGGACCCAAACACGCCCACAGAGGAGGATTTCCGACAGATGGAACAGCGCATAAACCAGTTGACCAATCAGCTGCAGAAGAAAGATCGCACGATCAAGCAACTGAATGAGATGTGCCAGTGGAAGCGAGCACCAAAGGTGGGCAACTGCGAGACCAAAGAACAGGGCGGATATTTGTGCAGCCTGAGTGACGATGAATTCATCGTGTGATTCCTAAAACTGTGTTTTGAAGAATTCAGACGAAAACCTTAATAAATGTGACATTGGACTAGGACCAACGTTTTTCAAAAGATTCATTGTTTTGGTCCAGATCAGAAAAAACATTAATATGGTATTTGTACTGTATTATAATAGTTTTCATAAGATTTAGTACCTCAATATCTACATGTAGATTCTTTAAAATGTGTTGGTACTGTTCGTAAACAACATAAATGTGACAACAGTTCTCAAAAGAGTTTAGTCCCTGTTCAAGATGCCAGTATCTGGTTGTAGACAAACTTACAAAATACACTCTGACCTATGTTATGTTAAGTAAAACCAGCTTATGGACATCTAGGAAAATATTCCGTGCAACTATTTTAAATATATCTATATTACACAATTCTTGTAAAACAATGAAAAACTAACATGTATTTAAAACGTTGTAAAAATTAGTGCAGTTTGTTACTGTAGAAATTTCAGCGGTTCATCTTTTTAACATAATTCAGCCAAAGTAGCAATTCATTGTACTGAATCATAGGTAAGCATTTTTGTGTGTCACAGAATATTTATTTACATGTGTTTTTTGAACTTACAAAAGAAGTTATGCAACCTTATAGTGATATTTATTATATTTTTGTAAACCAAGTGAATAAAACTTCTGATTTATATGTATTGTCTTATTTATGCTCCTATCAATATTTTCCCCCAGGGGGGAGCGGCGGACATATACGGGACTTTAGACTGAAACCGATTCCCGACGTGCGGAATTTGACACGCCGAATGAATCCTGGTCCCGGGGAAATATACTTTGGTCGGATTTTAGATCCCTGTAATATTGGACCCCCGGGCCATTTGATACACCTATAGCATCACCGACTGAGGGGATTTAGAAAAAAAATGCTTGGCTCTAGGGTGGCGAATTCGACCCCCAAAATTAAATTTTGTTAAATTAACCAGGGTCAGCCTGCCGCCCCCCCCCCCCCTCCCGCTTGGGAGAAAATATTGATAGGTCAGGCGCGTAGGAGCAGGAGCCGCGGTTGCGGCTCCGATATTTTGGGAGCATCAAACATTATTTTCGAAAATCAGCTTTATTACTTGCTGTAAAGGGATCAATTTACGAAGCGTACTGTGCCGTTATAAAACTAGGTGGTCTCCCTTGGAAATTACCTCCCGTTATTGCGAATTCACATCCGCCATATTTGAAACCCGACTTCCGGCGACGTTTTCCCTAGCTTGCCATATATAGTATTATAGAACTAAGACCAAGCGGCTTTCAAAACTTGTAATGGAAATTTTTAAAACCATATGTTTTTGATTAAATATTATTTTTTAAAAATCATAGAGGATATATCTTACAAAAATAAATTAGTACAACGAAATGTAGTATAGTTTTAAACTCATTACTAAGGCCACATGTCCGTATGACAGGTATCCGGAAAAAAAGAAGTAGTCTCCTTGTCTCGTCTTAAACGGTTGTTTTCCATACATAAATACCACCACATGTTCAGTCAATGGATACTTAGTTATACTGACTGAAGAGGGGGTCATAAAAATATCAAAGGCACAAACCGCTGGGATTTTATCAAATTTCCCTTAGAACAATACCGCTAATCCGTGCAATTGCGTAATGCATTGATGATAAAGATCTACATGCAGATTGTTTGCGTCTCAAATTAAAGTTTATCTCACATTTTAAAATGGTGTTGTCTCCGTTGTTATTCTTTGCCTATCACCCTATGAAATTTCGCCACCTTATTGAACAGAACACAACATAATTAGAAGCATTAAACACTTTTTCGAATTAATAATTTGGCTTAAATTAAAGACTGAACTAATAGAGCACAGCATTTAATTTTCAATTCTGAAGAATTGAAAGGTGGTGAACATTTAAGAGCTCATCGTGTTTTGTTTTTCTAACACATACGGGAATTACCGTAGCTGCTGCGAGAATAAAATGTTGTTTGTTTACCACGATTCCGACAGAAATAATCTCTGAGTTATATACATGAATTAAAACCAAATACTTTATCAAACAGACTCAACAAGTATAAAATATTTATTCAAACGTATATTAGACTCTTCTGTTGGCTTAGTTAATTACTTACTCTGAATTGTGTAAACTTGTTTCAAAATGTATGTATCTATGTCTGTTTTTATTATAGATACTCACCCTATTATGTACATAATTATCACGACATATCTATTTCCTGGTGACATATAGACCCATTGGGTGGGGTGTTATTTGTTTCGTTGATTATATGTAGTTATCATAAACACTGTTTAAACACGTGACATAATAATAAACAAATTGCTTACTTAATCTCTTTAATACAACATCAGTTATAACATTTAATGAGGAGTGACATCATCGTTAGTTATTGTAATATTGTGTTATCAGTAATTAAAAAGATAGTTGTTTTGTTGCATTATATTTCAAGATTAAAGCGGAGCCTGTTCAAGCACCGTATAATATTTAGCACACAACAAGAATATCTGCAACGAAAAAAGCTTTAAAGTTAAACACAAATGTATACACGTATAGAATTCAAATAAGAAGCTGCTGCCAAAAACAGAATTACGCTCAAACTTTCTGTGATGATACCTTATTTTCGTAATTTTAGTCACCAGAAGAATGTTAGCTTAGAGTTACTTAGCAAAATCATTTTTACTAAAAACAGCTTTTTATTTATTTTATTTAATTATGCAAATTTAATAAGTGATGAAGGCATAGGTTGTTTAGATACTGAAATCGCTATTTTTGTGTTTTGTTGTATAATAACCGTTAAACGTACTGTGTACAGTTTGTTTGTCAATCTGCAAAGAGCAGACAATGTTGTTAAACATCAAAATAATGATTTAATTAAATTGATAAATAAAGTACATGATGTATATTATATACGAATGTTGATGTTTGTAAATTTATTTTTACGACATCAACACAATTTTAAGATTGAAAATCAAATCTGTTGCATGTTTTTCGGTAAATATAAATACGCTTATCCCGCCTTATAATCAATAAACGTCGCCGGAAGTGAACCGGGGACATCACTCGTGACTACGCAAGGGAAGTAACCTAGTTTTGGGAAAGGCCTATAGGTTACGCATGCGCAAATAAATTCCTTCTTTGTATTCAAAATTTGATCTCACTTTTCACCATGACCAAGCTACTTTCCAATATATCACCATACATTGTTGGAAAGATGAGGACATAACCTTTTGAAAAAACAGCATGTCAAAAAATTCTATATGTTGTAACTCAAAATATTACCGTAGAAAAAACACCGTTTTGACGGGCATGGAGGCTGCCATTTTGCGCATGAACAATGGGCCAAAAGTTATGAAGCTGGGAACCACTAGACAAAAAGTAGTGCACAAAAACAGCCTTTTTTCTTATTGCTTACATATATACCTTTAAAATGATACTAAAACATCATTTAAACTGTATTTTACAAATTATATGCAGCCTGCACTCAACCATATGTGCTTATTATCTAACCCGTTTTGGGGTAATCAGACCTATAGACATACGAAGTGTGCAAAAGGTAATAATGTTATTGCCGATGAACAAAACGGTTTCCGGCGTAAACGTAGTACAATAGACCTGTTATCAACATTGACTGATATTATTGAATGCCGTAAAAGAATAAACTTTCAACCTATGTAGACTACGTGGACTATTCTAAAGCATATGATCGGATTCCGCGGCGCATACTATGGACAAAACTTGTAAAACACGGTATCCAAGGGAAGATTCTTCAAGCTATACAGTCTTTGTACGAGAACGTGAAGTGTGCTGTAAATGTCAACTCGTACAGGACCGATTGGTTTGATCAAAATATAGGTTTAAAACAAGGCTGTTTTTTGTCAACTTCTTTGTTTAATTTTTTCCTCAATGACCTTAGCCTGCACCTTAACCAATCAGGAATAGGCGTTCATATAGAGGAAATGACTATAAATCACTCTACGCATATGACTTAGTTCTCATTGCTGAGACTGATAGTGATCTTCAGAAACTATTAGATATTTAAGGATCGTGGTGTACCATTAATATAATGTCAATCAATACAAACAAAAGTAAAGTTATGCATTTCAGAAATAAACCATCCGTTAAAACTAATGATAAATTTACATGTAATAACAATGAGCTCGAATGTGTTGCTGAATATAGATACCCAGGGCTTGTGTTGTCTGAAACATTAGACTACAGCATAACAGCCAAGTATGTCGCCCAGTCGGCGACACGCGCCTTGGGTCTGCTTATATCCAAGTTTAAAGCAATCGGTGGAATGCCTAATAGCGTCTATACATATCTATATGACAGTATTGTGTGGCCAACTATAAGTCATAGGGCGGCAATATGGGGAACCCATGACTATGCCGCTATCAACGCCGTTCATCACAGGGCATGTCGATTCTACCTCGGAGTGGGAAAATATACGCCTAACGCGGGAATAACTGGAGATATGGGTTGGCTCCCCCCACACGCACGGCGATGGAAGTCGGTTCTCTCACAATGGTTCCGGTTAAATGGTATGGATGTCAGACGTATCAACTACAAAGTGTTTAAATGGTCGTTCGTGCGAAGACACCACACAAAGAACTGGTACTACAGAATATGTATGAAAATACCTCTGGACATAAGTATAAATTATTCGGCACATGCTCGTAAATCTATTATCAATAACCGTGTTGATGAACTATTTGATAACTATAAGACTACCTGTAACTGGTTGAACAATATTAACAGAGATCAAGTTGTTCGTGGGAACGGAGGAAATAAATTAAGAACATATAAGTTATTTAAGGATGTATATAACACAGAGGCTTATGTTAATAATAATATCATCCCTAGGTCCCATAGAAGTGCTTTTGCCCAATTTCGTTGTGGTGTAGCACCACTTAAAATAGAAACCAGGCGATATCAATTTAAGGAATTGTACCCAATAAACGATACTGTTTTAATTGTATAAACCAGGTGGAAGACGAATACCACGTAATAATGTCATGTAACCTCTATGTATCTGTTAGACAGAATATGTTCACAAAAATACTTGAGATAAATCCAGATTTTTCAGAGTACAGTGATCATGATAAATTCTGTGACATGTTATCTAATGATGAAATCGTTAAATACAGTGCCAAAGCTTGTAATGATATTTTAGTCACCATGCAGACAAAATACTTTGTATAGATAAAGTTTTTATAGTAAATATTCGATACTCGTAGTATATATTCAGTGTACGTTTCCGTGTAAAATATACAAGGTTTAATTGTAAATATTTGATAATCATAGTTTTCACTCAGTGTACGTTTCATGTGAAATCTTAAACACTGCTTTCTTATCATACCATTAACCATAGCATGTGTTGTACGTTTTATCAACGTATAAATATTTTATCAGATTTGTATGTCTCTCATAACTCAATCTGAGTGATTTTGTACATGTATTTTATTATTACCATATTTTATATATGTATATGAAATCCCATGTACGAAAGTGAGACGTTAATAAAATATCTGTCTGTCTGTCTGTCTGTCGACATTTTCTCACTGGTCTGCGGCCGTTAAAAAACTTAACCCGCGGCTGCAATTAGATATGGGGCGCGGCTTCAGTAGATATGGGGCCCAATCCTGATCAATTAACTAGTACACAACGTGTCAGGAAGCTTCGAGAATCGGCGGATAACTACTGTAACTCTAATTGAAACACGAGGTAACATACCAGAGTTATGCATTGGGAATTGGCGGATAACTGCTCTTCCTCTAATTGAAACACGAGGTAATTACCACTGTTATGCATTGAACCTACAGATGGCTAACCATTATTTATCGAAACAGCAACCATTAATGTTTGGCCAATAAATACAATTTTGCCAAGAAAAAGGCGTTAAAACTTTAATTCATTCTTTTCTTTAACGGTCTTGCCGAAATTTTGATAAAAAAATGTCCAATAATTAAAATATGTAATTGAGTTTACTCGATAAAATGCTCAAGTTATTTTATTGTTGTTGTTGTTTCTGTCTTCAATACAAAGTTCATTGAAATGGATGTTCCAAACTAACCTCAAATTTTAAATTTCTTAAACGATCATTCAAGGCTTCAAAACCCCAAGCAGAATTCATTTTATGGTCATTGGTTTGATACCTATCGTTGTTACATTGCTACTGTATTAGATATTAATGTTGTTACATGCTATAAGATATCTAAATAAATACTTCTGCTGAACCATGCGACTTTATTCCATTTAAGAATTTATCTAACATTAAAATAATGAAATAAATTATCAAACTGTGTATCTTGAATCACCACTTTAAGCAGAAAAAATGCAAGAAAAGCCGTGCATTACAACGACATATAAAATTATCGTGCGGAGGGGAAACCCTCCCGTGCCCACCCCTTTCGCGGCCCCAATGTTCGTGAACTTTGTATAATCAATTTTTAACATTTTACAGTTAGTACTTTCCTGAAATTTAAAACAAAGAGTCATGCGCCAGTAAAGAAGATCAAGGGCCATATTCCAGAAACATCTAAAAGTTTACATTAAAATAGTTTAACTTAATTGAATTCATATTTTTGTAAGGTACTATTTCTAAAACTACATGAAGTTAGTGAATTTAATTGCAAGTAAATAGTTGTTAATAACAAGTTGATAATCATTGAACACTAATCACAATTTCATGTACACATGGAATAAAATGCTTAAGAAAATTTGGATTTTAAGGCTAAGATTTTACTTGCGGTGTTTCTGGAATATGACCTCTAATATTCATCCCATAAGCCACTGAGACTGCTTAGAAAAACAACAACACATATTTAACGTATGATTATTTTGATTTATTTAAAAGTTCACGTGCACAAAATTTTGTTCTTGTCGACTCTTGATGCAAGGGAAGTAAATCTTATTTATATGCATTGCCTAAATAGTGAGTGGTTTTCCTTTGCTGGTACTGTCTTTTAAGCATTGAGAGTCCAATCGTTTTCGTTCAGTTTTTCCCAACCGTTTATCTCTTACAAAGTCGACATCAATCGTAACTTTTCCGTGTGTGTGTGTGGATTTCGAAGTTTATGAGGGCCTGTTGAATCATGCGTTGTGCTGTGGGTCTGTGTGTGTGTGTGTGTGGGGGGGGGGGGCGGTGGAATTATTAGTAACCGGACGAAACCTCACCTGTCCAGTATGGTGATCACCAATCAAAGGAGGGCAAATAGTCCGTCCGTGGGTGGGCGTGGGAGCATGGGTCCGTCAGTCCGCATTTCGTTTCCGCTCAGTAACGTTTTAAATTTTTGATGCCTGGAACGATTTCAATATAGCTTCAGATTATTATTCCTTATAACCAGAAGATGTGTCGCGTACAAACCCATGCTCATGTGTCAAAGGTCAAGGTCACAATTCAATGTCAAAGGTCAAGTATTTTCGTTTCCGCTCCATGACTTCTAAATGCATGGAAGGATTTCAATAAAGCTTCAGATTGTTATTCCACAGGACCAAACGATGTGTCACGTACAACACTTATGCCCGTCTGTCAAAGGTCAAGGTCACAATTCAAGGTCAATTGTCAAGGACGTTCGTTTCTGCTCCATAACTACTAAATGCTTGGAAGGATTTTAATTCAGATTAGTAGTCCCCAGGACCAGACCATGTTTCGCTTATATAACACATGCTTGTCTGTCAAAGGTCAAGGTCACTATTCAAGGTCAAATGTCAATGATGATCGTTTCCGCTACTTCTAAAAGCCTGCAAGGATGACCAGATGGTGTGTTTTGCGGAAATCACACATGATTGTCTGTAAACGGTCAAGGTCACAATTCAAGTTCAAAGGTACATTTTTGTCTGGAGCTTTATTTTTTCTGGCATGGAGGGATTTTCCAATAGCTTAGAATGAAATGATCACCATCATGAGATGGTATTCAGCGTGCAAGAACCAGCCCTTCAGTTGAGAGGTCAGCGTCACACTAAAAAGGTCGTTCAAAGATGAAATGTAAGATTTAATATTTTATCTCTGGGCCATGTATTCTACATGCAAAAAGGAATTCCGATATAAATCTAAACACATTGATTGCTATCATGAGCAGATGTGTCTCTAGCAAGAACAAGGTGTGTGGGTCCAAGGTCACAAATAAAGGTCAAATATAAGAATGAACTTTTTTGTAGCAAGCTTATTTTTCTGCTAACAAGGAAGGATTTCAAAATAACTTAGCTGGGATTATGATCATTTTGAGGCAGTTTGTCACACACACCAACCAGGCCTGTTGCTGAAAGGTCAAGATATTTGTCCATGGAGTATATTGTACACTTTTTTCTGACATTGTGGTGCCTTTCTCTGACGAGCATATGTTCCTGGGGCATACGTCACATTCTGTGGCAAGCCTTGCTTATAACTATTTCATAAAAGTCCCTCTGAAATATCGCATTATTGGTCTAGATATATATTGACTTTGAGGGTTAAACTACAAAAAAAGAAACGAAAAAAGAAAAGATAAAAACACAAGGAGAATACGGTGTCCGCGTTTTTTTCTTCCGCTTCCCCACAACTTTAATTTATACCATGTGTCATTCTTTACATGGAGTGTGACGTCACTGCTTTCGTCTAACCTCCATACTGGGAACTGATAACTATCCATATTTGGCTAAATGGTACATACACTTACATATAGTCCGCGGATATAGTCCGTATATTCTTATTAAAACCATGTTTAACCATGATAACTATATCATCATTATTAACTTCACGCACTCAAAGCATTGTGTGTATACCTGTTCGTGCAATACAATGCGTTTTACTTGCGTTGTCGTGCAGTTTATTCTATCACTTTCGTACACTATGTACAAGTGAGCAAATAGAGATACAAACTTTGTTATTATTGAACACAACGGCGGATTATATGTTCATATCGAATTAAACGATGCACAGCTCGAGTTACTCGCACCATGTTACGTCCTACATGACTATATGACGATTTTGCTAATGTTTAAGAGAAGCGTCTCATGCTCCAGTTGGCGCCATATGAATATAGTGCTTACCCATAATGCACAGCGCGAAATCACACAGGCTAGTTGCGAGAAGCGACACCTGGTGGACACAATGCACCATGTGTGGTTCGACTATGGTCACGTGGATGTAGGTGCCGACAGGGATTTGATACGAGCTGTGCTCGAAACCAGTCAAATCTTTGAGTTTAAGTTGCCACAGCACTAACCGGACAGCCTTAACAGCCGCCAAGCCGGGTAGGTGTGAATATATAGCCCCGCCAAACAGTGTTACTTAACCATGCACAAACATTCATTTATATTAAATGGCTTGCAAGTGCAGCTACATTTCGAAATATGCGTGTGTTGAGGGGACATATCACACAGAATCGCAGATCTCAATAATTACAGATGCTATACAAAATGGAATAGGGCAAAAGCATGAAGAAGTGTTTGATATTTGCTAATAATAACACTAATGATAACACTGTATTTACAATCAGCATGTCCATCGCCTCGAGTCAGCAATAACAAAAACTGACCGTGAACTGATTAATGTGATGAACTGCTATGTTGATCTTGTTGCTTTTGGTAATAACACTAACACACGTTGCCCGTGTTCTTAAGAAAAACAACAACAACATTATTGTTAAATTTTTTAAATGTACTCCCTTTTATAATTAAACTATTTGAGGCGGATCGTGGGAAAACCGGAATTAATGCATGTGCGTAAAGTGTCGTCCCGGATCAGCCTGTGCAGTCCGCACAGGCTAATCCGGGACGGCACTTTCCGCTTTTATGGTATTTTCAGTTTCAAGAAAGTCTCTTCTTAACATAAATCCACTGTAGGCGGAAAGTGCCGTCCTCGATTAGCCTGTGCGGACTGCGCATGCTGATCCGTGACGACACTTTACGCACATGCATTCAGTCCGGTTTTCCCACGACGCGCGTCATTGTTTTGCATTGGCCAAAGCAGTGAATTAAAATCATTTAACCTAAACTGGGGAGGAACTAGTAGCAAAAGCAGAAAGATTCATTGATGACGTATTACAATATTTGAAAGATCACAATGCAAAGTATATAATAACATACGAATCACTGACACTCATGCTCGGTGACAAAACGACACGACAGACAAAGGTTCATACAATCTCCATTTCGAATACGTATACAACTTGTTTCCTTTCGATTTAATATTTTACGCTCCGCTTAGTTTAGCGTCATGACCTGAAGTAATCTAAACATATGAATCAATGCTATAATAATGTACACATCAACAAACTGAAGGCCGACGTCACCCGTACAGTGTCGCCTACCTCAGACGTCATGTAATTACGCCTCTACTTTGTTATTTAATGACCATCAAAACATTAAAAATACTAACAATGTTTTATCCATTGTTTCGTACATGTTTCAAGCGTCAGACTGAACACACGGCTACCGTTCGTCATTTTTGCAGTCAGAAAGTATTTTATTCGAATACCGTAAGCGCAAACTCCTCGCAGCGGTTACCTCCCCTCTCGGTTAACGGTAACCACTGCCATCACAAGTAAAATCTTCCAGATCTGGAAGGATTACGTGTTTGTAACTTTGACTTATTTAATGCAACTCAGCACAATGTCCTACATAACTGGACTTTTTATATATCGTTTGCAGTCAATAATGAAATCAGAAAAAGAAAATAACTAATTAAAACCATAAATAATATCTAGAAGATTTAAATCGATCATCATCACGTGGTTTGTTATGTCGGCAGTGATTTGATTAGAGCTATGCTCGGAACCAGTCAAATCTCTGCGCGGAGGTTGCCGTAAGCGGTGTAAGTCGGAAATTGACCTGAGTATCCATGGTTATAAATTATGGCCAATAGAAATTGATCAATTGTCCATACCCCTTACAGTGGTGTCCGCTGCTATAATACGACTACGGATTTAGGGGCAATAACTGCGAGGCGTATGTTAATCACCGCGTCCATCAACCTCCACAAACTCCTCGCAGCGGTTACCTCTCCTAGCGGTTAACAGTAACTTTTGAGCTATGCTTGGAACCAGTCAAATCTCTGCGCAGAGGTTGCAACCTCAAGGCAGAGATTTGAATGTTTCCGAGGTTATTGGTTAGTTGATTAGTTGTGACCACTAAAAGTTGAAGTTCGCATGGGTAAGTGGAAATCTCACTAAAGTGCACGATCTTCCAACAGGAAGATCTGATGAAGGCATGTTGAATTACTTCTTCTCGAAAACCCGTTTTAAAAAGGTTATATTTCAGCAAATAAGATTGCTCCTGTCCAGACGCTTCAAGTCGTTGAATTCTTGTTGTAATTTACGACCCAATTTGGTATTTTCAATGAATAACACAATAAACAGAGCGTTATATTTTCTTATGTTCCAAAAATGGACTCATAAATGGTGTTGGCGTGGTAAACGCATTAATTTGTAATTGCTGCTAGCTCGGATCTCAGCTAAATAGTAAACATATTATGGCTAAATAAAGTAACTCACTTTCACTTTCACTTTCAAAACCATGAAAGCAAGGCTCTGATTGGCTGACTTTACTTTCTATTGGTTGTCCTCAGATCCTAATGGGTGGCGAATTTGAGTGTATAGTTTTAATCAGATTGAGGATAGTTGTAGTAAAAAATATCAAGTTAACATACTAACTAGCGTTCTTGTGTGATATTTTCGATAATATATAGATATACCAGTTCAATGTGATCGCAACGTTTTATACCACGCTATTTCAATTAAGAACAAACAATGCTACATTTTTTTCTTTCATGTTCAACATATTTTATAACAATTCTTCCAACTCAAAAGTCTTCATTTTATGAAAGGGACGGAATTCTTATCAAAACAGCTGTAACTGTACAAATTTTATATGGTTATTGTTATCTATGCAGATATTTCCAGTTAACATAGTGTTTATTTTAAAACAAAATGCCAGGCATGTCTAAGTTAAAAATTGACAATAATAACGTTTCCATCGTCACAAAGCGGTACATCATGTTCCTTTGTAGAACCATTTATTGTATTGGCAGCACAATTATTCAGTGGACATCTATCTTGTAGGGAAGGCTGAGTTTCAAAGTTGATCGACCCAATAGGTTCCACGTCCCTCATAAGTCTATGGGCGACGGGGTTTAGTGGCCTGTTGGTATAATGTGAAGCGCTGTGCTCTTCTCCCCTCGACGAATGCTTTTTTAATACTGACAATGGCCATTTCTCTAAAAATGCCCGTGTTCGCCGAAAACTTTGCCTGTATGGCGGACTAAGCAATGCGTACAAAACTGGATTGATGCTGTTATTCGTGAGGAAGAACATACGCGAGAATCGTTGGAAACACTCCTGTACGGCCAAACACTGGCTCATGTATACATGTTAGTTGCAAATAGATGGATTCGCCAGATCTGACCAGATTAACCAAAAGAAAGGTAGCATCACTAAATGCAAAACACGCTATTGCTACAAAAGTCGGCGTTCTTAACCTTTTATCGACACTTGTTCGCCATAGTACTATACAATTGGCAAGGACGCCAAGCACGAAGATAAAGTTCACAGCGTCATATACACATTTCCCAGTGCATGTACCACACCCCGGAAGTGGTCCGGGTTAATTTGGTCGCTCTGATGAGGATGATGGAATCATCCCAATGCCAGAAGAACCATCGCTGGAGAAAGCTGCAATCGTAGAGCATTTTGTTGATATCCAGACGGTTGATATTTGCGACTTAGCTGTCATTATTGACGTATTTAAGGTATCTTATATTCCTTACATCTCTGTATTTCTAGATATCACATACAGGATGTGGATTTGTCAATTTTCTTATCGTATTTATTGTTGTAAACACTGCGAATGTCTATAATTACACTAAAAATAGTTTGTTTTCAAATAAACTTTCTAAGGTATCCATTGAACATTAAAAACCTTCACATTCCCTCATCAAATACGGTGATAGACAAACAGTGCTTTTAGATATTCGAGCGCATACATACGCGTCGGTTTCTACAACTGGCAAAACACCATTATCACTTCTGCGGCTAGCTACAAGCTCCCATTGTGTGCACGCCGTTCAAAAATATATCTGTTCACACAATCTACTGTGTGCAATTAAACTACTTAATGGTTGGCTTCCTTCGTTGGTACATATAATCTTAAAGGTAAAGGTTCGGTTTATAGTCTGCTACGATATACATCTTCAGCCAACTTTTACATTTACCTCCCCGATCACTGGGTCATAAGTCGTCCGTTAACACTCGGCGCAGTATGCAGCCACGGCACATTGGCTTATTTCCCTCACATGTACCCATGTTTACACCTGGGTGGAGAAGAGCAATCGTGAGATAAATTTTTTGCTCAGAAAAATTCCAGTGGTCTGGGCGGGATTCGAACCAAGGACCTCACGATCCCAAAGCCAGCGTCCTACCACTAATCTTACGTTGTCTTACAATCCACATGATATATATAAATACACATTGAAGTTAGCGAGATTAAATATTTTGTTTTATGCTATTTCAACAGTTTAGTACGGTACAATTTCTTTTAAAAGGCATTTAACAGTTCACACTTTTACTGCTGAATACATATTTATTGTGAACACACTATGAAATGGATTTCGGTTTGAGTGAAACGTTGGTCAATATTTAAAGGGACATCACCCGTCAGAAACTTACTAAACACACAAAATGAAATAAATGTATATTGAAGTATTACATTGAATGCTTGTGAATATTAAATCAATATACACTGATGTAATACTTTATACAAAATAAAAGAAAGTATTTGTTAAACAGGCAACCATACATTTCAATGCTTGTTTAAATTTGTGTGTAGTTAAAGGGTCATATTTACATGTGTTCTTATTTTTGGACAATATATATTATGTCTAAACTGCCAAAAATAACCGGGTTCAAATATTGTATCACGAACACTTTTGGTCAATATTTAATGGCTGAGTATAGCAAATGGCTGAGTATAGCAAATATATATGTTGATTTTAGCAAACTTTTCAATTGTGGAAATCATTATCCTAAAATATTATCAAATATGATTACAAATCCCTTTTGGAAAGATGTTTTACTCAGTCTGGTACATTTCCAAAAGCAATTGCCTTTTAATGCAAAAGATATTCTGCATCAGCCACTGTTTTATAATGAAAACCTTTCCATAGGAAATACAAGTATATTTTTCAAAGCCTGGTATAAGGCAGGCTTACACTATGTATGTGACCTATTTGATAAAAATGGAGACTTCTTAAACATGCATATAATCAATGAAAACTATAATCTTAAAATTGACTTCCTCTTGTATAACGGTATTAAAAAGGCTATCTTTGCAATGTTTAAGGAATTAAATGTTGAAGGAAATTACCAACAGTATGCAAACATACAAAGGCCTTTCATACCTCCTTCACACAGAACATTATTTATGCCTGTTTCCGGAACAAAGCCAATGTATACAATATTAAATAAGACCGAAAAATGCTTACCAATAAAACAAAAATGGTCAGGTAAATTAAATATTGAAATTACTGACAATGTTTGGAAGGATATTTTTCGTGAACCATTTTCTATAACTAAAGATGTGCAATGGTTTCAATACAGAATTATACACAGAATACTTGGAACAAATAGTCTACTTTTTAAAATGAATCTGAAAGACTCTCCCAAATGTACCTTTTGCAAAAGTTGTGAGGAAACGATTGAACATTTTTTCTGGGAATGTCCTATTTCAAAAATTATTATTGAAAACCTTTTCCCCAAACAGTTGTTTCCATTTTGTAACATATATACTTTTCTTCTGGGATATATAGAAAAGAATAGTGATGCTGTCAACAATGCTTTTATTTATGCCAAGTTTTATCTGTATAAATGCAAGATGTCTTCAACACAACCAACGGTTGAAAATGGAAGACACTTTATGAAATCACAATATGACAGTCTTAAAGATGTAGCAATATATGAAAAGAAAGTTGACAGTTTACTTGCTTGGAAAGATATTTTGAATGTCAATGTATCACAGAACCACCTCTTTTTGCAGTTGACTGAAAACACTTCATAGCACTATCTAGAGTATTTACGTACGTTTTTTTTTTCTCTATACATATACGTGCTTGTTTTGTAGAAACGCTTTCCATAACAGTACAACCTTACTCAATAATACATTTTCAATGTGTGTTACACGAATATAGCCCTGCATTTATCCACCATGCGTTCCTAAATACTAAAAAACCTCTACAAACTACAAACTTTATCCAAACATATCATATGTCCAGTGCTCAATAGACCCAAGTCAAAGCAAGACCTGTTACCTTTCCCTTCCCCCCTTCCCACACTTATTATTTGATTCTTTAATCCTATGGGTTTTTTTTCTTCCTTGTGCATGTGTGCATCTCTAAAAAGCGTACTTTATTTACCTTATGATGTCTACTTTATGTGTGTGCACTTACATGAAATAAAGGTATAATTTTGAAAAAAAAAAAAAAAATAAAAATAAAAATATTTAATGAAAATACTATTATAACGTAAACAAATGTTTGCCACTCGGAAGTCCGACTGGCCATGGGTTAGTCTGGCACACGCCACTCGAAAGTCCGACTAGCCATGGGTTAGTCTGGCAGACGCCACTCGGAAGTCCGACTGGCCATGGGTTAGTCTGGCAGACGCCACTCGGAAGTCCGACTAGCCATGGGTTAGTCTGGCAGACGCCACTCGGACGTCCGACTAGCCATGGGTTAGTCTGGCAGACGTTTAATTCTGAAGCCGTAGTCTCAATACTAATCAAACGCAAATATAACAGGGTATTCAATATTAATCTTATTGATATGCAAACATGCCAGATATAGAAAAACTCACATACCTCATGAACAATAACGTAAGACAATTAGCCAAGTATATTGTAAAAGCTTACACTCTGCTACGCAGTATCTTGTTTTCCTAGCTTCTCATGGTAAATCTTAAAACGAATATACATATACTGTACATATTTTGTCCTCACCTATTTAATTACTAATGCACTGATGAAAACTTTAACTCTGATCTGTACTGTGATATACAATTATAATGTTTATATCACACTTTATGTGCTTATATAGACTTGAACTAGGTATTTATGTTAAGGTGACTTAATGACCCAATGGGCCGGGTGTACTGTAATATTGTGTTTGCTATTATACTGTTTATAAAATGCTATGCACATGTCACTATAATAAAATATTTACTTACTTACTTACTTACTTACTTACTTACTTACTTACTTACTTATATAACCAACCACTAATCCAATTAGAGAGTGAGAACGTTTCAGTGTGAGTGAGTGATTGGTGAACTGTTTTTTTACTAATATCCCATGCCTTTTAGTGAGATGCTTTGATCTATAATTAGTAGGTGTAACAGATTTTCCTATCTTAGTGCATTCGCTATTTTGACTGTAATCTATAATCAGTAGGTGTAACAGATTTTCCTATCTTAGTGCATTCGCTATTTTGACTTTAATCTAAAGTAGGTGTAACAGATTTTCCTATCTTAGTGCATTCGCTGTTTTGACTTTAATCTATAATCAGTAGGTGTAAAGATTTTCCTATCTTAGTGCATTCGCTATTTTGACTTTGATCTATAATCAGTAGGTGTAACAGATTTTCCTATCTTAGTGCATTCGCTGTTTTGACTTTAATCTATAATCAGTAGACCTGTGTAACAGATTTTCCTATCTTAGTGCATTCGCTATTTTGACTTTAATCTATAATCAGTAGGTGTAACAGATTTTCCTATCTTAGTGCATTCGCTATTTTGACTTTAATCTATATTCAGTAGGTGTAACAGATTTTTCTATCTTAGTGCATTCGCTATTTTGACTTTGTAGAAGCAATGTATATGGCATTTACCATTTGTCTATAGAGTAACTTATTTCATATTAAAACTATCGGGGTTGGTCACTGGTGAGTGTATATATTATTTTGTTATACAATTGGTATTATATTGATTTGAATTGTTAATATATTTTTATTTAATACTTGTCTTGAAATATGCAATTTGTAAATTGCCTTTGCCATTACATAATATTCTTAGTGTACATTTATGACGTCATACATTCTCATAGATTTAGAAATGTCAATGAGACGTCATATTGGAAGTATGCAATTTATTAAAAGCCTTTGCCATTGCATAATATTCTTAGTGTACATTTATGACGTCATAAATTCTCATGTTTTGAAATGGTTGGTTCATATGTGTTCATATTTTCTTTTATTAATTGTAATTTTATTACGTGTACAAACTGTAGTCTTTTTATTTGTAAGTATTAAAAGTTATTAATAGAAATATTAAAAGTTATCGTTATAGAACAGAGTATATATGTTAGTGGAATGCACAGAAATGTTACCATGCGGGTGCTTTATCAAATGGATGCAAACTTTACACTACTATCTAGGATTTGAACTCCTCAAATCAAATTGTGTCAATGTGCGGAGTTCAACACATTAACATGCCTTATTCCCGCAGCGATTTCCCATAAAGCCCATATTGTACTGTTATACATTTGTCGTATCAATTTATGTGTTGGATTGTGATAAAGCAAAATTGTAGAATGGGTATTGTCGTATTTATATGGGCTAACATGCACAATAACAAGTTCACATTAACTATGAAGTAAAAAGCATCGGAGGTATAATAGGTTTCTATAATTACAGATACGGTTGCTTTGAACAAATGCCTTGCTAAAAAAATATTGATTAAAAGTACATACACTTGCCTCAAATAAAGGATGTTTGCGGTGTTTTACGGCTTCTGCAAATGATGTTTCATTGTACGTGTTGTTTTTATCAGGAACCATGTTAGAGATAATAATATTATCTATAATCGAACATTAACCTTATTTTGGAGTTTGTATTTGTGCTGTTCATAATAATTAAATATCAATGAAATTGTTGTCCAGTAAACATATAGTTATTTGTTTAATTGAGATTAATCTGACAGACAATGTTGCTTTTCAATTGACTACCATACAACAAAGTGGTTCAAACGCAAGAAATACTAATTTCCAGTTACTTTACTAGAACACCACTGTCTCTATGCCAGATATTGTACACATTTTAAATGTAAGTATTCTTTTTTTGTTGCGAGTCATTCTTTATCAAAAACATCAAAACCATTTAAAATCTCCATGTCAGAAGACAATAACTGGCTTTTCCTAGGAAAATATTTAGGGTAATCTCTGCCGAGTTCGCTCAAATCATTTTGATTCTTTTAATATAGAGGCCGCCGGGGGGTGGCACATTTCTCTGATATGCCTTTATAGAAAACTTTCGAAAAAAAGTCTCGTGTGATAAATAGAGATAGATATTTAAGCGTGTATCTTACAACAAATATTGTGGCATAATACAATTAACCAAATAAAGTTAATTAACATATATTTCTATTTAAAATGAAATAGAAGTTAAGAACAAACATTGCTTTTAAACGAAAAATAAGCCAGTTTTTAATCACTAAATAGTTTTCGTCTGTACATACGGAAACTCAAATGCATGTACGTTGACTTGACAGTTGGTTTAGGTTACACAACGCTAATAAATGATGGAAAAACTCGACACTAGAACTTGCTGATTTGTTCCATATTGAAGTGTTTCCTTCGTCATTTTCATGTTTTTCTGTTGGCAGTCAAGTTTTATTGTCACTTTTATCATCTTTGTTTTTAAATAATTGATATGAAAGATCGTATATACATACTTTCAGGTTAAAACACACTTTACAACATATTCCCGATTTCGACATTGTCAAATTACGCGTAACGAGACTGGCGAGAGGTCAGGTTAGATATCAGTAATTCCAATTCCCATAGGGTCCCATTATAAAACGGCAAATTTTCCAAGCATTTTTCGAGCATTTCTTTTATATCAGGAAGCCTGGTATCAATTTAAAGATCAATCTGTCCTCTCCCAAAATTTGCAATAAAAAGATATGTCATGTTACTTCTAAGCAAATGCATCTCACTTGAATGCAGGCACCGGTAGGAAACAGGGTTTCGGCAGTCATATTTCGACAAAAGCCCCATACCACAGTATACACACCCCAAAGGTTCACCTTTCAAGTTAGCCTCTAATGAAATGCACCAAAATGTTGCAGACACGCATAGGATATTAGAAATAACCACAAAAGGCATGTCTGAGATACCTAAATGGCTTTTATATCAGAAGAGAAGAGGAACTCTTTAGTAATAGGCACTACTTTTGAAGGGACCACGGAGGGATACACAATGATTTACTGGTATCTAACCGTCAGGGGAACTCCGTGTTCTCGCTGTAAAGTAAACATCGATCAGCTGCTGATTCAGTTTCAAATAAACTGCTATTAAAACTCAAATTAAACAATTAACGTTATATGAAGACGTATTGCTTTATATGGTAATTTACGAATTTAATGTTCACACATTGAATTTAGACCTGGATGGATAACAGTATGAATGGCCACACGTGTAGTGTGTCAAAATAGGCAAAACTAAAAAAGAAATACCACATCAGACCTACCGTTAGAAGCAAACCATATTAATCCTTATGACATGCCACTTTGAAAAAACCCACCCACCTATTTTGAAAACATTTAATCGGTCTATTTTTTTTTACAAATTAAATGATTTACTTAGTACTATATGTGTAAAAATTAGCCCAACATTGAGTACATTTTCAATTAGCCAGAAAATGAGTTTTATTTGATTTGGACAGTGGGGTATTTCACAGATATATTAAATATAGGAATAATTAAACTCCATTAAACAATAATGAAACCTAATGTAATGTATATATAATTTCACATGATATTTTTCTTTTGACAATTGCAAACTGAACACAAACCGGGCCTAGCTAGCTCAGTTGGTTGAGAGCTTGACTGTCAATCCGGATGTTCGAGCCCAAACCCAGCCAGGGATTAGTCATAAAAAAAAAAAATTCTAAAAAGTGAGCAGGTTAGCTGATCGCCGTATGGTTGAAAAAGCAAGCACACAAACTTATATCAAAGTCTGTAATTGTATAGATCTGGCTGCAGTAAACACAGGATGAGTCCTGCAGTTCCAAATAATAGACCCGTGTTCTATTAGTACCATCATAAGGAATATATGCAGCTTAATTATCTTCTCTTATTTAATAATCAAAAACACAACAAGAACAAATGTCCATGCATTCTCTTTTAATCATAAGCAATAAATATTTAGCATTTCTAAATCACATCCGCAGCACACAGCTAAAGAAAATTACATAACATATTCAATTATAAATATCACAAAAATAAATTAGTAATGCTCAAAGCATGGAAATCTTTTAATTAGTATAGTCCTGTGTAAAACCAGTACTTTGTCACTTTTTTCACATTGTTTAGTACAGATCAGTCAAAACCAAGCAGGTTCATCACCAGCTATTGAGTTGGGCTGATACCACTGGCACTTCCAATGTACCCAGTTTGAACAGCAACTTGGACAGTCTCAGTTAATGCTGGTTCTAATGTCACAATGAACAATTTTCCTATAGCATATATATCTACTTCCCGCAGTGGTTCGTCACACTAATACACAAAGCAGTCAAAGGTCATAGCCCGGCACACTGAATTGACGAAGAAAAATTATTCATGTCAACAATGGATCGCTTTTCCACTGTCTGCGGGTTCCGGAATGTTTCACCCCAATGGATGTTTTGCCCGAGGATGTTTCGACCTAGAACTTTGTACGTGCACAGATGTGTGATTACTAAATACTCATGACAATCAACCATCTGTTATGATAACAACAATTCATTAACATTATAATTTTAAATATATCTACTTGAATTTGGACAATGAATAATATTGCATAACTTGAACACACATTATATAATATTTATTTATTTTTTTAAATAAATGTTAACTACAGTAGTGGTGTTGTGTGTCACAATATGCTAATTCAAGAAGGAATACTACAATCAGGTTAACAATCAGCTGGAAAAACATATTTCAGGGTGAGACATCCCAGATTCTGTTTGTGATAGTTACCTGAAACAAAGTTCAATTATTAATAATTTATTATTGCAATGATGTACTGTAATATAAACACACAATAATATTATGTATAAACATACTGAACTGGCTACTCCATGCAATTCCTATTTTATATACTTTAAAACTTCTAAGTATTGCCTGCTATAGCATACGTTTTCTATTGACAAACACTGATGACACATTTAAGAACTTTTATGGATAAACATAACGTGCTTACACAATAAATATAGTGGCGTTCTCTTTCTTATTTCATAACCTATTTGAAAGAAAGGTATTAAATCCAATGCCTAAATAAGATCTGTTGCCTTAGTTTTACGATCATTAATTCCCATACCCCACCCACGTTTGGAATGTTAAATTTTAACCTGTTTAAAACATAACAAAGTGCATCTAAAGCATAAATATGTATAAAAGCCGACTTACATATATTTCTCCACAACAAGTAACTGTTTTCTTTTCCAGTCATGAAGTTAAATGAGCAAAATGCTCTCATCAACAACGATTATCAGTACATGCAGAAGTAACTTAATCAGTAGTAACCCCCCTGACATCAACTATCGAACATATTTAAAACTATTTCACCGAAATTGGTTGGTCCTTGGTTGACCTTCTACCAAAGTCAAATAAATTTGATTGTTTATCGAACTTGGTCGCCATAAGACATGTTTTCTTGTATCGCTATAATGCAAATTTTTAAATTCTTCTCGTCTGAAATATCATGATCCTTATTTTTGATAGGTTCTGTTGTGATAATTATGTTCTATCAGTCTATGGAACACTTCAGTACCCTGTGGAAGCGCACCTGTCCGATATGAAGACCACTGTCCAATCATTCTTGCTCTAGACCTGGAGTTGAACCCTGGTCAATCATGCGATGATATGAATGTACCAACCGCGGCGATACTTCTTTCAACGAATATAACTGATAGGTTTTAATGGTTCTCAATTTCATCAGATAAACTATGAACGGATTGATTGTTTTTAAGTGAACTCCTAAAGGTCGAAACACTAAGCTTTACAGAGAAAAAATTGAAAGTAAACACCAGAACAAGGTAAACAAAGAAGAAGAACAAGATTACTGACAAACAAGTTGTAGTTGAATGTTTATTTATATATTTTTTTTTAAAAATAAAACTTTTTTTTTAAGTGTCCGGATTTAAGTACTCTCAAGCTTTATTTTAGTATGTGTTACAGACCATTTCCCAACACATCATTCAGTGACTTTTAGATAGCAGATTCCACTAAGAGTTTGACCAAAGCTTAAGATTGAATCTAACTTATTATGTTTAACTTTATATTCTCGTTTGATGCACTTATCCAGAGAAATCGTCAAAAAACCAGCAAAAGTGTTCGGATTTAGGTACTTCACCAGTACTGTATTCTTTATTCATTTAATCAACGAACGCATCACACAATTGATAACAAAACATTAGTGTATAAACGTCCATATACGAAATGTTTTATGTTTGGTAACAGATGATCTGCAAATAGATATATAAGTTCATCCACTTTGTCATATATATATAACGCTCACATTAAAAATCATATCTGAAACATAACGTGAGACGTTTTCGTTATTATATCGCCATTAATATATTACAAGTGCAACACATAGTTACGCTTATGTTGTTGTTTGAAATGTCGCATGTGCAAAATAACATTTATTTAGTTATATTTTTATATTGTTAGTAAACAATCCTGAATCAATGGAAGACTTAAAAATGCGGTCGTGCTTTCTTTTAACTTCAGTGACGTAAAGTGCATGTATAAGAATAATTGAGAAAAAAATGTCAGAAATACATTATACCCTACACAATCGCATTTTTGCACTGTACAGGATAAATATAATTATATCCATACAATTTAACATTCCATACATTTTAATATACAATGTCATATAAAATAGCATATGGTATATACAAATAATACATGATTGATATGATTATAAGCTACTTAAACAACTGAAGTGCTATTTAGTCGAATGTACTTAAACAAGTGAAGTGCTGTTTAGTCGAATGTATTTAAACAAGTGAAGTGCTATTTAGTCGAATGTATTTAAACAAGTGAAGTGCTATTTAGTCGAATGCATTTAAACAAGTGAAGTGCTATTTAGTCGAGTGCATTTAAACAAGTGAAGTGCTATTTAGTCGAATGCATTTAAACAAGTGAAGTGCTATTTAGTCGAATGCATTTAAACAAGTGAAGTGCTATTTAGTCGAATGTATTTAAACAAGTGAAGTGCTATTTAGTCGAATGTATTTAAACAAGTGAAGTGCTATTTAGTCCAATGTATTTAAACAAGTGAAGTGCTATTTAGTCCAATGTATTTAAACAAGTGAAGTGCTATTTAGTCCAATGTATTTAAACAGGTGAAGTGCTGTTTAGTCTAATGTATTTAAACAAGTGAAGTGCTGTTTAGTCGAATGTATTTAAACAAGTGAAGTGCTGTTTAGTCGAATGTATTTAAACAAGTGAAGTGCTATTTAGTCGAATGTATTTAAACAAGTGAAGTGCTATTTAGTCGAATTTATTTAAACAAGTGAAGTGCTGTTTAGTCGAATGTATTTAAACAAGTGAAGTGCTATTTAGTCGAATGTATTTAAACAAGTGAAGTGCTATTTAGTCGAATGTATTTAAACAAGTGAAGTACTATTTAGTCGAATGTATTTAAACAAGTGAAGTGCTATTTAGTCGAATGTATTTAAACAAGTGAAGTGCTATTTAGTCGAATGTATTTAAACAAGTGAAGTGCTATTTAGTCGAATGTATTTAAACAAGTGAAGTGCTATTTAGTCGAATGTATTTAAACAAGTGAAGTGCTATTTAGTCGAATTGTATTTAAACAAGTGAAGTGCTATTTAGTCGAATGTATTTAAACAAGTGAAGTGCTATTTAGTCGAATGTATCTAAACATGTGAAGTGCTATTTAGTCGAATGTATTTATTAAAGGTCAAGGGTACGGTTTAAATCAATTGTAGTTCAAAATGGGAGAATATTCATAAATTTAAAGTATAAAGTTTCGTCCGAGATTGTAAAACACATTTTTATAAATAGTATATATTGTCTTAACATTTTAGGCGTATCGTGTGAAAACCAAACTTAATGCATGCGCGTAAAGGAGATTTATGTTTAGAAGAGACTACAAGGAAACAGAAAATACCATAAAAGTGAAAAGTGTCGTCCCCCCTCCGGGACAACACTTTACGCACATGCATTAAGCCAGGTTTGCCCATCGTTGATATTGCGAATGATATTGACAGATAATTTAAACCTCGATTTAATGGGACATATTTTTTGGCTTTGTAGCCTCATTGCACATGCTGGATGACTTTTTTTTACATACCACACATTGTGCACATGAATTCCGAATAAGCATGGGTTAACACTAATCACATATGTCAACAGACTCTTTGCTAATCAACAGTTTATATGGTTGACAATATGTTTTTTGATAAGAAGCCGTTGTTAAATACATTGTAGTATTTTTGGGGTGTGGAAAATAACCTATTTTATTATATTGTTTACTGTGAATAAAATAAATTTACAATATTTTATGCCCCAAAGCGCACCATGGGCTTTAAGTTTGCTATCAAAATTAAATCACTACATAATACTTTTATTTTACTTACGTTGACGTTTTCTAAAATTTTATCTCTACCGTGAACTCATGTATGAGTTAAAATGCCAATGTCGATTATATCTTTTTATGATGTGGCTTACAAAATTGCAACTATATATATATCAGTGAGAGGTGTTAGTAAACAAAACTAGTTTGTGATATTGTATACCATATCAATTTAAGTTGAATTGTATTCTGTGTTGATTTATTGGGCGATTTATAATAAAAATAACCTTCAAAATCATAATAGAATACAAAATGATTGCATAATATTTCTTACATATAGTTACAATTATTTTGCTTGTGTATATACCATCAAATTATATAATAATATCACTTTGATACTTTGATACTCTATTTTTAAAGCGTTATTATAATTTGTGTCAACAGTTAATACGCATTCACTGTCTGACTGGCATTTTGCATTGTTACAATTGTCTTCACACGAACCCGTTCTTTGTTCTGACGTTTGGCAGCTGGTTCGATTGACTGTCCCCTGTTAATCACCCCCTGAACGCTAGGGCTTCCGTTCACAGGTAAATTAGAATTTTCCCTCTTTTAATGAAGGGCAAAACATTGATGGCGTCATCTCCACAAGCTGAGCACGTGCTTTTCTGATTTTCTTTGTCTATATTGCGAACTCAAAAAGGCATATACTGCTTTGATTGAATTGTAGTTCCACGTTCCACCATTTTCAGTTCATTTCTAACCGTTAAAGAGTTACGGTTATATTAACTCCTGCTTCATGAACCGTTAGCACATCTTCATTATCTACGCCACCATAGTCTGTATTTTTGTCAGCATTGATTTCCAAACAGTTGCAAACTACTGAAGGTTTATTTTCCATTTCGGTCCTTTGCCAAACGTCAGTCGAACCGCGAGTAGAAACGTACTGTGCCGATTTGTTGGCGTTTCTCCGAGGATGATGCGTTCTCATGTCTTTTGAATTCTCGAGAAAAGATTGATAACGTCCATTCCCCGCAACTCTCTCGCGCTCTTCGGAAACTGTGTCTATACTGAGGACTTTGAAACGCGTAAAGAACTGGATTAATACTGTTATTCAAAAGGAATAACACGAAAGCGATACCTTCAAAATGTGTGATAAATAGTGCAGGCGACAAGCTGACACTATACTTTTTTAGTTGTTTTAAAACTAGGTTAGGAGTGGCAACACCACGACTAAAATTATGACAATTATAATCACATAGAATTTCGTCTTGATGTGTTACTAACGTACATATTGCACCTGAGAATGGTGGCGTTTATATTATATCTAAGCACACACCACTTTTCGATGTTTAAACACATTGTTATACAAACAGGTAAAATGTATATAATAGTCCATACTAAGAGCGCCCCATGGCTTGTGGCGAAACTCGGGATCATTCCATATTTAGCCAAAAGCGTTATAGATATCCTCGATGTAATGCCAAGTGTCCACAAAATCACTGATGCAATTATGACGGTCTTCTTTGTCAAAATATGTTTCGCTTTTAGAGGATGAAGCAATAGGGTGTAGCGGACGACAGCAATCATACTGATGTGCATGTTAGACGCTAACCAACAGGAACTGAGAAATCTTCCAGATACTGTTTTGTCGCAGAACACACACTTTGGTGCACAATTAAGTCTCGCATATACAGCTTCAAAAGATCTTACTACATTGAGTAAAAGAAAGGTCGCATCACTGAATGCAAGACAAGCTATTACTACAAAATTCGGTGTTCTTTTTTATCAACTGTTGTTCGCCATAGCACTATCAGATTTACGATATCACTATGCACAAAAATAAAAGTCACAGATTCGTAAACACATTTTCCCGTGCAGAAATAACACTCTAGGTGTGGTCTCGACGGCTTCGGCGGCTTGCTTGAATATGGGTTGTAGGCTGCCACCACTACTAGGAGAGCCATTCATCTCCGTTTGATGTCTCGTGGAAAAAGATGTAATATTAGAACTTCGCGTTGCTGCTGGGAAATAATTACTAGCAGACATGCCGGACACTATAGTTGTTGAAATGTTAATTGTTTTAACTCCTTTTGCGAATACCACTGAACAAAAACTATCTCTGTAATTTAAGGACAACATGGCTGACGCGACATCTTGCAAGCATCCATAGAAAGTAAAGAATATTTATTCCCATCACATTTATACTTCCTCAACGGCTTCAAATAGCACATACATGGGAATACATACACACACCAAAAGTCGCGTTTGCAAACTGTCAACGATCAATGAACACTTTTGTAACTTGTTAAACAGAGAAAGTTTAATATTTTTATACCAAAACACAGATAAAGCTGTAGGAACATCTATAGGAAAGAGCGACATGACACATAGGTACTTTAATTTGTGTATGATGCAAGGTCTCGAAATCTTGTGATCAAGCAGGGATTTAGCTGATACATGCATTTACTTCATTTTATCCTGCCTCAGAATGTTGCAGTTGTGTTGCACTGGTGAACATTAAATATAAACAAAGTGAAACTCCAGTTGCGACAGCAGGAGAGAACTCTTATTAGCAGCCCGAGGTCTTTTCTGTATGGAAAGTGCCCAATTGCCAAAAACAATACACAGGACATCACAACAACACATAACAAACACAAAACACACATGAATAAAACTGGGGTCACCGCCTTGGAACGGTCAATGCAAAGCATTGGGGGTTTAAACCATTGAGTTATTAATTTGTAATTGATTTGAATTATATTATTTATAAGTGTGTGTATTGTGATTAATTCTGGGCCACGTGTAAGGTTCGACACGCATCTAAACCTGTCTAAACCCCCAATGCTTTACATTGATGGTTCCAAGGCGATGAGGAGAGAAACCCTTATTACCATCTGCTGAAAACAAGCGACCAATTGCCTATACAATACAGGACAATACATACAACGCAATACAAAACATAAAAATAATTAAAACTTGGGTCACCGCCCCTTGGATACCCACTTAGGATTTTCATATTTTCAAGCATTGCTATTGGTGAGTTTTTATTAACAATGTCATTATGTACTATTAGATTATATCATTTAGGCTTTATTTTAATTAGACGTCTTGTTATTGTGTATTGGTATAATATAATATCAATTATTTGTATATAGGAGATCACTGTTTCTTAGATATGCTTTCAAACACGTTATGCTCGTTCCTTTGTGTAAATTAGTTTAACAATGCATTCGGTGATAGGCCAGTGCTATTTTATTTAACAAATTGAAAATGACAGACCTGTGTTGATACTTCCAATGGGAATTAACGTCAATTAAGCTTTTTGACTAATACAGGCCGTGAGCGTTCAAGAATATGGTTAATTCAAAGATAAAAAGTCTGATCGTTTATTAATGACCGTTGACACGAGAACCTAAATGGCATTGATTGACCATTACAAGTTCATCGGGGTATATCGGTCTGGGCCCAGTTGTTCAAATGTTTGACGGCCAATTAAACTAACAGCTCGTTTACTTAAAATTTAAATAAAACAAATACTACAAGAAACTTGTTTATCAAAAAGTTGGTCATTATTAAGCATAACATTTTTTATGAAATAAATGTGCAGTTGACAAGTGTAACGTTTAATTAGTACAAATAAATAAATCCAAATTTAACGGCTGTTAGCTTAATTGGCCGTTAAACTTTTGAGCAACTCACCCTTGATGTGCTCATTTTGCAATTAATAATTTACAATTGCAACGCATAATTACGCTTATTCTGTCGTTTGAAATGTTACATGTACAAAATAAATACACCAATGCAAGTATGTTGTTTTTTCTGTGTTTTAGATATTGTGAGTAACAATTTGGACACCATCCTGAATCAATCAATGACTAAAACTATGTGGCCGTGCCTGTTTTACCTTCAGTGACGATAAGTGCATGTATATTATTAAAAGAGAAAAACGTCAGAAAACTTACTATCCTACAGCTTTGCATTTTTCGCACTGCACATAATAAATGCAATAATAACCTAACATTTCAATATAGAATATAGAATATAATATTGAACACCATTTATGTAATAAAAATAACACATGGTGTAGATGATGATGACAAACTATATAAACACGTGAAATGCTATATTGTTAAATGTTTAATTACCCAATAGAGGTATATTTAGTTGACTCCCATCAGTACATAATGTTTAATTACCCAATAGAGTTATATTTAGTTGACTCCCATCAGTACATAATGTTTAATTACCCAATAGAGTTATATTTAGTTGACTCCCATCAGTACATAATGTTTAATTACCCAATAGAGTTATATGTAGTTGACTCCCATCAGTACATAATGTTTAATTACCCAATAGAGTTATATTTAGTTGACTCCCATCAGTACATAATGTTTAATTACCCAATAGAGTTATATTTAGTTGACTCCCATCAGTACATAATGTTTAATTACCCAATAGAGTTATATGTAGTTGACTCCCATCAGTACATAATGTTTAATTACCCAATAGAGGTATATGTAGTTGACTCCCATCAGTACATAATGTTTAATTACCCAATAGAGTTATATTTAGTTGACTCCCATCAGTACATAATGTTTAATTACCCAATAGAGTTATATTTAGTTGACTCCCATCAGTACATAATGTTGAATTACCCAATAGAGTTATATTTAGTTGACTCCCATCAGTACATAATGTTTAATTACCCAATAGAGTTATATGTAGTTGACTCCCATCAGTACATAATGTTTAATTACCCAATAGAGGTATATGTAGTTGACTCCCATCAGTACATAATGTTTAATTACCCAATAGAGTTATATTTAGTTGACTCCCATCAGTACATAATACATATTCATTACTTATATGCATGTCTGCTGAATGTGGAATATATTTATTTTACGATTGCCTACAAAATAATATGACTACTTTATATTTAGTTGTTAGTTAAAAACATTTTGCCTAGTATCGAATATGTTAATTGTTTTGTTGTTGGCTTACCCATTTTATGACTACTTTCTACTTATTCATGATTTAAAATCCTGTTTTGCCATAGGTCGAATATATTTATTTTCTGGGGAGGTTTGCACAATTTTATCACTATAGATAAACATTGCGCTTTGAGACGTGGCCGTGTTCTAGATTAATGTTTTTTTTTTCCCGAAAACAGATAAATCATATAAACGGGTGGTACGTGACTGCAATGAAATTATAACTCCCTGCACTGGTACCGTGAATGTTTGTATTCGTATATAAACACTACTTTCGATAAGAATAAATGGCTCAGGTGATAAAAGCGCAGAGCGGGATTTTAGAACCAATGGTCATGAGTTCTAGACCTGCTGGTGAAACACACTTCTTTTTCAAATTTATAAAGGTAGTATATTTAAGAAATAATTGACGGGTAACTGTTGGTTATTGCGGTAATAACCAACTGTTTGGAGTTCCGATGCCTAGGAATTAAACCACGAGGGCGGTTACCCGAGTGGTTTAATAACAAGCATCGGTACGACAAACCGTTGGTTATTACCGCAATAATCAACTGTTACCCGTTAATTATTTGGATTCTAACACGATCTTATATAAAATTCGTAGTTTTAAAGGTCTTGAATGAGAACTATATTTATCTATACTCCGCCCATTTTCCGAGAAGAGAATTCACACGTGCGTTTCAGTGACGTCAATAAATCACAACAATTCAAAATGACGTCTGTCCTATTGATAAACATTGAGCGAATGACGTCATACTTATCGATATAATACAGTGAACATATGATGCTAAAAAGCGCAAATTAAAAGCATATTAACAAAACGTAAACTTTTTTTGTGAACTTAAGTATAAAATGTATAGTACATTTGTGGTTTTATTGTGCTACATAATGCAGAAAATGATTTGTTTGTCACAATTTGCTATCGCGCGTTAAAGCACGTGCATTTTATGGAAAAAACATTAGGTTCCGCCCATTATTTGTTGCAGAATAACCCACAATTATTTCCTTCTTTATCTATGCACCACTAGCCGCGTGCCGTGGTAGAATTAAGAAATAATTGACGGGTAACTGTTGGTTATTGCGGTAATAACCAACTGTTTGGAGTTCCGATGCGTAGGAATTAAACCACTAGGGCGGTTACCCGAGTGGTTTGATAACAAGCATCGGAACGACAAACATCAATTGAGCATACATCAATTTGCAGAAACGACATCACACACAACAGTATACCATAGTTTCATGAGTTACTCGTCTAAGAAAAATATTAACAGGTAATATAACAATGATAGCTCGCTCTATGAATTACAATTTAACTATCGTTGCACTATTATTCATGTGTCTCGGCACCGTCACTCATATCACACAGATCCGTCAATGAACCTGTTTTCAAACACTTCCTATTAGTTAGTCCTGAGCACTTATTGCAAAAACGCTGATAGCATACGATACAATATCACCTATCGTTTCCAAACCCAACTAACTCAATCGCATGTGTTGTATCAGTTACACGTACATTAACCTCCTCAACATTTGGGTCATGTTTGCGTGTTTCAGTTGGCGGCATACTGGATACTTGACCAGTTGGAAACATATCTTTATCATTACCGAAACTGGTATCAACAATTAAGACACACTCACTGCCTAACTGGCATTGTGTATTGTTACAAATGCTTTTACACGAACGCGTCTTTTGTTCTGAAGTTTGGCCTACGAATCCACTGTCTAACTGGCATTGTGCATTGTTACAAATGATTTTACTCGAACCCGTCTTTTGTTCAGAAATTCGGCCTACGAATTCATTGCCTAACTGGCATTGTACATTGTTACAAAGGATTTTACACGAACCCGTCTTTTGTTCAGAAGTTTGGCCTACGAATTCACTGCCTAACTGGCATTGTGCATTGTTACAAATGATTTTACTCGAATCCGTCTTTTGTTCTGAAATTTGGCCTACGAATTCACTGCCTAACTGGCATTGTACATTGTTACAAATGATTTTACTCGAATCCGTCTTTTGTTCTGAAATGTGGCCAATGATTTCGATTGACTGTCTCCTGCTTATGGCCCCCTGGACTCTGGCGTTTCCGTCCACATGTGTACTGGAGTTCTTCCTGGTTTTCAATGACGTACCGAAAATGGATGACGACAACTCCCCAAGCCGATCACGTGCCCTTATGAGGCTCTGTCTATATGTAGGACTGAGAAATGCATACAGTACTGGATTGATACTGTGGTTGGTGTAGAAAAATATATACGCGATCCCTTCGAAATGGATCTTAAATTCGATTGAAGGAAAATTAACTTTATAATTCTTAAGTTCTTCGAACACAAGTCTAGGTATGGGTAAAACCACGGCGAGTACTATAACCAAAAGCAAAAGCTTTGAAATTCGCCGAGAGGCTTTTAAAGCTTGTCCATTGTGAAGTTTATTTGATTCCGACATTACAACACACCATTTACGGAGATGTACGAAGACTGTTATGCAAACCGGAAGAAGATAAACGACAGCCCAGACCACGAACGTTGCCTCACCCGATTTTCCACTGGGAACAATGTTATGTGTGAAAAGCAGAATGAATGTAGTCCAAAGCACAATGCCAACTACCCATATGACAACTGATGCAATCACTAAACGGTACTTTGTTAGAATACGTTTTGCTTCAAATGGGTGTAATAACAATATATAACGAACAACTGCTATCAGACTGACATGCATATTTGCAGAGAACCAGGACATTCCTATTAATGCTGGATATACTCCGGTCCGTCCAAAAACAATCCCTTTTGCACATGTCATCCGTACGTATATGGCCTCCCCGGAGCCCATTAGATTCATAACCAGGAATACAGTATCACTGAACGCTAGACAAGCAATGGCTACAAACGTTGGTGACCGTAATTTCTTATCCACGACTGTTCTCCACAACACTACACAGTTTGCAATAATACCGAAGACGAAGATAAAGTTCACTGCGTCGTATACACATTTTTCTGTGCAGGTATAGCATACCGGTCCTGGCGAGGTAGGGCCAGAAGGCCCGGATGGTGGGGCAAGGCTGCTTCCGTTACCTGTAGCGCTACTGATAATTTAGAAGAAGCGAACGCGGTAACGATCCATTCGCGAAAATACTGGTGACATCTTGGAGAGGCGCATTTGGAGACAATCCACTGATCGTAGTCATCATTTTGGACATACTATACTCGTTGTACAACGACAGTAATCAGTGTATCGAATGGGTCACGGCGTTTAAAGCCAACAAAACATATGTCCTTCGTTGTCACATCTTATGACATCACGTAAAACCTCCGTTTCTATCTATTGCTTAAACCAACGTGTGAACAAGAGGGTAAGATTTCTCTAGCCGCTGTATTCCTTTGAGAAATCTTCTCAATGATTAATTATCACAATCGTTAAACACGTTGGGATATTGATTCTCTGACTTAATCCCAAACAGCTAACGCACATAAAATGAAACGCAAGTTTACACTATTATGTGACAATTAATAGCGAAAATATTAGTGCTGTGGTACAACAGAACGAAATATAAAGTAAACACAATATCGCCGTTAATAGCTTCGTAGATGGTATTTCATGCTTCATTAACCATGCATTGTGTCGTACTGAGCTGATTTGCCAATATAAATAGATACTGGTGTTGTTTATTTAGTCAATTACACGATTGACCACCAAGATCCTGGAGCTATTATATCAAGTACATTTTGTCCATATTCTAGTACAAACCAGTTAACATTGAATAAACGCAAAAGGTTCAACATTTTCAGTGGCGTTGAATGCACATGGTCCCCTTTGAACTAACACTGTTTCGAAAATAATAAAATTCTTATTGTATTCAGAATTGAAGTATATTGACGAAAACACAGTATTGCGTGCCTAACCATACCGTAAAACAATTGTATACGTTTTTATACATTTTCCGAAATTGTTTATTTGTTAATTTGTGGATTTCCCCGATTTAGGGAAAATACCGGAAAGTAGACTTAAGACTGAGAATAAAGAACATTACTGAAACTTTTACGCTCTGAGAGCGCTTTGATGTTGCATCTAACTTGGTACTCACGATATCTAATTACAACATTCTTTGTTCAGAACGATTTTTAATAACTTAGGCAACATTGGTACACTGTATATTTGCAAGCGCTGAAGTATTTAAACTTGAGTCTAAGTCTATTCTTTATTCTTAAGTCTAAGACTCGATTGTGAAATACGGACCCGGGAGAACACTTTACGCACTTGCATTAAGCCAGGTTTTCCCACGACAAGCCTCATAACCAGACGCCGTGTGTGTCGCCAGGTGGTGAAAAATGTGCAGCCAGTCCGGGACAGAACCCGAGACCTCCCGCTTACACGAACATAACAGAACTGACTTGCACATTGTTGTTTATTTAAGACTTGCACAAATTACATCGTCTATAAGATATTTACAGAAAATATATACAAGCAACATGACATAACAAAAGAAAATGTTTAACATGATGGTTAACTAATACATATGGAGGATGAACCTTTGTCTTAAAGGTTTACAACTGTAGGTGTATTTCGAATATACAGAGTTAATAATATCCGTTTTATTGTTGGAATTATGGAGTTGATTAAATTAAAAAAAAGATGGGTTTTCGTAATAGTATTTGTTACAAATTTTTTCTCAGATCGTAATTTTTTTTTTTTTACATATTGTAACAAATGATATTCGTCTTCAATATCTTATGAGTTACAGAATAAGCAATATCTTTTATCACGTGGAATACTATTATTTACTATATCTTCCTGTTTGAATTCTAAGTGGAAGGCCATTTATACTCAGCCTACACAAATATAACCGCAAACTTTTAGGGACAATATCTATATACGATTCATAATAATGAGATGTATTAAACTCTTTATACAAATTCAGCATTGAACTATTGTTAATTTTGGAAAACACTTCTTGCTTGAACGTATCTATTATTCACGTTTTAAATTCACTCAGGAATACATCCCTGTACAGGGCGAGTGCTCTACCGAGTGATATATCCTATAATATTTAACCATACGACCAAATCCTTCTAGTAGACTAATTAAAGTACAAATGTAATAGTTTTACCAATCTCATTAAAATCAAATCCTAATATTGTTAGGATCAGAAGACATCGTATAACAGGTCACGTTCAAATGACCTTCCGAACAATAAAACATCAGCCCTGCTGCACCCAATGCAATTGCCTTTTGCACAGCAAAGTTTGGCCACGGTTTTTGAAAAGAGATGCATTTCCAGCTGATCATTGGCAATAAATCATTTACAGTTATTTTTCACGGGGATAACACAGGATTTAGTGGTACTTTAGGCGATAAAACAACCACAGTTCACGTTAATTTCGTGCATAGTGTTTGTGGTTTATATATGAAGTTATAACGCAACATTTTGAAGGCAACAGTTTGATTGGCTCCTGAAAAGGTCACCTGAACGTGACCCCTAATGCGAAGTTATCAGATCCAGTCAGCGGATAATATAGTGGCATCAGACTGGAGATGTTTTAATGAGATTGTAGTTTTACCTACAATTGTCATCCATGACATAAGCATTTTAATCCTGCTGTAAGCTTAATATTTACCGTTCACAAATTGAGCACAAGTGCAAACATACTTTCGTACATTGTCAATAAACTCGATGCTATATTGTTTGTACCAGACGGTTGAGTAACTCAGGTCCAGTACATAGCTCGAGACTTTTATTTATCGATAAATACACAAATAATCAGATTACAAAGTATATGACAACACCCCGTTATACACCAGACTTAGTTAATAACAGGTGTATTAATTTCATTAATAGCTGCCTTACAGGCTTAGATTTTAAATGGTACAATATATTTATAAACAATGGAACAAAGTAAAAAAAACACTAAATAGCATAATGTTGATAACTAAGCAAGATAGTGTTCGCTTTTTACGCCTTTTGATCTTTCACTCGTAGTCATAATGATATGAGACATTAGGTCTGGAAAATCGACATTTGTCATTGCTGTTACACCTTGCATGAAATGCTTCGTTAGACAAAGCAGGTATTAACACATCCTCAGAGAAGTCCTGTAGGGGCATGCCTTGATCAAAGAAACTATGCGTGATTCACACGTTAATGAAGAAATATCAAGCATTTCCAATATCACATATTAATACAACGCAAGACAAGAATGTGTCATCAGTCACTATTGCCTTTTATATTGCAGCAGATAATAGAGGGGCGTATTGAGTGTGCAATCGCTATATCAAATCAATTATCTACACTCGATTTACATACACTTACAAGTAGTACACCACTAATGATTTCCTTACTTGATTTGATTTCAGCACAATAACGGAACATTACACATCTCTAAATATAATGAAAAGTATACCTTCACGGAGTCCAGTTTGCAGCAATATGATATTGAAGAATGAAAACACGTTTTGTCTTTCCCTGCGTATTTCCTATTTCATTTACTTAGAAAATTAACGCCGATTTACCTTTTGATTATGTCACCGAAGGTCAATTGCAAAAATAATGTTAAGAAAATATTGTTGAAGTAGTTTACGATGCGATATTCAGTCAACAGTCGAAATAAAAAAATGCATTGTTTGTATCATTAAAATATATACAGACTATAAATATCAAATTCCATCCGAGAACACAAACCTTTATTAATATACAAAGGCCCTTGATTTCATACCGGTGACAGTTGGCCTAGCAACACCAAATATATGATTTCATACCGGTGACAGTTGGCCTAGCAACACCAAATATAATATGTCATATAAAAATCATGAAACAAACACACAGTGCAATCAGAATTAAAACTTTGTTAAAACAGCAGTCCAGAAATATGATAATAAAACTTTGCAGAAATCGTTTCTTATGGACATTTTACCGATCAAAATACAAAAAAAAATTTCATCGAAATCTGTAAAATAATAACGTTTTGGTAACTGTTTATCGTAAAATGTTCGGTGATGCATCTGGGGTAAATCAGCATGTATAGTGTATATCCCATTCGTACAAAGCGTCTTCGAGCGTTATAAAATGCCTGTCGTAAATTAGAAACAGTTTTCAGTCGAATAAACGTCATTAACGTTCAGTAGAACGTATTCCAATTTAAGATGTTTTGAATAATATTCTATGGACTGCGGCTTTAATTGGAACGGTCTGTGCAAAGCATTGGAAATGCCATTGAGGCGCATTGGAGATTTTAACCGGTTTGAATATCAATGAACTTCACGCACATCTGGTCGAAAATTAATCACAATGCAAATACAACTCGTCTAAATGTAATTAATTGCAATACATCGTTTTTATTAAATTATTTGAGACCAAATAATAGTATTAGTGGACGACTGTAAAAAAAATGATGCAATGCCTACGTTTTATGATTGACATATGTCGATGTTTGTAACAAATCATTAATCCATTGCAAATACGATTATTATGACACCACATTATAATGATTAGAACGTTATTCAAAAGCAGGTATATATCCAGATTAGTATACATATAACTATACATATACATATAACTATACATATCCATATACATATAACTATACATATCCATATACATATAACTATACATATACATATAACTATACATATCCATATACATATAACTATAACTATACATATACATATACATATAACTTAAACCTTAAGCACCTCTGTTTAAACGCAAGTAATCAGTCAAAGCGTCCAATCAATTGATGCTTCATCCTGGAAATCGATGCGCAGGTAAAACATATTTTAATAACTGAGTAATACACTAGGCTATATAAACTCAATCCCGTTGCATGCAACGAAAACATTGCGCTTACACATGTATACATACCATGCTAAATGGATTGTAGAAACGACGTATATTTGCAACGGATTTAGAGTCAGTTTGAATAAATGTGCCAAAGTGTGACGTATTTTTATAATATATATATTTATATTGTAAATTTTGCTACAAAGGACATGACTGACATGCAAAGATTGGCTAGCGTTGCAGTATTGGTTCTGTACTTACTTTGTCCTGTTATATGTAGGCCACAAATGGAAATGAAGTAAGTTTCAACGGTTTTACTATTATTGCATTAAAATTATATACCATATATTCTTAAATGATACTCGCTTATTTTTATGTAGACAAAGAACACAATTATCGTTGTTAAACTACCAAATAACCAACGCAAAAGGAAGTCCAGCTTCTAAGCATAATAAAATATAGTTCTCATTACAATTGCAAAAGTAATTGTCACATCATGGTAGAATCGAAATAGTTTTCGCATTATCGTTGTTTATCGGCCAAAAGCAACTCTTTGTCGTTTTGATGCGTAGCTATTAAACCACTCGGGCTAACGCCCTCGTGGCTTAATTCCTACGCATCAGAACTCGTTGTTTTTTGGCCGGTAAGCAACGCTAATTTGAAAATTATTTCTTAAGTGTCATTCATTATTAACTCCGCCAAGGACATTTTGTTTTTATCGGCGTTGGTTTGTCTGTTTCTTTTGTTTCTTTGTCGGCAACTTAACACGACAATAGGTGATTATATAGAGGATACTAGGTTAGTGTTGAATAAAGATAAGTTCATTTAGCGAGGCTAAGAAAGCCTGTACCACGAGCCTTGGCGTGTGGTTCATGTTTTTGTGCCGAGCATAATTTTTTTTTTAACCAACACTTACCTGGTATTATATTTATCCCATCATTTTCTGTCTTATTTTGAAAATAAACGAAAGAACATCGCTAAATATCACAGTGAACATAAAATGGCGTCATGAAAATAAACAAAATGACGCCATTATGCTACACGCGTTTGCTGTATTCCACAGCGTGGAAATACAGTTAAGTTTATCCCACGGGGTGTTGTTTAATTACTGCAGGACTGATAATGGGATAAACATTATTATTATTATTATTGGTGCACAGTTTTACCAAACTGTTATTTCAGAGAGAGCCTTGCGACCTTTGGTAATGATTATCTTTGTGCTTCGCCCCACAGACGGAAGAT
Source organism: Congeria kusceri (assembly GCA_027627225.1). NCBI lineage: Eukaryota > Metazoa > Mollusca > Bivalvia > Myida > Dreissenidae > Congeria > Congeria kusceri. The sequence continues at coordinate 11,372,589 of CM051040.1, read as the reverse complement.
ATTTGAACGGACGTTAACTAAACATCTTTGCAAAGTTTCCGGTAAAATACCATTTAATTTCATCAAATATATAATTATATGTGAAGTCTACCTCATACAGACGTTGGTTTGTATGAATTGTTGTGTGCATGATTCGTGTTATTCATTTTTTTGTTGTATCCGTGTGTACATGCTGGTAAACAAACTGACCTGTGTACGCTTGCGCATCGTATTCTGGGTAATTAATCTTATTTTCTAAAAGGGACTTGTTCACTGATTTTCGCATTTTTTTATGTATGCCATTAAATGTCTTAACTTGAAAGATTTAAGCAACGGAACTAAAAAGCTCAAGTATTATACCAAGAAAAGTATTTAGAAAAAAAAGAAAATTAAAAAAATGGTCCCCAAGTGGATTCGAACCTGGAACTCCGGATTAAAAGGCTGTCGCCTTATCCACTCTGCCATTCCGACTTCTGCAGTTCACTCTGCATTATTTACCTTATGTAAGTGTTCAACGTGATGTCAACAGTTTCAACGAAAACCAGATAATCACTCCAAATAATTCCATCGTTTAGCGTTACAAACGCTTTATAACTTTATTAATTTCAACTGATGATTACTCATGAACAAAACGTTTTTTTGCTGTAAATTTCTAGGTTCGTAGTGTTATTTTGCTCCCTTGTAAACACTGTTCTTTTATTTTTGGAATCGGTGACAAAAAGTTGAAAATTGTCAATTCGTCAATCTGTGAACAGGTCCCTTTAATGGACCTTTATATCGGTTCATTGCCTACGTGCGGGTTAACGCAAAATTTATTAACAGCGATTATGCTTGTAAACATTTCGGAACTACTTTCGCCGATTTAACGCCGCGTATGTGTAGAATTTTTTTTTCTAGTGAACCGTCTTCGTAAAGAGGTCTGTGTCTGTGACATGACTGATATCTATAGAATGATGTATAAGCGACTTTATCTCACCCCCTACATAAATGACGCGATTCGATAGGCTAAGAGCGGTCAAATGACTATGGGGTATTTTCCCAATCTCATTAAAACCATCTCCAGTCTGACGCTACTAAATTATCCGCTGACTGGATTTGATAACTTCGGGCTCACGTTCAGACGACCTTTTCATGAGCCAATCAAATTGTTGCCTTCAAAATGCTGTGGTATTGTGCGATTTTATTGACCTGGCACTCATGAATATTCCGTTTAATTTCGTAAATCAATTTTAAGCTACTAACTCAGATAGGAGACTTAGATACGAATATGTATTGATTAAATACGTCAACTCCCCTAAATTCGCGACTACCATTGATTCGCGGATGTTGTTATTGTCACGTGATCGTCTACGGCATTTGCGCATGTGCATACGTGGCCGCGGGAATTTCTTTATGAATATACAATTGACCATGTGACCGAATATTTTGTGAAAGATACTGCTTTGTAAACAGACAAAAGCATTTGAAATGATACTTGATATAAAAACACCATGTTTTCTTATTCCCAAAACACCAGGAAGCCACATTTTGTGTTTTTCAATAAAAATACAAACCGGATGTAGTTGTTTTCGTTGTAGTAGAACGTTCATGTATGGTAAATGATTCGGCAGTGTATTGTAACGAAAGCCGAGCAAAGTTGTTTGTATGTTTTCAGTACCTTAATTTTAAGTGAAATTAAGTCTTTTTTCACTTATTAAGGTTACACAAGAGTCATTTAGGAAATTGTACATGCTCTATTCACCTACACATTAAAAACATACACAACAATAATATAATGAAAACAAAATTAAAACAGTAATTGATAATGTTTTTCTTGCTTAAACTTAATAATCTGGATTTTAGATTCTATAAGTCACCTTTAAAAAATAACATTCCATTTACCTAAAAACGTTTTCCCCCACTGGTATATTATTATTTACCGTCTCCATGGCCTAGTGGTTAGAGCGTTCGCCTATGGAGCGGGAGGTTGAAGGTTCGAGTCCTACACAGGGCTTGTTCTGATATGGCTGGTTGCCTACCCAGCAGCTAGTTAAATCAAGGGGTACCGATTGCCTTCCTGCCAAGCGCCCGGCATATAGGAGAGGATTCGGGAGTAAAGATGTTCATCAGTAAAGGTGTCTCATAAGTCAAAACTGGCTAGCCCTTAATCGCGAGGGGTGACACGATAATAAACAAACACTTTATTTAAATGTGCTTTTGTGATAAGGAAGAATGACATTTTTATTTTATTTTGTTTTCAATAAAATTCACAGTTTAATACGATTATCCAAAACTTGTTGTACATGCGGCCTAATAAAAGATTATTTTATAGGAATGATGGGATGACGTCATATCCGCGAATCAATGATAGATAGATAAGATGGCGACTGCTTGACACTTATGTAAACAATTTTGACCTTCTAGAAGTTTTAAACGTTGTTTTGGATAAATAAGTTAAAAATCAGCGGTAGATATATTTATTTTCAAATATTAGTTCGTGTGTTACAAAGTGATTGTGTGCACGTCTGGACATGAAATTATCTCACAAAAGCTTTTCTAAAATGAAATAATATTACGAAAAATATTTTAAATTTCGCTTTTAAAAATAACACGTTTTTTTAAAGGTGGGCGAATAATTGGTACAGTTGTTAATAATTATGCATTCAATTAGTTGTTTTTCGCACGTGACATAATTCGAACAACGGTAAAATTTCGGATGCGCAATTCGGATTTCGCAAGGGGCGTTCTACTGTTGATGCTATTTTTGTTTTAATGTCTCTATAGTTCAGAAATATCTAAATGATAATACACGTGTGTATGTTGTATTCGTGGACATGTTTAAATGTTTTGACTCTTTATATAGAAATGCATTATGGTTTAAGCTATACAACGCAGGTATCCAAGGTAAATTGTTACAAGTAATACGGAACATGTATCAGAAAGTTAAATCCTGTGTTAAAGCGTGTAATAGTTACTCTGATTGTTTTGATTGTGCATTGGGTTTGAGGCAAGGGGTGGTTATTTCAACGATATTATTTTCTTTATTCGTCGAAGATATTGAATTATATTTACAAAATAATGTCGAGTCAGGATTGCTTCTCGATTATATTGTTGTTATACTGTTGTTATTTGCTGATGATATGGCCATTTTTGCCAAAACACCAAGTGAGCTACAAGATAATTTGAATTGTTTGCAAACATATTGTGATAAATGGGGTCTTAAAGTAGTCGCGGATAAAACGAAAATAATGGTATTTAGAAAACGTGGAAAATTATTGCCAAACGAACATTGGTTATATAACGACCAACAAATCGAGGTGGTAAATGATTTTGACTATCTGGGTACTGTGGTTAATTACACGGGTTATTTTAGTCTTAACCAAGGGTATCTAGCTGGAAAAGCTATAAAGGCCTTAAATGTTTTACTTAGTAATTGTAAAAAGTATAAATTGAAGCCCAAACTATTATGCCAGTTATTTGATGCTTTTGTTGGGTCAATTTTAGGATATTCTTCTGAGGTTTGGGGGTGCTCAAAGTCAAAGGAAATAGAGAGAATTCATCTTAAATTTGGTAAACAAATCTTAAAACTTCAAACAAATGCTTCTTCGGTTGGTGTTTATGGGAAATTAGGTCGTTATCCTTTGTATACTTCAAGATATGTTAAAATAATAAAATATTGGTGTAAATTATTAAACACTGATAATATTATATTGAAAACAGTGTACAGCCAAGCTCGTTTAGATTGTAAGAAAGGGCTAACAAATTGGGTTTCCAATGTCAGAAAATTGTTGAACGATTATGGTTTGTCATATATTTTTGAAAATTGTCAGAACGTTGAATGTAGCCTCGTTTCTTCCAGTTTTAAGCAACGAGTTATTGTTGTATTTATTCAGGAATGGTCAATGAGAATACAAAGAAACGCTGTGCTTGAAAACTATAAACACATTAAACAAAGATTTGAGTATGAAGGTTATCTTGACACTTGCCAAATAATTTAAGATTTTTCTTCAGTAGGCTTAGACTGTCTGAACATCCTCTACGAATCCAAACAGGTCGTTATAGTAGAAATAGAATCGAAAGAAATCAACGTTATTGTTTGTTATGTCACAAAAATGATCTTGAAGATGAATTTCATTTTATATGTCTTTGCCCTATATTTGAAGATTTAAGAAAGAAATATATATCTAATTATTATTATAAAAAACCATCCATGTTTAAATTTCTTGAACTACTAAATACGCCTAATAGAACTGTGTTACTTAATACTGCTAGGTTTATAAAACATGGTTTGGCTCTTAGAAGTTCCATGTTAACTACTCTTAATTGATTGGTTCACCCTCTTAATACAAATTGCATATGGTATATGTTTATTTGTATTTTCCAATAGATTATATTCTTAATTATCGTGTCTGCTTTCTATGACTTTTCAATCTAGCTCATGACATTTGCTTATTTGTATTGAATTGTTTTTGACGATGTACTTCGTACAAGTCTCTAATACAATTTCTGTTTTGAAAAAATGTTATTGTTTATTGTCTTAGGTGCCTTACATTGCTTGTGCCAAGTTTAATTACAAACTGTTTAGTAAGACGCGTGTAAGACGCAAAAACCCTCCAGTTCCGGGCGACAATGGGTCGCTAACCAATAATTAAGGTACCACTATATCCATTGTTTTCCACGTGAAAATTAACTGTAAATTATTTATTTCCGAGGATCATCTGGAAATGCATCACTTCAAAAACCGTTGCTAAACATTGTTGTCCAAAAAGTAATTTCATTGGGCGCAGCAGGGCTGATATTTTATTGTTCGGAATGTCATTTGAACGTGACCTGTAATACGATGTCTTCAGATCCTAACAATGTTAGGATTTGATTTTAATGAGATTGGGTATTTCCCATACACCGGGTATATTTCATTCCGTTATGGAAGTCTAATGACGTCATTTTGTTTGTTTTGGTGACGTCATTGTGTTTCATGTTATTTTGTGAGGTTTTCTTTCGTTAATTTTCAAATGATAACAATGGAAGATACCAGTAAAAGGTAGTCGGTGAGATATATTCGTTTCACTGTAACTGAGGGTATATGGGATACACTCCTCTGTGGCTTTATACCATACTCGATCTGCTCTCTCATGTGGTATGAGACCACTGAGGGTGTATATCCCATACACCCTCAATTACTAACAGTGTAACTAATAATACACATGTCTTAATTATGCGAATTTCAATTGCAAGTAACAGTTGTTGTACTGTTGACTAAACTGGAGTTGCGTTACAGTTTATAAACATGTACATTGATCACATATTACCGTTTTTGTACTCCATTTTATTTACTTTTATTTATTGATACCACTTGCTATTTATTTATTTCAAACCCAAATATATACTATATAATGCCGTTCTTTTTCTCTTACCTCAGATGTTATGGCAGGATCATTTGTAAAGATGGCATGTACAGACCCTGTAACATTGGAAACACTGGTCGCTGACATATTCGACCTTGATGGTAACTTTATTATCAGAATAAACTATTCGTACACTTAAGGGTAAACACTAAACCGATTTTCTAAGTAGCCACTTTTCAAAAGTATAATAATTTATTTTGACCAGTGTATATGAACTTTGCAGTTTTTGTTGTAATGGAAAACTTCATTGAACCTAGCGCTTGTAGGTAATTGCAATCTGTATTTTCGTTAAAGGTGGATGAAATATAAGGCATCAAATGTACTTTCCTTTGTTTCAAGTTGTTGGCATGTTTTTGTGAAACTTTTCCTGAATTCATCGTCGGATACCCACGTTCGACACATTCCGCTCCTCTCCACTCTAATGCTGGAGTGTAACGGAATGATTAGCCGTGGGTATCCGACGATTTCCTGAATTAAGATGACAGGTAAATGGCCATTTAGACTTTCGCGTATTTTTATGTGTCTAACAACCAGTGAAACGAAGTAAGTACACACGTCGAGATGCCTTAATATTATGCTGTTTTTGTTGCGGGGGGGGGGGGGTTAATGACACCAAGCGGTCAAAACGAATTTAATTTCACTGGTGCAAAATAATAAAGAAAAGTGGCCAATCTGATGAATAATGCATATGATTAAATCATAAAGTTTCTGGTTATAAAATTATTGAAAAAAACAACAACTGAATATGTGTACTGGTGAGCGAGTATTTGTCGGACGAAATATGCATTTATTTTGGGACAGTTTTAATTCATGAACAAACTCAAGGATGAAAATTCGCTTGTAACATCCTGGGTTGATCATCCGTGTGCGTATGTAAACAAAATAAGTTTCACTTGTGCGCATGCGCAACTATTGAGGCCCTGAAAGGGGTACATTAGACACGGTCTTGTTCACGTTGACTGTAGTATTTTCCGGACGTATGTTGTAACAGTGAAATATACAGAGAAATGCTTTATAATTTTATTTTTTAATCTATATTAGACAACAAATAAATAATCAGATGCGCAATTTATATCAAAATAATACCACTTTATCAAATGATTTAGTAATTACTAGAGAATATAAGTAAGGCGTTGAAACAAATACGAAAGCATGACGTTTTAAAGAATTTACTAGACGTTACGTATCTATGTAGCTACTGCACACGTCCTTAACGACGTAGCGGGTTAAATAATGTTCTGCCAGAGTTCGTCTGCTATAATGAGCAGACAGCCAAAACTATCACAAACCCTGTCTGGGCCAAAAATTGGGATTTTATCGCGCATGCGCACGTCATTTTACTTCCCCTGACGACAGTTGCATGCATTTCAGACTATCAACGCAAACATTTGGGGTTTTACCAAAAAATAAACTCACTATTTACGAAGAAAAATTAAACATACTTGAAAATATAAGCGTTTATTTGTATTATGATGATAAAATACGAAAAGCGGTTACGAAACGCGAATATTTAAAAACGTCCGGATAATACCACTGTCCGACAAATACTCGCTCACCAGTATTTATCTTACACACACTGTTTTACCGTACATAAACAACGTTTCAGTTTTTTCCAGGCGACAGACACATTTCCCACTTCGAAAAGCATGCGTTCCATTACGCTTACATTTGAGCTGTTGAAACGAACAAAACGAAAAGTAAACTCTTCATTCGCACAACAAACTATATCCAACAGGTGGATATTCTAGTTGTAAAGAACACATCGATGCACGAAATATACAAAATAGAGTGACAAGAGGACATGATTCGTCAGCTGAAATCCAAAATGAATCATCTTTTCCATTTTCGCATTAGCTGTAAAGCTAATCGGTGGATTTTCAGTTATTCTGGTCAGAATCCACACTGTCGATATTGACAAAAATGATGAAACATGAACAACCATTTAAAATGATATTAAATAATTAAATACTTCTACTGAAATGCGTAAGAATGATTCCAATGGCTTATTTATGTACCAAATACATTTCTTTTTGCACTATGACTGACCGAATAGAACATCTACAGCGTTTTGAAAAGATATGTGCCTGTCAATCACGTATAGAATCTTTATTAAGCGTTGAGATTGTTCTGAAATATCGGTGTCATAGCTTGATTTTGTTTGGCGTTGATTTTTGTGCTCATTTATAACAATACATATCATCAACTTACATTGTAAATAATGTATATTATTTAAAACACGATACTAAATGAACAAGTTTTCTGTATATTTGTTAATTTAATATTTGGATGATAAAAACTTCGATATGATACAATGGAGTTACTGTGTAATGAACAATGTCGTTATATTATTACAAAATTTATACGTTGTTTTTTTAACTTTGGCAAACATTTTTATGTCGAAAGTGTACTACAAAACGAACATAATTCCATATTATAAAAGTTTGCTGGACACGTATGAATGCAATAAATGCTAACGTAATCTCGCCATCTTGTAGTTGTAAAAGACACCGAAATCTAATTATTCATGCGTCTTAGTTTATGACATACCGGTGCTGTGCACAAATGGTAAATACAGACAATTGAATAAATAATTCTACAATTTATTTATTTGAGCTTTTCAATGTTTCCATTTATTGCTTGTTAAACAGTTCTTAAACACAATAAACTGTTTTAAATTATATTTACATTCACCTTGAATGTGTAACGGTATAACTGATATACACTTTGTTTAATTGTCTATTGCGAATTTCAACATGTTTTTGTCAACTCAAATCAGCGTCCTAACAAGTTATTTAAAAAAAGGCCTGACTAATAGCGAATGAATAAGTACCTTTACGACACAAACGGTGCCAGATTCACAATTTTTATTATTAACAAATTGAACTTTTAAATGACTTACTCATTTTCAGTTTAAAATATTTAGTTGCCATTTTTTATCTGTTACCAAAATAATGATTGGTCAATAAAAAAAAATTACACAAACATGGTTTCCGCTTTTTATGTAAAGCTTCATGGACAAGAGAAAAGATTTGTTGCTAAAGCAATCTAAATAAATTATAAATACATGTAATAATTAAAATTACAACTTTTCACAAACGTTAATCGGAATAACATATCTTATATATACACATAATAATGTATTAGATTGTTGTTCCAGGAACGATATTAAGAATCGAAGTCGGACAAATAAAATATCAAAATTATGTTCAAAGGATTCTGTCGACGGAATCTGCCAATCTAACGTTAAGATAAAATTATTAAAAGCAAACCACGTGACACAACCAGAGAATCATACAATCTGAAATACAATTCATGCAACATAAAGGTATACAACGCCCAAAAATATAAGGACAACAGAGTAAAAGAAGAAGCAAATACATGCAATACAGCATAATAATAATAATAATAATACAAGGAAACACATGTTGAAAAACACTTCCCCGTCGCTACGAACGCATTATTTCTGATAGACATTGTCGTCGATAACCCTGCGAAGTTACTATCCCATTATCAAATGCGAGCAACCACACCACACTATTTGTTTCTGTTACACAGACATATAGGATCTGACATGAGTTTCATTTTATACCATATTTTATTAAACGAGTTCAGGAATTTCCTGGACGAGTTAAATAAAATATGGTATGGAATGACAACGAGTGTCAGATCGTTTTATCACATGCTTTTGAACAAAATAAAACTCTTCTGCTTTTACTAAAATAAGTAAATCCTCAAAGATGTGCACTGACGTGACGTCATTTCATGTTGACGACGTCATTTCGCCATAAATAACGTCATGCGATTGGTCAGTCAAAGAATATGTAGCCTATGAAAACGCTCAAAATGTTATCTTACACATGTGTAAGATAAAACTATTCGTAATGGCTGTATTACACGAAAAACAAGGTATAGCATGTGATAAAGTGTCGTCTATAACCCTTCAGTGTTGCTATTCCGTATCAAAAGACACCAACCGCACATTGTCGGTCTTTCCATTTGACGTCGCTATCCCGTCTCTAGGGAAACCAACCAGTGGACACTTATTTCTTTTGGATATTGTCAGTCATACCAGTAGACGTCATTATCCCGTCTGTAGTGATACCAACCAGGGCACCTTATTTATGTTAGACACACATTGTTGTTTATACCCTTCGATGTCACTATCCCATCCTAAGTGGCACCAACCAGAACACAATATTTCTGCTGGACAGATGTTTTTCAAACCCTTCAAAGTCAGTATCCCCTCTCTAGTTACACCTCCCATAGCAGATTATTTTATGTAAAACAGCTATTGTCATTGATACCTTTTGATGTCACTATCCCGTCGTTAGATACACCAATCAGAGAACAGTCTTTTATTTTCGTTAGCATGTGTATGCGTCGATGCCGCAGACCCAATTCGACGTTCACCCATTCTATTCTATAACTTATAATCCAGCACTTGTCGAACCATACTTTCTAAATCTCATATGTACACAGCGCTTGCATATGATATGCTAGTTAACTCTTCACCGATATGTTAACTGTTCACCCGCTTAAGATCTGTTTTGCAACCATCTAGCCTTTTTACATTTTTACCACGTACTAGTATGCTGCAAAGTATTTCCTAGGTGAAGAACTCCTCGTCGGCCATTGAAGGCTTAGTGGGCCATTCTGTATATGTTGTCGACCGATTACATTTTGTCATTTGGAATTGGAAAAACACATCCGACGATAATCTATCGCACCTTGTTGATAATAAAGGTCAAGCCGTTACACATTTACCACATTTTCCCAGTGTAGACGAATCAGCCCAGCATTTCGACATGAAAGGCACGGGTCAAAATCAGCCTCTTGTCTCATTCAGAGCCGACAGTAGGCATTTTGCCCACGGAGGCAACACCCATCTCGACTTGGACTCCGACTCAGGCTCTTGCAACTTTCCTCAACCGGTCATGAAAGGTGCTTAGGTATTGCTATAGGTTATACAACATCCTATTCAATGCGTTTTCACTCATTTTTTTTTCTTCTGAAATGGTTTCTTCGAGTTTCAATTATATAAGTTATCAGCTTTGATTAAAATATTAACAGAGTTGTCAGTACAAATAATTATACTCGCAAGTTGGTATTTTTCAAGTGTGTTTATTACGTCAACCGCCGACGTCATTGTCATATTTCAATACACAATACATTTGTGGAAGTTCCAAGCGTGAAAACCTGCTGACGAGTTTTGATGTTACACACTTGGTTGTTTCTTTTTAAACAGGCATTAGGAACAGCCGTTTTCGCAGAGTGAACAACGGAGCCGGGACCTGTTTATAACCACCGTCATTTTTGTTGGACACAGCATTGTTCACTGACGTGAGAATCGTCAGAATATCGTGCCTAAAACATGGAACACACTCGTGTGCAATATTTTACTTGTTCAGTTTGAGTGAATGTTTCATTTGACCAGATGGTTTGTCAAAATAAATACGTAAATGTATAATAAATATTGTTGTCTGTAAATAGACACAAGACGTTTTCTTTAAAGAAGCGATTCTTCGAAATAGGACAATTGAAAATTATCTAAAAACATTATTGACAACTTAAATGTTAAAAAGTTAAAAATTGGAAAGAGGTTATCGCGTTGAACAAAAATATAATATCATGTATATTTGCTTGGTTACAGTTTGACAGTGGGAAATATTCTATATAACATTTTCACTCGATATGACAGTATCGTTAGCACACATTGTCTCACACGGCACGCAAAGCGCAAGCAATTGAATCGGTGAGACAGAACTGTGTGACGAGTTTTAAAACCAATTTGGGTTTTCATATTCCATCAACGTGTTGTAAATTAGTTTTAATCAAATCGTTCATTATGTCAAATAGTATTTATATTTTCTTTAATTTATACGACTGTGTATTAAATAATTCTAGATTACATTATCATTTGCATTCCTCAACGATAATTTGCTATTTCATAGACAAAGTCCATTCGAAATTACCTATCGGCGTGTTTTAACAGCATGTCGCACAGTGTACTGATGTACCAAGACCCATTTGAAGGACTCCTAAAGGAAGCATTTCCAGGAGAAGTGGAATAGCCCAGCAGGAAATCGGACTCGTTCGGTAAGACTTCCTTCTGCAATGTGGTAACCTACGCGATGCGAAAAGAACTTACTCATCGGTTATTGTAATGGCTCTAATAAATATTTCTTCAAACATTACCTAAGCAATAGACTATATTTTGTACTGATTTGTAACTATACTAAATTTATTAGTCATAGAATACGTACTTGCGAAAAAGTATATAAATGTCTAACAGGTTCTTAACAATTTGCTGCTGAACAGCCAAGGGCCAAAGCTCCTTAGGAATTACTAAAGTACTTTTTTTTATTTCATGAAAAGTATCCTGTTGTGACCTTTCTCACAAAAAGTAAACATGTTTGAAAATACAGGTAGTTAATATTGCTTCGATGTTTAATATTTTAACCTTACATAAACAGAAATTACTGGATTACCAACAGAACATTTTATCTAAAAATTTCACTTAGAGTCAGAGATAGCGATCCCAAAAGGGACCTAGTGCAGCACAAACCTCGTTGTCATAAAACGGTTCTGGTCCGTCATGCTCTGGACAATCCCTTAATTCGTTTCGACACGCCTGTATGAAAAATAGCTTCGGCTTTCCTGCCAAACTAGGACAGCTGTAGAGAAATATGTTTGGGTATAATTTTAAGTGTTTGATGTTACAGTTATACAGTCAAATGCCGTGTTTGCACTAAATGTATTATAAAAAAGAGCATTAGGTAAAACGAAAAAGATAAAAGAGAGTATGCATGTTATTCTCAACGTTTTGTGTTTTGTTGTGCGTTTTGTTCTGTAGTGCATTTGTAATTGGTCACTTGCCCGACATAAAGGATTAGATGATGTTATTAAGGAATTCTAACCTGATGATAGGTCTGGGGTGTCATATAGGTTATATTCATTGTCAGCAACATGAAACGGGGACAACAGAAACAACGCGTTGCAAGGTGCAACACCACAGTACCTATTTGTCTGAAATATCGAAGTTAGTTCTTTCACAGGAATCTTGCGCATGTTGACTCCGAAAAGACTGTCGCCGACACCGTGGGTTAAAATACAGCATACGAAGCAGTCAAAGGCCGTGTGGTTTTCATTGTGCGCTGCATCACCGAGCTTTCCCTTCATCTCACTATCCGACAGGTTGTCATACCGACGAACGCTGAAGCCTAGCCTTTCAAATGTGTTTCGCAGACTCTCTGAACGAAAACGCAAATACAATATAATAGGATTCGTGTTAACAAAGGATAGTTTTGATGTTCAATTTCAATCGTATGTGATCAATAGCAGTCTTATGTGATCAGTATCAATTTTATGTGATCAATATCAATCTAAGCTGATCAAATTCAAGCTTTTGTATAGTTTAAATATCATTGATTTTTGTTTTACTTCAGTAAGACACAATCGTTTCTACATTAACAGCACTGAGAAAATAAGTCGTTGAATGTTAGTGAATAGTTTATTCTGAAATTTTCATTTGAGTTTGGTCAATTCCATTATGATGTTATAAATACTGGCCCTATTAAAATACCAGCATCTTTTGCAGATCCCATGCGATAATGTTCATCGACATCGGCAATGTGAAACTTTTCATTGTTGATGATAATACATAAACCTAAAATACATGTTGTAATAGCATGTTTAATATTTAAGTATTATTAACTTGATATGTATTTAAGTAAAAACAAGGATTATATTTCATTTACGTTTTGTTTTCGTCACAAAAAAGTAAATCAATTACATTTTGCTTGTTTATTCTCTTTATAAATTTAAGACTTTATATCTTACATTTATTTATATAGCATAATCGAAATATTTTAGACTTAAACATTGTGTGTATTTAATTAAATACAACATACGTTTTTGGTGAACATACGCAAATAAGAACTACGGACGCATTAATAACTCGTTCAGAACATTGCACTGCCACATATTTCTGGTCAGGAAATGTTTACTGTTAATATTCTTACATTGAGCAATGTACAGATAAAATATTAAATTACAAAATATTTGCTTAAAACAGAAAAATATCCGTGAAGAGACCACTCTTGAATCGAACAAATGAATTGGGAACCATGAGACCAAAAAGGTTGGCTGCACTCTAATTATCAGTGATATTCTGAATTAATTGTGAAAATAGTTAAACTACTATCGTCATTTTAGACACCGATAATTCTACCATAAAATCTGTAAAAAAAATAACAGAAAAACAAACATTTACCCCTTGGAATCCGCGTGATATTGTAGCATTCCAACTCTTCTGATTGTACAGATGCGTTCCCGTCAACAACAGATATCTGGGCATCGTTTTCAAGGCTGAGTGCGGATGGGACTTGACTTGCCTGGGACGAACCTGCCGGGTCTGTTGTGACCGCTGCTGGGTCGTGCTGTCCTGTGTCGAAATACCTGTCTCTAACTAAAGGAGTAAGACAACTAAATACAATTAGTATAGGTTCAATTATTTTGTCATTATAGTTCTGCTCAGTATTCTAGCAAGTTAAAATGTTATATTTTTATACAACGTTGATTAGAATAATATGTATGATACAAAAAATGGAATAGGCCAAATTCAAATGACATATGTTTTTACGGTTTGCTTAGGAGTCTTGCACGTGCATGTTAGATGGTCAATTCTGAGAAAAACTTGACTGTGTTGAACTTTAGAAATAGATTGTTATGTGCAAAATACATATGAAATATGTATTACCTAAAGACAAGGTTTGTAAAATAATGAAACACTCCGCTTATAGTTTGTATGGTCTTAGTTTTACATTTTTATGAAACAGTAAAATATAAACATGAAAATCAGTTTATAAGACAAAATATAATTTATTTAAAAACATTGAAAATTGTCAGCAGAATATTCCTAGATGTTTATGCAAGTGGAAACGTTTTCAGGTCAACAACTATTGTCTTTTATCGCCATTATTGATCTCTTCTAATTATAAATAATAATATAGCAATACCATCTATATAATCGAGAATTCGTTTCACAAGTTCTGGACGTGCTATGTTTTCAATCACTTTTTGCAGCAAAGTGATGTTGGTCGGACCCAGCAAACCCTCTTGTTCCATTAACACTAATAGCTGCATCAAAGTCTGCTGCTCGTTCAACATCTTCTTTTTTATTCTTCCCTTAAGCTCGATACGGATCTTGGTGAAGTCAGCGTCATCAACGTCATCAACCAAGTCCATCAAAAGGACTCTGGAGCGATTGGCGAAAGTACCTTTATTTCTTATAACTGTTATTCTAACATTCCAGCAAACACTTTTGTAGGTACCTGGTTTAAGTTAACAAATTAAGACTTTAACACTTTTAAAAGCGTACTTTGGTCTATTGAATGACAATGAAGCGTATTTCTGAAGCAGATATAAATGTCATTTCACTTCAAAATGCGAACAATCGTGTGTTTTTCGATCTATAATTCAACGCTCGTATTATGTTAGAAACAAAAGAAAAACAAAGTAATTACATTAACATTATATTGTGTAACCGTTAAAAGTGTTTATGGTGCATAGAAAGTGATAAGTGTCATTTAAGAGTGAACAGATAAAATAAAGTTTCTGCATATGCCTGAAGTCACCAGTGGCTATAAGTTGAAATTTCATTTACTTCCATTATTGATTCCAAATCGTTATGGACATCCTCTTTGTTTTATTAAAAAATACATACCAAAATAGGTCAAAGACATAATTTTTGGATGTACATATTATTTCACAAATTCTTTACCTATATGGCGAAACCTTTTGGAGGTTTGGTAATGCTTCCCGCACAGCATCGGAATCCCAACCTAGTTTACTAATCAGATCGTATCGATGTATTCGTGCAAGGCATTCAAGTAGAAAGTCCAAATTGTTCACTGAGATCAACACTGCATCTTTCATGTACCCAAAGATTTCCAGGGCCGATTTAGCTTTTACCAGTTTATTAGCTATGCAAATAAAATTTAAAAATACGTTTTTATTTATATTGCTATGGATCATATATGAAACAAACTTAATGCATATGTGTATAATAGACTTCTCGCTTTTCTTGCAAAAAACTTGGGCGAACATATATAATTATATGACATTTTCGACACTCTTGTTTCTTTCTTTAAAATTAAGCCTAAACACAATCTAAAAGACTCGAGAACAACTAAATATATGTTTTGATTCTTTCAAGGGAGCAAAACAAAACGTGCAGTGAACATAATAGCACAACTGCTTTTTATTCAAAATACGGCAAATCATCCGTTTATTAATTTTAACAAAACTGTTGTGCAATAACGTTTTGCATAGTAAATCATTCAAATTATGAAATTTTATTTTATCATGTATACTTGTACAAGTTGTGTAGTATTAAAACAGTACCAATATCACACAATCATTGAAATATGCCTGACTTTCTTATATTTTATCGTGTATAAGTAGGCTCCTATCAGCATTTACAAATAAAAAAACAAACACTTTTAGCATAAACAGTGTGTTCAGCACAGCCAATACCTGGTAGGTGGTCCCTACAAATGAACACAAGTCCAACAATGTCATCACTGCCCATCTCATCGTTGAGTTTTATTAGCCTCTGGTCAAAGTCGTAAGGCGAAAGAGCTAGTTCAACACTGTGGTCAGAGTTCAGACTTGCCTGGCCGTTGGTATGATCTGAACCGTGTTCAGAGTATAGTATTGCGTTGGTATGTACTACAGCGTGGCCATTCTCCACTAATGCGTTGGTATGTACTACACCGTGGCCGTTGTTGATCATTGCGACGTTATGTATTACACCGTGGTCATTTGGTCGTTGACATTTCGTCGGTATCCGGAAAAAAAGAAATTATTTTTACTGACCTGACATTTCGGCTAAATATGCCACATATTTGGTATAAAATAGACAAACATACAATATAATTTATTATATGACTGTCGGCTTCAACGTAATACTTAAAACCAAGCCAGATTGGCTACGGCACTGTATTCCTACAAATATGAAATTCAGTATAAAACTCTCTTTGCACTCTGACATGATAAATCCTGTAAAAATACCTGTACAAAAACCGACGGCTGTCATTAAACTAGGTCAATTTTTATTTTGCTCTCACTTTCGATTTTGATGTTTATGTTCCATGACCATTTTGAGCTTTCAAGAAGCTCATCGTATGCGTCCTTATAATAATAATAATAATAATAATCAATTATATTATTATAGTTGTATTTAAATAGCTGTTACGTTATAACTTTACTGCGAGACATACGATAACTTTACCGATTTTACCGAAGTTAATCGAATAGTCTACCGAAACATACAACAGCCTACCAAAATTTCATAACAAATTCAAAAAAGATATTTATGTAAGAAATTTTTTAATCACTTGATTGCTTTTTACTTTTTCCGTCAAAATTTATATTGAATCACGAATTTTGAGCATGTTCATACATGTACAGTAATAACTGGATTGGAAAGGAAAGGAACGATATGTCCTCAACCACATGGTTTCATGTAAATGTATCATAAACATTGACTAAAATGTATACCAATAATTGATAATAACAAAATCGAGACCCTTAAGGGTATTTTTCATCATGTTTATTATGTGTGAATATATCTAAGAGCAACTGGTAACAATATAGCATACACAATGTTTAATTCACTATGCATGTGTGTAGGCGGGACATATCAGCCATTAACAACACATCATTATCATCATCATCGTCATCACTATCATCATCATCATTATCATCATAGCATTTTATTCTTCATCATCATATTTGTATTCATGATAAGTGTTTACTGCACTTCACAATTATATGTTCTAGCTTAAACTAAATCGGTATGTTGTGATTTACCATAAGTTTATTTTAAAAGTTTCATAATGTATTCGAATAAATTGGCGTTTATTTTGCCGAGAAGAATAACAATAAAAGACAATTTCATTGATGATGCACTTTAAAAAAATGTCAATAAAATATTCTCTGAAATGCTCAACCATTATTATTTATTTTCAGGTGATACAGCTAGGTAATGTCGATGTATGAATTAAAGCACTACGGTATAATGGTTTAAATGTAAAATGGATTGAACTCCAGCTGCATCAGTGACACTGTATATAAGACATTTTTTTAACTACTCGATGCTTTTTATCTAAGTCAAGTGACAAAATGCATTTACAACACAGTATACAGCGCGAAAACCAAGCAAAGGACATCAATTCAATTGCCAAAATATAGTGCAGTTAAAGTATACGCCACGCGAAGCGTGTCGTGACCTTACAATTATTAAGTAGGTACCTACTTATTATTAATAGGTACCTACTAATGAAGTAGTAGGTACCGATACTGATTATCAAGTAGGTACCTACTTTATATGAATTTTAACCCGGACCGTACGCAATACGTACTGTCTTAGATACATGGCAGATTATTAGCTATTTTGTTGTACAAAAATGCAAGATACTGTGATTGAATAATGATTTTGAAACAATATAAGGTTAGCCTCTTATTCTATCAATTCGTCACTTCCTCTTGTTCACTACATATCAGATCAATATCCAGCTCACCTATATTTACCTCACCCAAAGATTATAATGTTTCGCTGGCGTTGTTTATATTTTGTATTTTGGTGTCTTTTAGATAGCAACTTTACGCGATATGTAGGTTATAAACTGCTTTGCTTGAGCGTTTATGGGGAAGGTTGTAACTGTAGCTTAATTGAGAAGCTTAATTTAAAAGATCACGCTCCAGTGGAGTTGACAGTTTGCACCATGTTTCAATTAAACAAGTGGTGTTACTTATGGTGTATGTAATCGCAATATAATGTGTCACACAGTGGCGGTTCCGTGGTCTAGTGGTAACGTACTGGCTTCACAACCCAGGGGTCGCAGGTTCGAGCCCCCGCTACACCCTAACCTACTAACTGGCCTTTCGCATGAGACGTTAAACCGAGGTTCAGTGTACTAGGTGCTTCACACCGGGCACTAAAAGGTCGCCTCTGGAACGGGGCGTCTCCTGTATCTTGCACTATCCCCTGTAACCAACTAACAAGTCGTGTGGGGGCGATGGCCATATGGGAGAGAATCCCGGTGCACTCGATAAAAATATACTACACACACACCGTGTCACATGTCGCTAAGCAACCTGTGCATTTGCAGGTCTGGAAAGTCTCCACTGTAACATCATTATAAAAGTATATTTTGATGTCCAAAATATATTCAGAGAAGAAAACAATTCAATCTTAACATGTTACCCAAGATTAATAGACTCAACTAATTTTTTTATCAAATATTTACAGTAATATACAGTATATATACTTGTTTTAACAATGTATTATGTTATAAAAATATATATTAAGTTAACATGCCGGAATAGGTGTTGTACATGTTATGTATATAACACAATAATACATGTTTTTTTTAAATTTCGTAATACACGCTAATATACTTAAATAATTACTGTTTTTGTTATGTATACATGTAATTGCTAAAGAATCTGCTTCATTATCATTTTTGACGTAACATAAAATTATTTTGAAATATGATCTAGGCATGTGGGTCTATGATATTTGAAAAAATTAATTAGTATTTATAAAGGTTATAATGTTGTTGTTGTTTTTCACACAGTTAATCATTTAAATGTTACTTTTTTGTTTGATAAAAGACAAACCCGAAAATAAAAACATTTTTATTTGAATAAAAACACATTGTAATGACATAAACGGAACTTACTTTAACTTAAGTGTTCACTTCATATCACATGTTATTTTATTTTAAAATAAATGCAAAATTATTTGCATCATTTAATAATAATGCTGGTTTATATTGATCAATTCATATGGCATGGCAATTTGTAAGTTGTTTGCGTGTTTTTACATGATGGATCCGCCAATTTTACTAGTTTGCTCATTGTGAACATGTGTATTGGTTGCTAATTCGTTACAAATATTATATATGATTTATGAGGTGTTTGCAACTTCATTCAACGTTATTAACAACAATTCATCGCTGGTTACATGCTTTTTATACTTTGTTATACTGTCTTCCGATGGAGTCGCGGCACTAACAATTTTTTGAATAATCAAAAAGGAAAGATAACACTTACAACTTTAAATAAACGATTATAAGCTGAAAAAATATCTTACACACATAAGACAATCAACAAATAAACAATTATTTCATTCGGAATCTGCAAAACACCAAACCACACAACACTGTCTATAATTTAAATTTGACAAGACAAGACAAGACAAATATTTATTAAGACTTGTACAGTGTACATCGTCTAAACACTAAAATGTTTTACATACATACATTTGGTCACGTTATAATGAATACAATAATAACAAATACAATCAAATTAACAATCATGTACATATATATTTTTTGGTAAAAGCTTAATATAAATAAGTATAATGTACATTCGTAATTTCTATGGGAGATAACTACTTACAGTTATGTCACAACATTAAGACAATTATTTCTTATAATTAGTGCTTCTTTTACAAATTTTGCTAACTTAATAAGTTCGCAGGTATTAGTTGTATTTAACAATTGGTGGAATTTGTAAACAGAAGGTCTATTGTAATAACATTGCTTTAAATAGTTTCGCCTAAGAACAGAGTATGAAGAACATTTACAGACAAAGTGAAACTCATCTTCCACATCTAATTCATTGCAACAAAGACAATAGCGTTCGTTTCTTGGGATATTCTGACCAGCATATCTTCCAGTTTGAATTCTCAGTGGCAGAGCCGAAGTTCTAAGCTTTGTGACATAATGTCTTAGTTTTTTAGGTAGCAAATCTAAATAGTATTCATAATTGAAAATAGGCTTAAATACACGATACATATCTAAAACAGAACTATTAACAACCGATCTAAACCACTCTTGTTTATATGTATCAATTACAACATTTTTAAAGTGCGTTATAAATGCATTAACAGAGCTTGGATTATTAAACACGCAAGACAAACCGTAATTGTCTAACAGCTTTTTAAGATTTAAAACCCAGTTTGAACGTCCGTTGTGGCAATCGTGTAGAGCTTGCAAATATATGGATTTTATAATAATATTTTCAGTTTGGGTAATTTTAAACCAGTATTTAACAATCCTTACGTATCGATGAACAAAAAGTGGGTATCTACCTAATTCGCCATAGACTGTAGCATTACAAACATTTTGTTTAACGTTTAATAGTCGTTTACAGAACTTTAAGTGCACCCTTTCCAATTCTTTTGACTTTGTATTACCCCATACCTCACATGCGTAATTCAGAATAGACCCAACAAAAGCATCGAACAGTTGGCATTGTGTTTTGGGCTTAAGGTCAAACTCTTTACATTTGTTAAATAAGATATTCATTGCTTTTAGTGCTTTACCACATAAATGTTCTTGGTTCAGATTAAAATTTCCAGTATAATTAAAAACAGTTCCCAAATAGTTAAAATCGTTTACTACTTCAATTTGCTGACCGTCACATGTCCATTTTTCAGATGGCAATAGTCTTCCTCGTTTGAGGAACACCATTATTTTAGTTTTATTAGTATTTACCATTTAATCCCCAACAATTACAATAATTAGATAAAAGATTTAAATGGTTTTGCACTTCTTCTGGAGATTTACCTATGATTGCCATATCATCGGCAAATAGTAACAATATCAGTACAATATCATCAATACTTAAACCGGAAGTAGCCTCATTCTGCAAAAATAGTTCTAAATCCTCTATAAATAAAGAAAATAACAATGGGGACATAACTTCGCCTTGGCGTAGACCTACAGCATAATTAAAATATTCTGAATATGATGAACAATGCTTAACACATGACTTAACATTTTGGTACATATTTTTTATTATTCTTAATAATTTACCTTCAATGCCACATTTGAACATGTTTAGCCACAATGCATTTCTATATACAGTATCAAAACATTTCATCATATCAACGTAAATGACATATAATCTTTTATTTTCGTTAACATATTTTTGAACTAAGGACATAAGGATGTATATTGCGTCAATTGTTGAGCGCCCTTTTCTAAATCCGAATTGGGCATCCGAAATGATGTTAAAATTATTACAAAACGTTTCTAATCTACTATTAATAACTGAAGTAAATAGCTTAGATAAACAACTAAGTAGGGTAATTCCTCTATAATTATTAACATTTGTAGTATCGCCTTTCTTATGTAATGGATTATAATACCTTCCGTCCATTTCTCAGGATAATGACCAGAGTTCAATACCGCATTAAACAAATCGCATATATGCAAAGCTAAAATATCAATACATTCAATTAAATATTCGTTCAAAATACAATCACTTCCATGGGCTTTATTACGCTTTAACAGTTTAACTGAAGCTTTTATCTCGTCAACGGTAAAGGGCTGATCTAATTCAGGGAAACGTGAATTTGGTAAATCAAAATTATGTGTTGAACAAAATGTTTCGGCATCATCGTTTACACAATCAAACAAACCACTGCTTATATTAGAGAAAAAATTGCTAAAGTCTTCTAATGAAATATTATCAATTTTCGTTTTAGTATTTGATTTAAAATATTTCCAAAAATCTCTGGGTCTATGATTTTTTAATCCTTCGATTTCATTAACCTTAATTCTCAAATATGTCTTTTTCTTCGTATTTTTAATTTTTTATACTCTTTCTTATAATGCAGCAATAGAATTCTATTATTGTCCGACTTATCACAATTAAAAATATTCAACAAAGATCCATAATGAGCATGTGCCATTTTACATTCAACATCAAACCAATCTGCATGCTTAACAGCGCTACATTCTTCAAATTTCGGTTTGTTAGAAATAAAGTGTTCCTTTGAAAATAAAGGATCAGCAACATTGCGAATAACATCAGTGAATTTATTTAATGCAATATTCAGAGAATCACTGCTTGTACAATCAATATCATCAATAATTCTGTTAAATAAAGGTAGGCTACAAATAATGCCTGATCTAAACTGGTTACGCAACGATTCGTCCCATTTAAACTTAGTCTCTGTAAACGACAAAGGATCAACAATTTTATTGTTACAATATACAGAAAATGTTAAAGGTGCGTGGTCACTGAACTCGTTAAAATCATGTATAATAAAATCTTTAATAAGTGTGAAATTTCGTTCGAGACAAAGCAAATAATCTATTGTTGATAAACCGTTATGAGAAAAGTATGTAAATTTACTCGTATCTCCTACTCTACCATTCACAACACGATAATTTGAGGATTTACACAAATCAAGCAGTTTGATTCCGTGGTTATTGTGAGATCTATCAACTGAGGCCCTAACAAAGTATATATCTGGGTCATAGTCAATATCATCGGTAAATCTATTTACAATGTCATGAATTACAAAATCAGACTTACTGCCAATTCTACTATTAAAATCACCACAGAGTAAGACCTGACCTTGGTTATCATAAATGGAAATGTCATTTTCAAGCAAATCAAAAAAATCAACACTAATAATATTGTATGCAGGTGAATCTTCGCACCAAACATAACAACCACAAAGATAAATATCTTCATTTACACCAAAAAAAATTCGATCTAGTTTCAACCAAATAATTGAATCATGACAATTTTTTATAATTTCAATTCCATCTTTTAAATTTTCTTTGTAATACAAAACTACGCCGCCGCTACATCTACGCGCATTTCTGTTCTGAAATTTCCTATAAAAATTATGAGAAATATATCCATTTAAAGAAATGTTACTTGAAGAATTTGTCCAGGATTCAAATAAAAAACAAATATCATATTTTGACAACTTGCACGACGGAGTCGCGGTAATCAGTAACAATGGAAGCACAATCATTTCCAATTTGGAAAAAATAAATAGTGTACAGTATTACCGGAAAGAAAATAACTTGTGTACAAAACCCACGGGGAACTACTTCTAATACTTTGGCACAGACGACAGAGTAAAAACAATATCTTATTACTTCAATGAAATCGATGAGACTCTTAGCAGAAATGCATTATAGATCTACAAGCAAGTTTTGGGATAACAAATTATACTTAGCAATATTCTCTGCATTTTTATATAGTTTTCATGATAAGAAGCAGTGTCTAGAAAAAGTGTGGGGTTTTGTTTACAAAGAAATGTCCACTAGATGACGTTTATCGTTTACCGCGACTCCGTCCGTACCGCGTCTCCATCCGAATAGAGTATAGAGACATATATGGTGAATAAAAATTAAATAGATTAAACTGTCTTGTATTATTTGTTGTTTATTTTATAATCATTTATTATAAAATGTTATAAAAATAAAGTGTTATCGTAGAGTTCGGTATAATTTAGATCGATTCACGTAGATTAATGTAGATTCCGGTAGATTCATGTAGATTTTGGCATTCTCTTGCACGACGGTTACATTACATTCACCTCTGTGTTGGGCTCAGCACGGACTATTTTATGAGAGCGTCTCATTCATGATGATCATTCCAAGCGTTCATTATTCAAAATGGCGTCTGTCGTTTGGTCAATAACGATTTGATTCAGTGCGTCCATAGTTTGGACATTTCAATTTGTCGTAGATGCTGCTCATAAGCAATTGAGACGAACTTAGTGTGTAGTTTGCTCATGGTAAGTATTTATTTTAGTTTACGTTACCATCTCATAATCTCTTGAATTGTTTTGACACTGACCATGTAGTCAAAATAAATTTACTCATAAGGGACAATTTCTGATATCCGTAAAATAAACATTCCTTTATGTAAAGCGCCAGGTCATATAAACGCACTGTTATTTGAAAACAACAACAACAACATTGATAAATATCGATAACTAGATTATTTTCCTGCTGTTACAGGTTCGATTGGTAATAATTGATGTTTACATTGCTTTAGCTTGTTTTTGTTGAAAAATCGCTTAAATTAGTATTTTGAGAAAATTCATGGATATGACCAGTTTTTTGGGGGTGGAGACGTTACAGGATCATCCTATGTAAAACGTCTAATTATTTAGAATACTGACCGTGCTGACAGTTCATTAGTGTAATAAATGAAATCTGATAAGTTACGCAACAAGGCATACAGTGTTTCAGTTGCTCGCATTCTCAGGAAAGCTGAAAATTGAATTTGAAAGTCACAAAAATGGTTGCGAAAACTGGTGAAAATTTAACCATAAATTGTTTTGATAATGCATATTAAATTTATAGTGAAACTCTGTGCATACTTAATTTCCCTATTTTTGTGTAACCACAGCCTTAGCAATTGTGTTTTCTTTTCAGATGTTGACATTATAGGTTTGTGAAACCTGGCTGTATCCCCGACCCCGTCAATCTGGGACCGAAGCTTGAGTAACTGTATAGTGCCCCCCCCCCTTAAGGTAAAGTGGCAAAGTCAGCTCATTCTCTTGATGGAAACTGTTTGAAATTATTTAAAATAAAAAGCTATTTGCTTTCTAAAAACCTAAATTTACACATTGGAATGGTGCATTTATATATTTTGAGCATTGAATTGTGCTTTTTATAGTATTTATTTCCCATAGATTTGAAAGGTTTTGATGCAAAATTGCATGTGATGGCTAAAATAGATTGTGTCAGTGTCAGTCGAGTGCAATTGCTACTTACTCATTTTTTCTCATTCTGTAGTAAAAAGCAGTACTATCAGACAGATGTAATGTACAGTTCCTTGTCCAGAAGAGCACATTAATTTCTGAATTAAGTAAAGAATTTCGGTATTGGCAAATAAAATGTGGGCGAGCATCTGATTTACAACCAGTTGGTACTTTGGTTTTCCGGGTCCTTACTTACAAACGCGTATGTTCATGGTCACTTCTTGTTCAGTTCAAACACTACACCAGTGTTTTGCATGTGATTTTGCATGTCTTTTCAGCTTGCATGCCTTAGCTTTCTTGTTGGTCAATCTGACTCTGAGGTTTTTGTCACTCTTTTTTGCAGCATTATAACTTCCTTCAGAAAATGAGATGTCATCTCTTGTGGACATCAGCGTCAGCAACCTGTGCTCAGCCCCTCCGAACCCGTCCAACAGGGCTTTACAGTGCTAGTGACAGTGACATTCACCTCTGTGTTGGGCTCTGAATGTAGTCTCAAGTCACCTGAATTTTAGTCACTTGATCGTAACATTCAAGATGGCGACACATACACCCATTAAAATGAAAAGATTGTTATGTGTGTTGTGTTGCCAGAATTAGACCGATTAATTTAAATGGACGAAAATCTAAAGAAGAACATTTTTTTGGAAAAATGAAATTAGTTTTAAACAATGATAACCACTTTTCAAGCATCGTAAATTCAGATTCACCAACGGTATGCAGAAACTGTTACAGGAAGATAGAACAAACATATGATTTCATAATTCAGCTGAAGACTTCAGCAACTAAATATGTTACTGAAAGTGGTGTACGAGTGAAAAGGGGTGTAGCTTCCCCCTCAACACCCAAGACATTTTCCGGGTCAAAACCCATTCCTAGGATGGAAGTTGTTAACACTAATCTTATTCGTGGATCCGTTTTTTTCAATTCTTGGATAGTTCTGTCAATTACATACTGATCTTGTCCTGAGCAAATTGCACTGTACAATGCTTGTTGACTGAAATAAACTGTTCAGATACACAATAACTTGGCTCATATAGTATATTGGAAGAAATAACAGGGTCACAGGAAACCTCTCCCTTTCCTGATACAGTCTGTCACATATTCCATGAGTAACTGCTTCATACTCTCCCAGGACATCAGTAGTACTTCCCTTGTCAAACTTTTCTAGGAAAACATTTGGTTTATCTGGACTACTTTCAGTGATACAGTGATTAGTTAAGCCTAGTTGCTTTGGTAAGTTTTTTTTCTGTTCAGCTGTAAGAGTTCCACTCAACGCAACAAATGGTACACCTGGGAAAAATGCTTTTAAATTTTTCAATTCCTTGAAAGCAGTTCTGAACTCATCTCCCCTGAAACATATGATAATCAAAAACATGATTAATTTTTGTTGAAAAGTAATTGTTGGCAATATTTAGTGTACTACAGAAATACAATGCAGTGTTAAGTTTTGTTGTTTGTTGTTTTTTCATCTGAAAGCATTTAAACAAACTACTTAGTGTTTAATGCAGACCCTCATTAAAAGTACAGTGACATTTATCTATGAATATTTTCAGCATTACTGGTAATAAATATATGAAATTAAAGTTTTGGCACCAAGCATATAGTAAACCAAAGTTTTTTTTAAATATTAGGCCAACAATAAAAATATCTTTGTTTGCCATTGCCTACCTGCCCAATGAAATTGTCCATACTCAAAAGATTTTTGGGGGTACAATCAAATTTTTTTTTCAGGATTAATCTATTTTTGTCATTGAACTTTGAGTTAATAAATTAATTGTATCGACTGGACACCTGCGTATAATTGGTCATATAGACAAAAATTTCCTTGTGTGTCATAGACGATCCTTTCAAACTTAAACATGCAGTTATGTTTGCAAAAAACAGATTTGCATACCTACCTACCCATTACCGGCAACCCTGGGTAGGCAATGGCAAACAAACAATTTTTTACGGTTGGCCTTATTAATTTATTTTGTCATCTCTTTGGTGCATATTTTATACTGTACTGTTTGTAATTTCTATGCATTAAAATACATATGTACCTGTATGCATTGATAGTTTAAGTGAACATTAGTAAGTTATACATGTATCAAGTATTTATTAAATGTTAAATAATTTTTCACAGTCATTTAGTTGCTTTAAGGATAAATTTAATGTATTTGTTTATGCAAAATAATCATTCGTCACAAAATGCATCATCCTCTGAAGCCCCTGCTGGGATTTGAACCCAGACCTCTTTCCTCTTCGATGGAAAGTATTCTATCTTGAAATACAAGGGCGCATGAGAGGAAATGAGCAATTAAAGACAAGCAACATAGCAAAAATATTTTGGTATAATTATGAACAAATATCCCTATACATTAAGTTACACATGACCATTAATGATTAATACCAAAAAATACATGTACATCTCTGAATCTGCAACATATTACATGTTAAGTTCATTTTTTAGTATTGTGCATTGTACAGTATTTTCAAGTACTGTATTTATTGTTGTTACACTGTATGCCAATATATATATGTTCAAATATTAAAATCTGAATATTCTTTTATGTTACTCTTGAATTAATCCATAAAACCTTTTAAAGGGACTTGTTCACATATTTTTTGTATGTTTGAATAATACCAATTAAGTTTTTAATACAAAACTAAATTATCATAATACTAAAAAACAAATAAATATAAGAACATAATCTTCATAAGAGCCAGGATCCAGATGGAATGTAGTGAGGCTCTGCGATACTATGTATATGATTATTGGGAAAATTTACTCCCCGTCTCGTTTAAAATAAAATAATTGCAATTTTGGAATCTCATCGAGACGCACAGTCTGTCAAAGGTCAATGTATATCAGTACAAGACCTGTGTAGTACTACTAGTAGAACCGTCATACAATCCATGAGAGGAATTTCCTGTTAGGTCAGCTCGACTATAAATGAAGCGGTCACAGATTTGCTACTATCATGGGTGGCAGTAATGATTCTGCACATCTGTGTAATCACCGTAATGTCCTTTTGTAATTGAAAATTATTGACAAACGACATCAACCACTTAGTTGACTAACAACATCAATGGAAACTTGATTAGCAGCACGTATTATATATCTTCATCCAAGGCAATAACAATTTCAGATTATGACAACATTATACTCACCATTTATCCAAAACATGGCATTCATCAATGACAACAGCAACAACGTGTTGTTGCAGCTGACTATTTAGGATTTCCCTGCCCTTCTTAGTGTTCAATAGAGCTTCTGGGTGACACAGTACCACCGAGATATCACCCCTTTTCAGCTGCTCAATACTAGCATCTGACGTGCATGTGAACTTATCCTTGTCCTCGTCTGCACCATATCCACAGTCGTCATCTATATTAGAATTAATGTAAAGTCTACATGATGAAATACTGTGACTTTGAAGTGACACAAGTTGGTCCTTCTGAATAATATTCAAAGGAGACACTACTATCACAACAGGTTTGAACACATTCTCGCCAAGAATTTTAGGTAGCAAATGAAAAATTATGCTCTTTCCGTAACCAACAGGCAAATTTACAATAAGGTCCCCTTTTTTGTTCAATAAATGCAACAAAGCTTCAGATTGCTTCTCCTTTAATACAAGTTTTTCGTCGTAGCCACGCACGATGTCACTCAATTTGTCCATTTTGTTTACATTTTGTGAAGTGCGCGGAATGATTCCATCTGCGTAAATGGGCAATAAAAAAGTTCCTAAAAGATGCATTAAAACTACCAGGTTTTGCCCGATGTATCATAAATTTAAAATTACTATTTCTTTATTTTAATGCCTTCGATCCTAAATATCCAATTAAATGTACTTTGAATGCATTTATTCGGTTTTGACAAGATTCTTGTCATTGAGCCCGCTGCAGACGTGTATGTGAGAGCATGGAACGACAACTCTGCTGGGAGATTGAGATTTTGGTATTTCCATTTGGCTAAAAATAATCATACATTTGAATTATGGAATGAATTTCATTATGGCCACAGTGACTATCTCGACAATGGAAACGAGTCGTTCCCAAAAATAAATGGAAATCCCTAGTTATTATTGAGAAAATAACAAGTGTGTATTGACATATTCCAAGATGGTGTAACAGTTATTTTAAGGACCGTATTCAGTATACTTGAACATAGGCTAATGAAAGGTAATGTATTTGAAGATACTTTTATTTAAAATTTCAACACAAAAACTTTATACACTATGTAGTATTTCAGACAGATTCTGATATCCGGACAATCGACGATTTTATGTTACGTATGGTTGGTAAAACCAACAAAGACAGTTAATAATACCAATAATTGTTGCATAATTTTTGGGAATAAATTCACAGTACAGTATTGCTACATAAGCGATTAAAAAATATAAACATATCCTCTACATACACTAGAACTGAGCATCAGTATGAACATATAATTTTTATTTTCTCATTTTATGTAATGAACACAACATTATATTCATTCCCAGAATTAAATATCCGGTTTGTTTAGCCTACATAAGTGGCACGCTCTTTAAATAGCAATTGTTCGATGCTCTCTTTCATTCTAGTGAGTTCAACACATGCCAGATCATTCTAAAAATAGCATGCGTTTATGGGTTTATTATTTTTCATGCATTCTAGATTATGGCAGTCGAAATGCCAAAAAAGAACAAGTTGGAAAAATTCAATTTTTCAAAGGAGATACAGACAGACACAATAGGTCACAATGACGATGGATCAGTACCTATCCTAACGTCTGGTGACTTCCACCAGCGACTCATAAACATCGATGATGAGATGGGAAATGATGATATTGAGGCACTGAAGTTCCTGTGTAGAGACCACCTATCAGGTACCCACGAAATCAGTGTCTTTTTCACCTTTGGGGGAAAGGTGGCGGGGCCCTTCACATGGGGAATTTTATGGCAAAGAGGATTTTTTTTAAGAAAAGCATTGCATTTTTATATTCAACATTGTTATAAAACATTAATTGATTGTTTTGCTACAAATGATAACTAAGATTATGCGCAAACTTGGTTTGATGAAAAGTTGCTGTGATTGTTTATGAAAATTCATTAGTCAATTTTGGCCGATTTTGGTCAAGTTTGTCAATATAAAGCTTACATTCTGAGGGGAATTTCAGGGTAAATATAGGGGAAAAAGTACTGGTGAGCGAGTATTTGTTGGACGAAATATGCATTTATTTTGGGACGGTTTTAATTTATGAACAAACTCAACAATGAAAATTCGCTTGTAACATCCTGGGTTGATCACCCATTTGCGTATGTAAACAAAATAAGTTTCACTTGTGTGCATGCACAACTATTCAAGCCCTGCAAGGGGTACATTAAACACGGTCATTTTCACGTTTACAGTAGTATTTTCCGGACATTTTTTTTAGCACTGAAATATACGGAGAAACGCTTTATAACTTTATTCAGAATAATCTATATTAGACAACAAATAAATAATAAAATGCGTAATTTATATCAAAATGATACCACTTTATCAAATGATTTAGTAATTACTAGAGAATATAAGTAAGGCGTTGAAAAAAATACGGAAGCATGACATTTTAAAGAGTTTACTAGACGTTACGTATCTATGTAGCTACTACGCACGTCCTTAACATCGTAGCGGGTTAAATAATGTTCTGCCAGAGTTCGTCTGCTATAATGAGCAGACAGCCAAAACGGTCACAAACCCTATCTGGGCCCCAAATTGGGATTTTATCGTGCATGCGCACATCATTTTACTTCCCCAGACGACAGTTGCATGCGTTTCAGACTATCAACGTAAACATTTGGGGTTTTACCAAAAAATAGACTCACTATTTTCGAAGAAAAACAAAACGTACTTGAAAATATAAGCGTTTATTTGTATTATGATGATAAAAAAAATACGAAAAGCGGTTACAAAATGCGAATATTTAACGTCCGGATAATAATACTGTCCGACAAATACTCGCTCACCAGTATATACTTTTAAGCATGAGAAGCTTGGCTCATTGGAAAAATTGGCCCTAAAAAAAACCCACTGTAAATTGAAATTACTGTTTACAATATATAGTGTTCCAGGTAATATTTGGTGTTTAGGGTAAATGCACACTCAATGGCAGGGATGTGCTTAATTATTTTCAAAATTAATTATGGGTATTTTCCATGATATTGAGAAAATGTCTAATGAATTTAAATTAAATTTAGGCCTTTTTAAAAAAGTAATTAATTAATAACAATCATTTTACAAAAGTTATTAATTATATTTAATTATTTTATCTTTTTTGTAAACATACAACTTGAAGCATTTGCATCACAAATTTTTTTAATTTATAATGCAAAACCATAAATTCATTCACCTATCAGTATAATTCGTTATTTGATTTATTTTAAACATAAAATTCAAAGCAACACACAGTTTACTTATTCAGAAAAAAAAGTAAGTTAGAAAGAAACGCATTGACCTTCATACAATATAATATTAATAAACACATGTTAAGGCCAGAGTTTTTTTTATCTCTTGGTTCTCTGACCTTTTTGGAAAAGTGTCCGGTTGGAGGAGGGAAAAAAAAAACAACAACAACAAAAAAACAACAACACAGAATCGAGTAAATGAATGACTAGAATTTCACTAATGGAAATGGGCATTGATGTTAAAATCTTAATGCATTATTACTTACAAAAATTATATTACACAACTTAACTTAATCACTTCATGATAACCATGACACTAATATTTTTTTGCATTCTGTGTAACAGGTTGAAACCCTTTCACAAGGTCATTTTTATGATACCGGTTACATTCTACAAATTTATTTTCTTTGCTTTTTGGAAAATTTCGGGTCGGCGGATCCAAGAACCAAGAAATAAAAAAACTCGCCTAAGTGACTAAAGTATTCACCCATTGTTCACTCAAACCAGGACTGAATAGTTATTAACACATATAACAGTACCTGTCAAGTATTAACTATTATTGTGAAATGTTCACACTCCCTTTGTTCAGTAGAAAATGCGAAGTGTTTTAAAATAATTAGATTTTAATGACAATTGCAGCCCAAATTTTGGTCAGTAATTAATTTTTTTCCATTACTTTAATTGACTTTTGTCTTAACTATTCATTATTTTCAATTATATAACAATTTGTAATTAATTATAATTAATTAAATTACAATTAAACTTAGGCACATCCCTGCTCAATGGACACAATTCACGAAGAAAACACGGAAATATTTGAAGAGGCCCAGTCTGTTCTAGTCTGTAGGCAATATTTCTTTCTTGAATAAGTGTAATAGAACATGAAATACAATATAGGTTCAAAAGTGAAAAAAAAAATCAAAAAATCCAATAATTACAATCTGCTCCAATAGTATTACTAGTGTACTTAATTTCTTTATTTTAATTTTGAAAAGCTGCCAAGCTGGCAAAAGCTGAATCGGCACTGGAAATATTCGAGTACATGAAGAAAGCAATGATGATCGATTTGAACAATATGGACTTTCTGCTTGAATGCCTGGCACGAATACATCGATACGATTTGATTCAAAAGCTCGGTTATGAGACTGACGCAGTGCGGGAAGTATTTACAAACTTCCAAAAGGTTTCGCCATTCAGGTAGTATAGCAGTTTTTACATAGCAATGGGGCATGTTGTGGGAAACCTGGGCCTGATGCATGTGCGTAAAGTGTCGTCCCTGATTAGACTGTGCAGTCCACACAGGCTAATCCAGGACAGCACTTTCCACTTTTATGGTATTTTCTGTTTCAAGGCTCTTCTAAACATAAATCCACTGTAGACGGAAAGTGCCGTCCTGCAGAGTGCACGGGCTGATAGGGGATGGCACTTTCCGCAGTCCGCACATGCATTAAGCCCCGTTTTCCCACAACACGCCTCAAATATATTTAGCAAATCTGACGTGTTCTTCCTTTAAGTAATACACATTGCTGATAATGCATTGATGTTATTAAGTAAAGGTTATGATAAATTCATTATTATCATTATCATTATTAGTATTATTAATAATTGTATGTTTAATAGACATATTAACATTTTTGTGTCAGTTACATCATGGTCTAAATAACAGGTGTTTGTGGTTGTTGTTGAGCATTACACGAATTTGTTCACATTTCTTTGCAATCTTTGATATATGCACGTTAAAGGGACTAACCCAGAGATATTATGATATTTAGTATCAGAATATATGGAACACACATTTTGCTATAATTTACTGTATTTATACTGTATGGACAACAGTTTTTTTTTAAACGGCAAACAGCATTTGACAAATTTAAAATGGACAAGAAAGGCATTTTGCTACTGAATTTGAGATTGGTGATTTTCAAGTTAAAGAAATTTATTCACAGAATTGTGTTTATTAATAAGCCTTTTCACACACGTGAATTTATGTGAAATTTAATAGTTAACAGGAGTTATTAAAAAATTGTATGTGCCTTAATCTGCAAGCTTAAAGGGACCTGTTCACAGATTGGCGAATTGACAAATTTTTAACTTTTTTGTCACAGACTCCAAAAATAAAAGAACAGTGTACATAAAGGAGCGAAATAACACTACGGATATAGATATATACTGTAAATATCGTTTCGTTAATGGGTAATCATCAGTTGTAATTGATAAAATTGTAAAGCGTTTGTAACGCTAAACGACAGAGCAATTTGGAGTATTTCTGTTGTTTTCGTTAAAATTGTTGACAACATGTGGATCACTTACATAATTATATGGTAAAAAATATGGTACTGAATGTATAAATTGGAATGGCCTAGTGGTTAATGTGTTATTCTTTTGATCCGGAGGTTTTGAGGTTCGAACCCCGGTTGGTTCATTTATTTTTTATTTTTTGGTATCATTTTCTTGTTATTATACTCGAGCTCTATAGTCCCGTTGCTTTAATCTGTCTATTAAGACCTTTACTGGTGTACTTAAAAAATGTATAAATCTGTGAACAAGTCCCTTTAAGGGACCTTGTAAGTGACATTTTGTGATCGTTGTAATTTTGTTTAAATAATCTGCAAATCCACTTCAGAGTCATGTTAATGGACTTGGCAGACGATGTCGATGATTCTGACGTCGAAAAGATCAGATTCATGCTCAAAAGCACCATAAAAAAGAAGATGTTGAATGAGCGACAGACCATTCTGCAGCTGTTCGTGCTGATGGAACAAGAGGGTCTTCTTGGTCCGACCAACCTCGCGCTTCTTCAGAAAGTGACCACGAGCCTTAAACGACCTGAGCTTGAAAACAGAATACTGGAATATTTAGGTACTCCAATGATCAGATAAGGCGAATACATACATAATTTACGCACAGAAAATCGCGCGATATGCACAGAAAATCGCGTGATATGCACAGAAAATCGCGCGATATGCACAGAAAATCATGCGATATGCACAGCAAATCAAGGTGTACATTAACACATGAAGTTTCAACATTTTTGCATACATATGGAAATGAAAAACTGACTCATGCAATTTTAATGTTATCTGACTGTTAGAAGTGTGAATTTGTAGAAACTTCTGATACCCACAGTTTTAGCAATAAAATCCCCAGTTTTATTATAAACATAAAATTCAGATTTTACTTACATGTACAATTTCCATACCTTAGGGGTGCACAATGACTTTATGAAAAGTAGTGAAAACACTGATGGATTTCCTTGTACTTTTTTTAAGGGGCCCCACCCAGCAGAGTGCAGTCCCGGGGTATGCCCCCCAGCCCTTCTCCCCAGTTGGAGTCTCGAGAAATCATCCAGCCACGAGACTTCCAGACTGAGAGGAGGCAGGGAAACCCTGTTACAATGCCAAATAGTAAGTGTCTATCTGATAGCTGAGACCATACATTGTTTTTTTTTATACCAATTTGGGGCCGAAATTCGGCCCCATTCCCCTGCTTAAAAAGTATATATTTTTTCCCTATAGCGGTATTTACCTTAAAATTCCCCTCAGAATGTAAGCTTGATTTTGAAAAAAAAAACTTGACCGAAATCGGTCAAAATTGACTAAGATGGGGGAATTTTCTTTTTAACAATCCCTACAATTTTTCATTAAGCCAAGTTTGTGCATAATCTAAGTTATTATTTGTAGCAAAACAATTCATTAATGTTTTATAAAACAGTAGAATATGAAATGTAATAATGCTTTTCTAAAGAAAAATCCCCTTTTGTCGTAAAATTCCCCATCTGAAGGGCCCGCCACCTTTCCCCTTAAGGTGGAAAAAGCACTGGCATATCTCTCATAGTATTCAGCAAGGATAAAGGGAAAGAATTCCAAATAGGAAGTTACAGCTTGGACACATTAAACTGGCACTGACCTTTATGCATGAGTATATTTAAGAAAAAAAACATTGCAATGAAAATATAAGTTTTCATACGGAAATTCAGTAAAATCAATGAAATAGTATCCCACTGTAAATACTGTCATGGTATCATTAATCTTGTAAAAACATAATTATGCACAAACACAACTGAGTATAAATATAGGAAAGAATTCAAGCATATTTATGCTTGTCGAGTTCAAACGTGTAAGATTAATATGTCTGAGCTGGCGATCTCCTTGTATTTTACATATTAGTTACCATGATTTGGTACTGATTAGTACGTTACCTGTCACTGGGCTTTTTCCTTATATACATGTAGCTGAGGCCTATAAAAGGCTACTTCACAGTCCTAAATATGTATCATTTTTCAAGTGTGCAATAAAACTTCTCAAATCAGATAGAAATCCAAATTTGAAGGTTCTCTTTTAAACAGTATTTTCATACCAGATCCATTAATTTTTGAATAATATGTAAACAAAACATAAATAATACTGAAGTAATACAAATAGCATCAGATATTATTAGTTACACTGTTATTAACTGAGGGTGTATGGGATATACACCCTCAGTGGTTTCCTGCCATACAAAAGTGCAGCTCGCATATGGTATGAAGCCACTGAGGGTGTATATCCCATATACCCTCAGTTACTAACAGTGTTATGAATATATGTCACCAACTATCTTTCACTGGTATCTTTGCATCGATATCTCTTGCAAATTAATGAAAAAAAACCTCACAAAATAACTCAAAACGCCTTCAATGACGTCACAAAAATAAACAAAATTATGTCATTAGACTGCGTCATTAGATTTCTATGGGGTATTGAAATATACCCGTGGTGTATGGAAAATACCTCAAAGTCATGTGACCGCTCTTAGCCAATCGGATCGCGTCATTTATGTAGGAGGCGAGATATTTGTTTGCACAATGTTGTTTTAAGATTTTTTATTCACAATAAATATTGAACCAGTGTTTTTCTTCACCTGGAGGGTAAAGGTGGCGGGGCCCTTCAGATGGGGAAAAAGGGGAATTTTTTTTTTTCTAAAAGCATTATAAGATGTTTATATTCTACTTTGTTATAAAACATTAATCAATTGCTTTGCTACAAATGATAACTTAGATTATCCACTTACTTGGTTTCATGAAAAATTGCTGGGATCGTTAACAAAAACGCCTCTATCTTAGTCAATTTTTGTCCGATTTTGGTCAAATGTTTTACAAAATGAAGCTTACATTGTGACGGGAATTTTAAGGCAAATATTGGGGAAAAACAAATGTACTTTTTTAGCAGGGGAATGGGACTGAATTTCGGCCCCAAATTGGCCCTAAAAAACACACTGTAAACTAATACTGTGCATTAAATTATTTCACAACGGACCATTTTATTGCTCTAATATTTCGCAACGGACCGTTTTATGGCGCTTATATTTCACAACGGACCGTTTTATTGCGCTTATATTTCACAACGGACCGTTTTATTGCGCTTATATTTCACAACGGACCACTTTATTGCGCTTATATTTCACAAAATGAAAAGGCCTAGGCATCTTCACAATTATTGGGAAAAAAACCTTTTCAGCTTCGTAATTTATAATTACCTCTGCCAAGAAGGTTATGTTTTTGCAGTTGTGGGTTTGTCTGTTCGTCTGTTTGTTTGTAACTTGCAACTAATCTATATGCAAAAGGTTCTGAACAGATTTGCAAACTCACAGGCATTGCAAATGACTTCTACACTTACATACCTGAAGTTTGACACGCAGAGATACAGATTTGTAAAGGTCTGCAGTCCAAAATTACGTTTAATCCTGCTATGATGCATCAATATAAATTCATAACAGTAAATAACTGCATCTTCATATAATATTTATAAAGGTGTTACTAGAATAAGTTATGGTTGTTTGTTATGTTTGTTGGAAAAGGATCATGAATGTCATGAATATCAATAAGTGTGATCATATGTTATAGAGGATATTTGTTGAATGCAGTGTAAGATCGTTTTTGATTTCATGAGTGGTCATAGAAACAAATTTTCACGAGTGGCACAGCCACAAGTGAAAATATCTACTTTCTATGACCACAAATGAAATAAAATACGATCTTACAAGTGCTGCATTAAACAAATTTCCTTTTTATTTTATGCTTTTGAATAATAAAAAAATATATAAAAAATGTGCGAGATATGCTGAAGCATCACAAGTTTTGTGTATTATAACGTCATAAATAAAAAAATGCCACTGTTACTTCGTTGTTGGCGCTGAATTATATTTGTATTGAATTTTATTATGTGTTTACTGTTGTTCAGAAAGGCGGATGCTTACACTGACGATTAGAGTATTCACATATTTTCCAACAATAAACATAAAAACAAAGTTAAAATAGTTCCATATAACGAAGAGTGAACTGATCAAACGTTATCATTTCACTCGACCTAGAGCGAAATGATCGGGTCATCCTTCACTGGTATTCTCCACTCATTCACTGCATCGCATGAAACCTTCACTGGTATTCTCCACTCATTCACCGCATGGCATGAAACCTTCACTGGTATTCTCCACTCATTCACCGCATGGCATGAAACCTTCACTGGTATTCTCCACTCATTCACCGCATGGCATGAAACCTTCACTGGTATTCTCCACTCATTCACCGCATGGCATGAAACCTTCACTGGTATTCTCCACTCATTCACCGCATGGCATGAAACCTTCACTGGTATTCTCCGCTCATTCACCGCATGGCATGAAACCTTCACTGGTATTCTCCACTCATTCACCGCATGGCATGAAATAAAGATTTCACATTGTGCTTGTAGACGGGCACCACAGCAAGAATGCTTATCCACCTCTTCCACCCGGCCCTCCTAACGCGGCCCGTCCCGAGATCCCTAACCGGACATTTGAACGCAATCCGAGCGCTGGGACCATCACTGTGAGCTCATCCGGGGGAGATTTGGCTGCTGCCGAGGAAAACCCTAGAGGTCTGTAGTCGTCAAAATTAGAAGTTTGGCCAGGTCTGAATTCGTAATCAAGGGTTAAGCATGAAGCTGTTGTATCTGCTGAACATTTCTATATCACCTACATTTGTTTTAAGCGTAGCACTTGTTATATATAAGGTGTAAAAAAAAACGTTTGTTTCAGGTAACATGCCCCCAAAAAATAGGGTAGGTAGGTCGGGATTTAAAAAAAAAAAAAATTGTTTTTTTTTTTTTTTTGTAAATTGTCAACTTGAAGATTCTAAAACTGAATAAATATTCAGTAATATCCTTAAACATTGTTTATAAGTGGATACTATCAAAACAAAACACTGAATTTATCCAAAACACATTTAATCATTGAAAAAGGTAAATAAAACAAAAATTAATCTGACAAACCCAATAAAATGTTCTAGGGTCGGGGCATTTTTTTAGGGTAGGTCGGGTTACCTGAAACAATCATATTTTTTTTTACGCCTAGTTACTTGAAAATGCTACAAGCCATCCAATATAAAACTGACAACCTGAGTAAGTCTGGCTCAACATTTACTGGTCAGGGCTTACGGGCTGTGTTAGTGTCACCAACTGGGTAATTATGTATACAAAGACAAATGAATCCCTTTTAGGGACCCAGTGAAAAGTGAGTTTTTAATGTTTTCAGTTTCTGAGGTTTTGGTTTTTCAATGTTTCATTGTCATACTTGTTTCATTCCATGATGTGCAAACAGACGAGCAAACTTGTAGTTACTGTATGTTTGTGCAATGAATGTCGATATGGAAGAACTTAATTAACAAAAAGCAAATTAACTTTACTTGTTGAGTCTGAAATGTTACGGAAAGTTGTTGTTTCAAGAATAATAGACCTGTAGATATAATAACATTTCAAGATTTCATAAATGTTGTAAACGTAACATATTGGAATGTTGATGTTGATCATGTGTTGTTGTTTTACCATTAATAGAATTTATGTTTATGTTAAAAGGAAATCCTGTTCAAGTAAAATGGATATCATGTGTAATTAAAATGAAAATCATGTTCAGGAAAAATGGCATCAACTTCAACATGAAGTAAAATAAAAATCATGTTCAATTAAAATGAAAATAAAGTTTAAGTAAAATGGAAATCATGTTCAAGTAAAATGGTAATCAAGTTCAAGTAAGATGGAAATCACATTCAAGTGAAATGGAAATCACGTTCAAGTAATATGGAAATCACATTAAAGTAAAATAGAAATCACATTCAAGTAAAATGGAACTCATGTTCAAGTAAAATGGAAATCATGTTCAAGTAAAATGGAAATCATGTTATGTAAAATGGAAATCATGTTCAAGTAAAATGGATATCATATTCAAGTAAAATGGAAGTCATGTTCAAGTAAAATGGAAATCATGTTCAAGTAAAATGGAAGTCATGTACAAGTAAAATGGAAATCATTTTGAACTAAAATGGAAATTATGTTTAAGTAAAATGGAAATCATGTTCAAGTAAACTGGAAATCATGTTCAAGTAAAATGGAAATCATGTTCAAGTAAAATGGAAATCATGTTCAAGTAAAATTGAAGTCATGTTCAAGTAAAATGGAAATCATGTTCAAGTAAAATGGAAGTCATGATGAAGTAAAATGGAAGTCATGTTCAAGTAAAATGGAAATCATGTTCAAGTAAAATGGAAGTCATGTACAAGTAAAATGGAAATCATTTTGAACTAAAATGGAAATCATGTTTAAGTAAAATGGAAATCATGTTCAAGTAAACTGGAAATCATGTTCAAGTTAAATGGAAATCATGTTTAATCATGTTTAAGTAACATGGAAATCATGTTTAAGTAAAATAGAAATCATGTTTAAGTAAAATGAAAATCATGTTTAAGTGAAATCATGTTTAAGTAAAATGGAAATCATGTTACAAGACAATGGAACTCATGTTCAAGTAAAATGGAACTCATGTTCAAGTAAAATGGAAATCATGTTTCAGTTAAATGGAAATCATGTGCAAGTAAAATGGAAATCGTGTGTAATTGAATGGAAATAATGTTCATTTAAATGAAAATCATGTTCAAGTAAAATGGGAATCATGTTTAAATAAGACCCTAGATAGAGATAATGCTGTTATTAGTTTAGCCATTCGTCAAATGGAAGCCATTTACAAATAAGACCCAAGTCATGTTATTCAAATATGAACCGAAAAGGATATCATACTTTTGCTTTTGTTGTTTTCAGCAATTCCAGAGTCCTTGTTTCTGCAGATTGTGGAGGATATCCATAACAGGTTTGAGGAATTTCTCACGGAACTTGGGTATTCCACAGAGATCATCTACTACATGCAGACATATCCGTCCCCAAGGGAACGAACCTGTGCATTTCTGCAAATTTGGAAAGAAGATAAATCAGTTGGAGAGGTTTGTACATTGCAGATTTACTTTCATCAGTGATTTTTTCCTTCTTTGAGTGGGCTCTTTAAAAGAACTTATTTCTAATGCCAAAAAAAAATTGTATTTTTTTCAACTGACTAAAAGGATCGATTCCCAAATCTTTAGTGTCAGAATTCAGAAAACAGAGAAAATTGCGTATGTAAATCTTTACATCGCTTGCATGTTCATGTATAAAAAAACATAAACTTTGCAAGTTCAATTCAATATACCACTAGTTTATATAGTTTAATTTTTTATTTTGAATTTATTCAGTTCCCAATTGTTGATTTTAGAAACAAGACTGTCTATGTTAGGTTGAAAAAGTAGGTCATCAGTAGTGGTTACATTACAATTTCAGACATACAGTTGCAGTTTAGTTTAAGTATCCAGCTGAAGGTCTTTATGACTAGAAATACTGTAAAATCGTTTCGCGGTGTCTAAATTTCATGCATTCTTGACAGCACTTCATTTGTGTGTTCTTAAATTCAAACATTATTTATTTGTTGTGTTTACTTTTACTTGTCATGCAAAAAGAAAAATAATGTAAGTCTTAAATTTGCACTCTATTTGGGCTGCAAATTACGCGAAAATTAGACCACTGCAGAATAAACAATTTTACAGTATATTACCGTAAAGTACAGTAGTATTTGACAATGTCTTGTAGGTTGTTGCCACACTTGGGTTCGTCCTACAGAAGTTGGGATGCAAGCAAGATGCAATGGCGTTGAGGGATTGGGCAGAAACCTTTCAGTTGCAATGGCAGGCTTCCACGGTCCCAGCGAGTGAGTCATTCTGACTCTATGTAATGTATTATGTGGCAAATTTATGTTGTTCACAAGACCACAACAAAATTAAATTGAGGGTTGAGTGTGGATCAAATGTATCTGATATAGAATTAAGCAGATTCAACAGTTTCACGCTCATCCCTTGAAATATATTTCAGTAAAAAATAAATACCTTGAAATTGCAACTGTGAATCAAAGTTCATCTCAACACTTAGTGTGTTTTATGTAGGTTCATAATTAATTCCCCTCTTAAGTAGGACATAAGCATTAGGCAGTATAAACAGTCTCTTACTAAGTATGTTAGAACATTGTATTTCTATTGATTTTGGTATCAATCTTTCATAGGTCCTGATCCTACATATTTGTTGCGTGATCCAAACTACTTCCGTGATCCAGACCACTTGCGTGATTCAAACTACAGGCCAGTTGGGCCACCGGGGCAAAATGATTTTGTTAGCTGTGAGTCTGAATTAAGAAAGAACTTTGTATTTGTCGTTGTTTATCGGCCAATAAGCAACAATTTGGACTTCTGATCCGTAGGAATTAAACCATGAGGGCGTTAGCCCAAGTTGTTTAATAGCCAAGCATCAGAACGACCAACAATTGTTTATTGGCCGATTAGCAACGATAATGCAAAAATTTGATTCTACCATGATTTGACATATATTTTAGAATATGATTGGAACTACTTTTTACAAT
This sequence comes from Congeria kusceri, assembly GCA_027627225.1. Lineage (NCBI taxonomy): Eukaryota > Metazoa > Mollusca > Bivalvia > Myida > Dreissenidae > Congeria > Congeria kusceri. The sequence continues at coordinate 11,330,443 of CM051040.1, read as the reverse complement.
ACTCCGCTCAAAATTGGAACTTCTTTCTGCATTGTTTATTAAGATGTTTAACAAGGATAATTTTGTTCTTTTTTTTAGAAAAATTAGCGAGTATCATGTTAGAATATTCTACAACAGTGTCAGTATTCTATAACAGTGTTCTATAACCGAATTTCGAGTGATTATTATCAAAGACACAAGGTACTGGTTCATCCCAGGACTGGAATGTGTCTCGATAAAAAATAAATAGGTTTAAATTTAAATGCATGGTTTGTGTATTTAATTTAACCGTGGTTAAACTTTCAAAAAAGAAAACTTTATGTTGATGTCAAAATGGAGTTATGTTTTATGCCAGAAAAATAAAATATGTTTTTTATTTATTTGTTACGACCGATTTCAAGTATTGTAGGTAATGTAGGATTTTTATAGTAAAACACATATACTACTGGTAAATTAATTTAAATATAAACCTATTTCTAGTTGTAAAATGACTGCTAGCGCTTGAAGAAGGTCAGTCAAACTGAACATGTACATTCTTAAAAAAAAAAGTTTGTAAATTAGCATTTTTTTGCTTTGTTGCTTTGGCTGCAGTAAGAGAAGCTAAGGTAGACCCCACTCAGTCAGAGATCCGTAGAACTGAAGGCCGGATACAGCAAGGAGAGATACCGATAGCGTCTCGTGTCTTGCCCCTTGTGTCAGAACGTATCCCGGTCATTAACGCCAGTCAGATGTCACCGCGTATGCAGGAACAGCTGAGAAATAGCGGAATTCTTCCGCCTGGGAGGGAACCGAACCGGACTTCAGGAGGAATCAGAGAAACTGGTCAGGTTGCTAAGGCGATGAACCAAGGTCAGTCTGACCTTGCCCAAAGTCAGCAGCAGAGGGCAACACAGGGTGGTGATAACACGGCAAAGGTTATGCAGCAGTTAGCAGATGTAAATTTGAATGTCCAGGACCGTTCGGGGGAACTGGACTGTTACGATATGACCCACAAGCCTAGAGGTATGGAAGTGTTTCAGCTGTTATACAAAATTCATAAGTTGTTCTATTTTGTATGCTATTTATGGTGCTTGATTGGAGCAAATGTACATGAAGGAGTCCTTAATCCAAATCACAGGATACTGCTGTTCCATAAGTAAATACAAGTATTTGGTTACTGTGCCTTTATCCTCCCTTTATTATGCTGATAATAATAAATGTGATGTCAATTTGCATACTTTTCACATTTAAGGCTTCTATTAATCCATAATTATAATACATACTAGGGAAAGATGGTACAGGGTGCCGGTGAAAAGGAGCAGGGGGGGAGGTGGTAGCTGGACAAGTTTTTTGACATTTCTAATAATTTGGTTATTCCATGGATTTTATTAGCCCTGTAATTAAGATGTTTAAGCATACTGTTCATTTGTATGCCACCCAAGACAGTGGGATATATTGGTTTGCTAATGTCTGTTGGTCCGTTCGTTGGTCTGTTGACCAGTTAGGTTTCCACTCTTTAAGTCCAACAGTTTTCATCTGATCTTCACCAAACTTGATAACAATGTTTGTGGTATAATTAATACCTTGTCCAAGTTTGATAATCAGTAAAATTGCCACATGAATTGTGGAGTTATGGCCCTTGAATTATCTAACATTGGCCTTTTAACCAGTTAACCAGCCCAGAGTTATGGCCCCTTTTCGAGGGGCAGCAGGGGGAAACTATTGCATCTAGCTATTTTGCTCTACAGCGTTGCATTTTTTTTTTAAAATCCTTTTCTTTGAAGTCTATTTCCAATATACACAAGCTGGTTAAGAGAAAAATGTGTTTTCTACCCCTATTTCAGGTTGGTGTGTAATCATCAACAACCAGGATTTCCATGCCCATTCTGGTGACCCTGAAGCCCAGGTTATGCCACCTCGCATGGGCACCGCAAAAGATGCAGGTAACTGAAAACATATCATTCAGACCTGTTTACTCCTATGGATTGTCTGTATTTGCTACGATTTTAAAACAGAAACTACACTACGGATTGATATTGAAAATCCTACGGAAATCCGTCATTTGCAGTAAAAAAATATGTTTTATTGACTTCTTTTGTTATACCACATATTGCTATTTAGTGCATCAGTGTAATATAAAATCGGAGTCTCAGATGCGCAATTTCTTATCAGTATATTTTGCTGTATGTAGATTTGGTAATAGAGACTATTATGCGAGCGCTTGTCATCTCAGTTCACAATTTGTTGACAAGTTATGCAGCTGTGTAGGTCCGAGACAATCCGAGTTTGCTGTCTCGCACATGACCTCTATTCAATGTTTGGTTATTGTAGGGATGAAAACGAACGTTAATAACAAGATTTTAAATCAATGTTTAATTAAATTATATATCTTTCGTCTCCTGAAAGCTAACGCTCACGCAATTGTGTTGTTTCTGTTCACTCTGCTCAGAACTTTATATTGATAAGTCATCTTTTTTATCCATATTGTTTTGCTAAAAAACTTTTATAAAACTCAGAAACTTTTAAACAGTATTTTTAAAGATTCGAAATTCTACGGGATATTTTTAATCAGGTCCATAATCATCTCGACCGTCCAAAGTGCCATGTTTTCTCGTACCGAAAACTTAACATCTTTTTCTGGTTTTAAGTATTATTTACAGCATCTTTCGTAAGTATACCCTTCAATCGTTTAAACAGTCACTGCAGAAAATAATGCTCTGTACAGTACGTACGTCTTTATTTTTTGACACGCGTAGGCCTGACGTGCATGAGGAAATTTCCCCGCCATTTTTGCAAGAACAAAGCATGGATAATATACATGGATTTTAATCTAGATCTTTATAATGCACCAATTATCCAATCAGTACTACAAGTTCAACTGTGGTATCGATTTAAACAGTAAAAAAACACTAAACACATGTCCATATGAACATAATTAATTGATTAAATAAGGGTTCATAAGTAGATCGAGTGTTACCTTACGATTCAATAACGACGAGAATAGTTTGTTTGAACGTGACATCACTGCGCGAATGTGATAAGCACTAGTAATAAACATCCGGAAAAAAATCATTACGGTTAGATACCAGTAAATCATTGTGTATCCCTCCGTGGTCCATTCGAAAGTAGTGCCTATTACTAAAGAGTTCCTCTTCTCTTCTGACATAAAAGTCATTTAGGAATCTCAGACATGCCTTTTGTGGTTATTTCTAATACCATATGCGTGTCTGCAACATTTTGGTGCATTTCATTTCAGGCTAACTTGAAAGGTGAACATTTTGGGTGTATACTGTGGTATGGGTCTTTTGTTGAAATATGACTACCGAAACCCTGTTTTCTACTGGTGCCTGCATTCAAGTGAGATGACTTTTCTTAGAAGTAACATGACATATCTTTTTTATTGCAAATTTTGGAAGAGGACAGATTGATCGTTAAATTGATACCAGGCTTGAACAATCTGAAATTAAGGAGATGCTAGAAAAATGCTTTGAAAGTTTGCTGTTTTATAATGGGACCCTATGGGAATTGGAAGTACTGGTATCTAACCTTACTTGCAGTTTCGCAACAACAATGACGCTTTTGCTTTTAAAAAGCTAGAGGTATACAGTACTGTTTAAGCGTTGACGTTTCGTGTATTTCATTTCGTTTAAATAATTACGCAAAAAATGAACGCATGTTAGCTTAATTTAAAGAGGTAAAACGTACCAGATAACGTCATTTGACACGTGTGGCATGAAACAAATCGACTTATAGTACACCTCCCTAACCCACCCCTCGGAACCGGGGCGCCTGAAAAAATATCATGTGGCAAGCACTGTATCATTTTAAGCTTGATCAGTTGTGTAATGCTGAATTGTAATGTCAAAGATATTTTGAATTTGATACAGAATATTGCTCTATATTTATTAATATCCATGTTGTGTCATTTTGTGGTTAATAAATCTTCGTTGTGTAAAACACTGGTTGATTGTTCGTTACTACTGACAGATATCAAAAACTACTGATGCAACTTTGTCAGACTACTGACAAAGCTTGAAATGTAATAGCAGGTCCGCATATTTCAAAAACATTGTATATTTGTTTTATGTTTTACACATGTGCAACGGAAGTTTAATTCATTTACCTTTTACCTTTACCAATCCCATTGAATACATATACCGTAATAATGAATTTATTATAGGGATAATAATGGTTAGTCGACATTTTGTTTCAGTGTTTCCCTCGATTCAAATTTTATAATTGGATTTTACATGGAATTCAACGTGCATATATATGTATGTAGTAAACAGTATACTTATGATATCGTGTGCTATTTATATCGACCAAAAGTACGACCTTGCAAGCGTTTAAAAATGGACTATTAATAGTGTTACAAGAAGAGCCTGTTAATAAGTCGTTAGTAAAATATAGAGCCGGTCGTTATTGGCGCGTGATTTTACTAAATAATACACTTTTTTTGACAATAACTGACCACTTTTTAGCTCACATGAGCGCAACGTGCTCATGGTGAGCTTTAAGGATCGCCTTTTGTCCGTCGTCCGTCGTGCATCGTCCGTCGTGTGTCAGCATTTTCATTCAAAGAACATCTCCTAAACCGCTGGACAGATTTTCACCAAACTTCACAGGAATGATCCTTGGGTGACCGTCTTTCAAAATTGTTCAAAACGTTCCGGTTTGCTGCATATGTAGGTCACAAAAGCTAAAAATAAATTTAAAAACTGAAAACTTTAAAAATCTTCTTCTCTGAAACCACAAGGCTTGGAGCTTTCATATTTGATATCTGACATCCTCCAGTGGTCCTCTACAAAGATTGTTCAAACTATGCCCCTGGGGTCGAAACTGGCCACGCCCCGGGGGTTACATGGTTTATATAGACTTGTATAGCAAAATGACTTTTAAAATCTTCTCTGAAACCGCAAGGTCCAGAGGTTTCATAATTGGTTTGTAACATTAACTAGTGGTCCTCTACAAAGATTGTTCAAATGATTCCCTTGGGGTCAAAACTGGCCACAACCCGGGGGTCACATGGTTTATATAGACTTGAATAGCAAAATGACTTAAAAAAATCTTCTCCTCTGAAACCGCAAGGCCCAGAGGTTTCACATTTGGTATGTTACATGATACAGTGGTCCCCTACAAAGATTGTTCAAATGATGCCCCTGGGGTCAAAGCTGGCCACACTCCAGGGGTCACATGGTTTATATAGACTTGAATAGCAAAATGAGTTTAAAAATCTCCTCTGAAACCGAAAGGCCCTTCATATTTAGTATGTAACATTGTTTAGTGGTCCTCTACAAAGATTGTTCAAATGATGCCCCTGGGGTCAAAACTGGCCACACCCTGGGGCTCACATGGCTTATATAGACTTAATTAGCAAAATGACTTTAAAAATCTTTTTCTGTGAAACTGCAAGGCCTAGAGGTTTCATATTTGGAATGTATCATTGTATAGTGGTCCTCTACAAACATTGTCCAAATGATGCCCCTGGGGTCAAAACTGGCCACACCCCGGGGGTCACATGGTTTATATGGACTTTAATAGCAAAATGACTTAAAATCTCTCTTCTGAAACCGCAAGGCCCAGAGGTTTCATATTTGGTATGTAACATTGTATAGTTGTCCTCTACAAAGATTGTTCAAGTGAGGCCCCTGGAGTCAAAACTGGCCACACCCCGGGGGTCAGATGGTTTATATAGACTTAAATAGCAAAATTCCTTAAAAATTTCTCCTCTGGAAGTTCAAGGCCTAGAGGTTTTATATTTGGTATGTAACATTGTGTAGTGGTCCTCTATAAAGATTGATCAAATGATGCCCCTGGGGTCAAAGCTGGGCACACCCTGGGGCTCACATGGTTTATATAGACGTAAATGGCAAAATGATTTAAAAATTCTTCTCTGAAACCGCAAGGTCCAGAGGTTTTATATTTGGTTAAAACATTATAAGGGGACCTCGATTGGGATTGCATATGGGATGGGTGGGTAAGGTCACTGTTACTAAAAATAGAAAAATGGTTTCCGCTCAATTACTTTAGAACGCATTGAGATATTTTAATGAAACTTAATACATTGATACCTTATATTGACACCTCGCATGGGATTGCATACGGGGTGGGAGGGTTACTAAAAATAGAAAAACGGTTTCCGCTCAATATCTTGAGAACGCATTGAGATATTTTAATGAGACTTTATACATAAATACATTATTTTGAGACCTTGATTGGGATTGCATATGGGGTGGGTGGGGCAAGGTCACCGTTATTAAATATAGAAAAATGGTTTCCGCTAAATATTTTGAGAACGCATTGAGCTATTTTAATGAAACGTAATACATAAGTACCTTATATCAAGACATTGCTTGGGATTGCATATGGGGTGGGTGGGGTCAAGGTCACTGTTACTGAAAATAGAAAAACGGTTTATGCTCAATAACTTGAGAAAGCATTGCGATATTTTAATGATTCTTAATACACATATCTTATATTGAGACCTCACTTGGGTTTGCTTCTGGGGTGGGTGGGGTCAAGGTCACTGTTATTAAAAGTAGAAAAACTGTTTACGTTCAATAACTTAACAGCACATTGAGCTATTTTAATGAAACTTCATACGTAGATACTTTATATCGAGACCTTGCTTTACGTATGTGGTGGGTGGGGTCAAGGTCACTGTTACTAAAAATAGAAAAATGATTTATGCTAAATAACTTGAAAACCTATTGAGATATTTTAATGAAACTTCGTACATAGATATCAGGTGAGCGCCCAAGGGCCATTGTGGCCCTCTTGTTGTTAGTTAACACACCCCTATACTGAAAATGGAATTTTTATGCTATAATAAGCATTAATGCATTTGGACTAGACTGTACTGACAGATGAATAACAACATAAACATCCCAACATTAGCGTAACAAAAAAGCCCATGAAAATATTACGTAAACCAATAGCTTGATTGAAGCTCTCAGTGCCAAGGGGAGAGAAGAATTATTGTCTGGATGTTACGCTTTGATTATTTTTCGCAGAGAAATGGGTCATTTGTTTTAATGTAATACTATTTTATGTATAATTCATGTCAGATCTATTTCTCTGGAACTGCTGTATGAAATTCAGTGATACTTAATGGAAAATTAAATAACCAGGATGAAATTACCATATTACAGTGATGTTCGTACGCTTTATTTTGCAGGTTACATAATACATAATAAAGTAATGGGCCTGGATTTTGGTTTTACAATTTTACTTGGTCTGCATATGTTAATATGATATTTTTTTGTTATGCTCAAATACATTATATTTGGTTCTGCATAGTACAGTTTTATTAGATTTAAGTTATTTTCATATATTTGCCCTTTTCATTGTATTCCTATTGTATTGTATTGTATTAGCAAAGCAGATTGGGGAGCAGTCATCAGTTTCATTGATATCATTGTTGTTTGTGTTTCTTCTTCAGAAAATCTTAAGAACACATTCGAAAAGCTGAGCTTCATTGTTAAATGTCACGATAACCTGACAGACACACAGATGATGACGACCCTAATAGATGCCGCACACAACGTCAATCACACCAACTTCGACTGCTTCGTGTGCTGTATCCTGACGCACGGCGTGCTCAACCACCTGTATGGCGTTAATGGGCGCCTCATTTCCTTGAAGGAACTGACTTCCACCTTTCAGACCAACAGGTAATCTTTAATCTGTTATGTTATTGGCTGAGTGTTAATTAGTGTCAGTCAGATACATGTTGTGCTCATTAGTATTCATCAGATGCATATGAGGCGCGTCATGGGAAAACCGGACTTAATGCATGTGCGTAAAGTGTCATCCCGGATTAGCCTGTGCAGTCCGCACAGGCTAATCCGGGATGGCACTTTCCGCTTTTATGGTATTTTCTGTTTCAAGGAAGTCTCTTCTAACCATAGATCCACTTTAGGCAGAAAGTGTAGTCCCGGATTAGCCTGTGCGGACTGCACAGTCGAATCTGGGATGACACTTTACGCACATGCATTAAGTCCGGGTTTCCAACGACGCCCCTCATATAATGCTTAGGGCAAAAAAAAGAAATTGTGTTTTTCATGCAACGGCCTCAAAAACAGTGAGGTAGGATTGAGTTTGTTTTTTTTTTCTTCTTTTTTTAACGAGACATGTCGGTAAATAAATATTGGAAATTATCTAAAATCTGACAAATGCGGATTTCACGGAAAGCAATCTGCGCTAAAAACTTATGGCTCGCGGGGGGGTTCTAGGTAGGGTCAGGTTGCCCAGAACACAGAAATTATTTTTTAGCCTTATAATACTTCAATGAGTCAATCAGGTACACATAATGCTCATAAGTGTCAGTCGTTTGCGGTACATAGAAAAGTTAGTAACTTACTAGTCCAATTGTTTAAATGTATTTTGTTCATAATGCCTGAAAGATAAAAATGCGATACCAGTATATAATTACAAGGAACTTGTTCACAGATTGTCTAATTTCATTGTTTTGTCATAGATCCCAATAAGAAAAAAAACATTATATATGTATAAAAACAAGTAACATAATACTACTGACAAAGAATGGTATTGGAAATATAGTGTCATTTATGAAAAATTATAACATGATACTCGCTAATTGTTGTATAAACAAATAACAAAAATATCGTCGTAAAACTACCCAATAAACAACGCAAAAAGTAGTCCCGATTCTGAGCGGAGCATAGTGCAATATAGTTCTCATTAAATTGCAAATATGTTTCTCAATTCATTTCAGAATTGAAATAATGTTTGCATTATCGTTGTTTATCATCAAATAAGCAACTCTTTGTCGTTCTTAGGTGTGGCTATTAAACAACTCGGGCTTACGCCCTCGTGGGTCCATTCCTACGCATCAAAACTCCAAATCGTCGCTTATTGGCCGATAAACAATGATAAATCGAACATTATTTTTTATTAATCAATTGAAATTGATAAAATTATGAAGTGTTTGAAACTCTTTTCATCTGTATTTTGGGAAACATGTGTTTCACTTACGTAGCGTTTAAAATTCATAACCATGTTAGTAAGTCAGAATAGTTGAGTGGTTAGCACGAAAGACTGCCAGGCGGACATGGTTCGAGTGCTGGGAAAGGCTTTTTTTTTGTTTTATAATATGTGGTGCGTCATGAGAAAACCGGTTACAATGCATGTGCTTAAAGTGATGTCCCGGATTAGCCTGTGCAGTCCCGCAGGCTAATCCGGGACGGCACTTTCCGCTTTTATGGTATTTTCTGTTTCTAGGTGGTCTCTTCTAAACATAAATCCACTGTAGGCGGAAAGTGCCGTCCTGGATTAGCCTGTGCGAACTGCACAGTCTAATCCGGGACGACACTTTACGCACATGCATTAAGACCGGTTTTCCCACGACGTGCCTCATTTATAGTCCTTGTGACAGCTAGAACAATACAAAATTCTGTAAACATGTCCCTTTAAATATCATTTAATTACTCTCTACTTTCAGATGCCCTAGTTTGGCAGGTAAGCCGAAGCTGTTCTTCCTACAGGCCTGTCAAGGAAGGGACAAGATGGAAGCTGGGGAGGTCCCGGAACGAGACGCGCCCGAGCGCTTTGATGAAATTGAGGTTGGTCTTTGAGCATATTTTACTGTTTGGTTGTTTTTGTTTTTCATGGCTTGTGTCATTAATGTTATCGAGTAGATTAAGACATGATTGACAGTTTGAGTTCTGGACAAAATTGTATGAAATTGTCAATAACATGTTTGTATAATGTAACCTTTGCTCTATATAAGCTTGGAAAATCCGTATATTACGCTGTTAAAATTACATAAACTTTATTTTTTTATTTTTTTTTCAATTGTATTATTGTTTTTGTTCAGATATGTTCAAAACTCCACAGGACACACACTTTCAACCTAATTTTGACTCAAAATAATTTCCCCGTTTTCCACTTTAAAATATTTGCGTGTTTTACATGACTGTACGTTATTCAGGACGTTTTAAGTATTTATTTGCTCTAAATGAAATTAAATACATGTATATCATATTTTTCTTTTTTTTCCCACATGACTGCATCAAAATAGTCACTATCATTAGCATTTATCACATTTTTGCAAGATGTTCTCTTTCTTTATGGACAAGTTCAAAGTAGATTTGGACAAATTATGTTCAAGGTTTATGCCCAGTTGGGCAGGTCCTTTCCATAATAATTGTCATGAGGTCCTTGGAATTGAAATTAACAAATAATGTTCAATTATCATTGTTTATTGGCCAATAGACAACAATTGAGAATGACAAAGAGTTGTTTATTGGCTGATAAACAATGTTAATGCGAAAATAATTTCAATTCTAACATCATTTGACAAATATTTTTGCAATTGTAATGAGAACTACATTTTACTATGCTCCCCTCAGAGTCGGGACTACTTTTTGCGTTGTTTATTGGTATTTTAACAATGATAATTTTTTTCTTTGTCTATAGAAAATTAGGGAGTATCATGTTAGAATTATTCTCTTTCATCGGATAGGTTGACACGTTACCAAGGGAAATGTTGCCGAACGAATCAGACTTCCTCTTGGGCTACGCAACAGTACCCGGCTACGTATCCTTCCGGAGTAGGAATCAGGGCTCATGGTACATCCGCAAGCTGTGTGAACTGCTGGGAAAGTACGCACATAGGTGAGTTCACAGGTTTCTTAGGTCTAAGTTAATAATCCTATGCATGTTCCATTTACGGTAACTAGGTAACTTCTACAAAAGTCATCTTAATTAAAATGCATATTCCACTTACAATATACTATAATGGTTGAATGCAAAACTGCTTGAAATATTATATGTATGGTAGCTTTTGTCAACCCCTGTCCCTGTCCATGTATTTATCACTTCTTAATTAGTATGTATGGTGTTGTATTGTATTAATACACAGATATGTAAGTTTCAGTCTAACTTGTGCTCTTGTTTGTTTGAATTAAGCGACTACCTTCATTTAGTGACCATTATGTAATCCGTTTTTGCAGAGGGAAGCAGACTTATTTTGGCTGTAATAATGACAGATCGCTGAACTTGCTTACTTTGCCTATTTCAGGTACGATCTTCTCTCGATTCTGACAGAGGTCAACAGGGAGGTCGCAAAGGCAGATGCCAACCTCGATGGCGGGAGATACAAACAGGTGCCTGCGCCGTTGTTCACGCTGCGGAAAAGACTGTATCTGAAACCCATTTAATACACCTGTGGGAGTAAATTGAAGACTATATTTACGGTCTATATAGGTGCAACAGAGAGGTGATAAACTCGGGTTATAAGTATCTTTCTTCTGTGATCAGAGTTAGCACAATTGTTTGGAAGAATTTGGTGTTTATTACCAGTGGATTGCATGACTTTATTTGAAACATGTTATGATACAAGATTGTGAATGGTTAGTGTCACCTCAGATCAAATTCATAAACTTCCTTAGTAAGAAATAAACTAAACTGCTAAATTTGCATTATTTTCATTATCTTGTGTGTTGTAAGCTAAGAAAACAGTTGTACATGATGTCTTAAAATCCAAACAATTTCCTCCAGCTATACTCCATATACCTATAACGGGGATATCCCTATTACCGGGAATTTCCAAATTTCCAAAATACATAAATTTCGCCCACATGTGCAAAAAAAAAAAATTCAAAGTCCATCCCTTTGTTCAAATTTTGCTGCTAGCTGCAGTCAACTTTGGTTTCCATTCAATAATGTCGTTTTTAAAGGTAAATAAACTCATTTCAACGTTGTGTCTTGTAAAAGTTTGTTTTCAACAGCATTGTTAACATAAATTATCAGTTACTATAATTATGTAAAGAGAATAGATTAAAAAAATTAGCAAATATAATATAATATGACTGATGTTTTGTACAGTATCATTTCTTTAACCCTGAACATGATTTTTCTGAATTCTGATAAGCTGATATTCAGATTCACGGTAATAGGTGTATTGCCAGAACATAGATGGCTAATGACATGCACAAATTGTTGACACAACAGTTGTTTAAACTTGTGATCTTTTTTTGATAAATTTGAATTATTTTGATAGAAGAATGTTGTATTGTTACAATACGCCAGCAGTCTTTATTTATTTCTTTTTTGTTATATGTTGCAAGCCAGTAAAAACTAACATTTCCGGTAATTGGTATACCCTGTCTATATAATATTAATAGTACCGGTAAGTATTTCTTTCCGTAAGACTAATTCACATAAGAACAATCATTTACACATATGAAGTTATTTAAAATTTTGTTTATCTTCTCCGAAAAGTTCAAAGTAGATTAAGATTAGTTGAAGTCCCATGGTTTATGCCCAAAGGGACAAGTCTAACTATTATAGACCTTTCCAAAAATGTCAATCATATGCAAACTAATCTGCAATGTAACCAATCATTGCACTTGGATATCGAGTGTATAACGGTTCAACTGTTTCACACAAATGAGCATGTGGTAATTTGTGTGATATTCGATGAATGGAAATAAGTCCTTTAAAGAGGGTATGTACGATCTCATCAATTTTTTTTAGAAACATAAGAACGTAAAATTAAACCGATAAAACGTTGATGATTAACAAACTAGAATAAAAGTTCAGAAGAACTGATATTCGAAAATCCTCGAAATTCGAGCTGTACACCGTTAGAATACTTTTCGTCTTCCAGTCGAAAACTCATCCATGTACATTTGACATGTACAATATTGGGAAATCCCCAATATGTGTTGCGCGTTGACTTAAGTTTTGTGGAGATGTGTTCATGCGACACATGGACACGTGTTTTGTTTCTACCACAAACACGATTAATTGTGTCGGTATCAGCGTAGCGCTAGGACATACCTGCCATATGTCCCGGAAATGCGGTGCCCGTCCCGCGGTCCCGGAATTCGTTCATATGTCCCGGAAATCATTAAAACTGTGCATACCTATATTAGTTGAACTTTTGCCAGACCACTAATCCCCTTTTTTCCCCCAAAGCAATGGCTACCCGATTAGGCAACGTGTCATGAACGACCAATTAACAGCACTTGTCACGCTTTCACTCTAATCGACTGCATTCTTAAGCTGCAATCAGTCACCGAGTAGATCCACCCTGAAGGCGGAGCTTCATTCTCGCAGAAAAATCGATATTAGCCAATTAAAACGCTGAGTTTTTTCAGTTTACCTATTCTGTAAACGATCGACCAATTTCCGTAATACACATTTATACACGCATTAGTAAGTGTAAACATGCATCAGTTGAAAACGACTGAGTACTTATAATCCCGACCATACGTAAAAGCAGTTTTCCGTTCAGGGACGCGGGCACTGCATTTCCACAATATCATCTGTTAGTTTACAAAATAAGTAAGGCATTGTTTTAAATTACTTTTCTTGAAATTTCGGGTAAAATGGTCGTTAACACAAATTTTTGTAATGCCATGCAAAACCCGTGTTTTGCTAGAAAAGAGTGCGAAATGTCTGCTGGCGCCAACGACGTCACGTTCCATGCATGGAAAGCGTGCTTGTACCGACCATGAGCGTTGCTACATATAGACTTGTCAACTGGCAATAAAAACTTCATACACTAAAAAAACAGTGAAATCTTGACTTTTTGTATAAAAGTCTCATAGTGCAATAACTTTGCGATCTTCGGCATTTTAATGAATATTTTTATTTTATAACTATAAAACTTTTTTTCATTAAAAAAATTACATTGCTTTGGATAGGAATAAATAAATGAACACACTTACCTATTTCCTGCCAAAACGATTTTCCCGCCAAATAAGAACGCTTATCTGGAAAAATAATTAACGCACGCAAAATCCCGGAAAATCAGTAAAAATCCCGGAAATTCGCGGGCAGAGTCCCGGAAATGATTCAAAACATTATGGCATGTATGGCTAGGAATAAATGTGTCGTTCCAAAGAAGTTTATTTAAACAAAACATATGAAATAAGGTACACATAACTGTGTAGTTTTATTTTATTTTAACTTTCCTCGATCATATTCGTCCTCTCATTTGTGTTGTTCAAAATATGCAAAAAAATGAAATGTTGATATTGAAATCGTATATATCCCCTTTAACAAGAGCTGGGGAGGAGTTTAAACTATTTGTAGCAAAAGCTGGAAAGGTCTGTTCTGAAGTCTGTGTGTGTCACGTGTTCCTCTGTATAATCATATATAAATGAATGCAAGTTGTATTTAAATTCCTCAGTGAATATAATCTACATGTATTTTTTTTATCCAGTGCACACTCTTGTATGAATCAAATTGTCATTATTTGTAAACTTGTTTTCGTTTGTAATTGTTAATGTCCTTGCTACAGAAAAAACAGTTTTTGTCATAGTGAATTCATTTGTAATGGTAAAAACCCATAATGTAAATGTTGTTTAGTTGAGAATTGAAATGCTGTTTTTGACGCTTCATCGATGTGTGAAGGTATGGTTTTTTGCATCATATCCAATGTAATAATTTACTGTTTTGCATATAACCTGAGTGAAAAGAAGAGTACTTTACACTGCTTCAATTCGGTGCTAGTCAAGATAGGACTTTTGGCAAACTGTCATCTGTTGTTGAAAATATTAAATGAAAAAGGTAAAAGTTTAGATAATAGCGTTAAAATGATAAACTTGGAACCTGCAAAATTATGAAAAAATATTGTAAGGTATAAAAGAATCTTTAATTCATGTAGTGTTTACTTCCTTTTTAGAATTGAACACTCAAAGTGATCTTCAAAGTTTTGTGAATTGTATTATGCGTTATTTGTTTTGTTCTACTGTAGAATTTAGCTTTCACGGGTGATTTAAGATTGTGCATATTTCATGTTATGTTGAAATGTGTTGTATATTCACTCTAAAATTATATCAAAATACATAATTGGCATAATTACCAAAAGTTATGTTTAAGATTTTGAAGTATTTAATATTTTTTGTTATTTACAATGTCAACTACCCCCGGCGTTGGCATCTGAATTTGGTTAAAGTTTTTATTCAAAAGTATTATAACATCAAAACTGCATAAGTTATTCAATTAAACCTTGGAATCCTGTATTAGGAGAAACATTCCCCATAACTCTGTTTTGATTTTTGACAGAGTTATGCCCCATTTTCACATATATTTTCTGGTTTAAGTTGATATTCAACAGTTTTGTAACATCAAAGCTACATAAGTTATGCATTTGAAACTTGGAATATACCTTTGCCATCAACTCTTGTATCAGGAGCAACATTCTCCATTACTCTGTTTTGTATTTTGACAGAGTTATGCTCCTTTTTACATAGATTTACTGGTTAAAGTTTATATTCCAAAATTTTGTTACTGCAGAACTATATAAGTTATTCACTTGAAACTTGGAATATATCTTTGTCATAAACTCCAGGATCAGGGGCAACATTCCCTATAACTATGTTTTGTATTTTTACAGCGTTATGCCCCTTTGTCTTAATAGGTTTTTTAAAGTTTATATTCAAAAGTTTTATTTCAGAACCACATAAGTTATTCATTTGAAACTTGGAATATACTGGTGTCCAGTAGCATGGGCAACATTACCAGTAACTCTGTTTTGTATTTGAACAGAGTTATGCCCCTTTTCACATAGATTTTCTGGTTAAAATTTATATTCAAAAGTTTTGTAACTGCTTAACTACATAAGTTATTCATTTGAAACTTAGAATAAACCTTTGTCATCAACTCCAGTATCAGGGGCAACATTCCCTATAACTCTGTTTTGTATTTTGACAGAGGTATGACCACTTTTCACATAGATTTTGGGGTTAAAGTTTTTGTTTCAGTGTCTTCAAATTTATAAACTACATAAGGTTTTTACTTGAAACTTGGAATATTTTGATGAAATGATTGCCATTATTCAGTTTTGTATTTCAACAAATTTAGGCCCCTCCCACTTTCCAAATTATGTACCAACTGAAGAACTTTGAATTGTCCGGCGTGCTTTACTCTGATAGCTCTTGTTGCTTATAGATGTTTTGTATTATTGAGATATGTTATATTGGTATATTGTTGTTTTGACTATTGCTGTACATATGTATATAAATACATAAAGGTACTAATAAATTATCTCAGCAAAGAAATACTGGAGCCATGTTACCTATTGTGTCCCCAGTTCTGCGCTCCAGGTTTCTTAATCCTTACCCGTGGTCTAAAGGGGCATATCAACGGTATTTCCCGTAAATATCTATACATATAGAAAACTCCCATTTTTCTCGAATAAATTTGATTAGAGGTAATAATAATTATATTGATGGAGAGAAGTTAAGAAAAAAATATATACAAAGTCAAATATTTTTTTGGATACACAGTTCCAGCAGTATTCAAAACCTCCGAAATTGCGCGTTTCAAAGAAAACCTTTCTATGCTACTCAATATTTATCAATATTGTGCATGCGCGTAACGGTACTTCATGAACATTTCATTCATGCTGGATATACTACCAGTACTAATTTCCCATGCCTGCGAATGTGTCACCAGTGACAACTGTTTATATATTTAAATTATAAATATTTGTCAACCGTTTATAGACACTTGGCCATAGTATATAACAATGCTTCAGTATTAATTCTCAGTAAATGAACTTAATTCTTATGCCCTCGGCATCTTGATGCGGGAGGCATAAAGTGATTGTCTTGTCCGTCCTTCCGTCCTTGACAAGGTTATGTAGATTTTACCTTTTGTCTAGCACCAACATGGCTTACTTCAACACTTGGACACTTACACAGTTGTTGCTTATGACCATTCCCTATCCACTCATATCACACAACCTCACCTTGACCTAATTTGCACTTAGAGTAATTCAAAAGGGCTGTTTCTTGGTTAACTAGATTTTACCGTTTCGTCTAGTGCCAACACCGCTTACAACAACACTTGGATTATTACACAGTTGATACTAATGACCGTTCCCAATCCACCCATATCACCCAACCTCACTCTGACCATGACCTTGACCTAATTTGCACTTAGAATAATTCAAATGGGCTGTTTCTCGGTTAACTAGATTTTACCGTTTCGTCGAGCACCAATACCGCTTGCTACAATGCTTGGATACTTACACAGTTGTTGCTTATGACTATCCCCAATCCACCCATATCACCCAACCTCAGTTTGACCTTGACCTAATTTGGACTAAGAAATGGGCTATCCAGCACCAACAGGGCATGTGTGTTTATCAAACACAGAATCTTTTTGGAAATGTAATTGTCGATTTACTGTTGATAAGCCCTTTTTATGTATATGCCTGACTCGTTTGTCAGTTTATCACATTGAAAAGGACATGCATGTTACAGTTGTAGACTTTAGGAGCCTAAAAGAAGCATATTTGCAGAGTTATTGGCCTTGGATATTGTTTTGTATGTTAGTCTTAAACCCATTTTTAATGAAAGGGATTTAAATTGAAATCACAACTAAATTAGTAATTACAGGGATTTCATGTAAAACTATAACCGGATGCTCATATGAAAATTCACAATGAAAGCGATTTAAGGTTAAATCATAATCCCATTGGTATTGAAAGGGGTTTAAGGTGTAACAATAACCCAGTTAGTAATGAAATGGGATTAAATATAAAACCATAATACTATTCACAATTAAAGGGGGTTTAGGTGAAACAATTACCCCATTACCAATGAAAGGGGTTTTATTAAAACCATAACCCCATGAATAATGAAAGGCTTTTAAAGTGATATCATAACCCTATTAGTAATGAAAGGGGTTTCATGTAAAACTATAAATGCATTATAATGGGGTTGAACGTGAAACTGAACTTAGTCATAAAAGGAGTTTAAGGTGAAAAATAACCCCATTAGTAATGAAAGGGATATAAAGTGAAACAATATCCCAATAAGTATATCAGGGGTTTAAGTTGAAACAATAAGCAAATTAGTAATGAAAGGGGTTTAAAGTGCAAAAATAACCCCATTAGTAATGAAATGTTTTTAGAGTGAAACAATATCCCAATTAGTATATCAGGAGTTTAAGGTGAAACAATAACCAAATTAGTAATAAAATGACTTTTAGGTGAAACAAAAACCCCATTAGTAATGAAAGGGGTTTAAAGTGAAAACAATATCCCAATTTGTATAACAGTGGTTTAAGGTGCAACAATAACCAAATTAGTAATAAAATGACTTTTAGGTGAAACAATAACCCCATTAGTAATGAAAGGGGTTTAAAGTGAAACAATATCCCAATTTGTATAACAAGGGTTTAAGGTGAAACAATAATCAAATTAGCAATGAAAGGGGTTTAAGAGTAAAACCATAACCTAAAAGGTAAGGAATTGGGGTTTAATGTAAAACCATAACCAGTGAACTGTCATGGTTAGAGGCCGGATCCCAGTCATCATTTTTACATGGCCTTTCTGGAAATGGGCCGTTTGGACTTGCGACCGATTACCGAGAAGATCACGCGACAATAGTTTGCAGTTTCACGGATTTATTTCCTGGTACAATAGGAACTGACTAAACGTGGTAAGATGTCACTTGGTATTTTATTTCAAAGTCAGTATCAATAAAGTTTTGAAAAAACGCATCAATTTTACCAACTTTTAGCTAATTAACAGGTTTGTCTTTTTTGCATTCCGATATTTTGATTGCTAATAATAATTCGGATATTTATTTCGGATTCAAGTAGTGTATGTCCGAAAATATATGCATTTAACGTTGACATTGTCTTTAGTAAATTAAAAAAGTAAATTAAACATCAACATTATGTATTACAAGCAAAAACATCTCTCTTATAATGCGCTACTTACGGGGTAAACATATTCTGGTATTGGGTTTAACAGCAATGCCAGTACCCCTTTTCCATTGATATACGAATTTAACTGAATTTTTCAAACTTCAAATGAAAAATATTTCATTAAAATTTAGATTACAACTAAAATGCTCAGTAAAATTGTGAAGAGCAATATCTTGTGCGCTAGCTAAGATGATGTTATAATGCAAACAAAGACTAGGGACGTATCGAAAGATGCTTGTTTTTTATTGTGGAAGATCGTAATGGTTGACCTTTCTAGGTGCTGTCATTCGACTTTACTAAGTTTTTTAAAATATTTTGTATTTTGAAATTAATGATAGATATTTTGTTCATACTGTATTTTGTACTTAAAGTTTTTAAACAAGTATGATCACACATATTTTATGTACGATTTCATAGTTTGAACAAGGGTAACAGTATCTAAAGAACTGGTCATACTATGATTTTAAATATTAATTCTGTTTTGTATCATCTTGCAGCCACGAATAGACATTAGACATTACACTTTTGTCTGCTTAATTTAATATGTAGGAAGACCCAAATTTGTATTTTGAGGGTTGAGTGTGAAGCTCAGAGTGCTCGTATTTTACGCAATTAATTATATATTTGATAAGTAACAAAACTCAAAATTTTAAAATACCCAATACCTATAAAATGGCAAACTCAGTGCGTAAAGTGATTGACTGATATGTTTAAGAAATGATACAAAATGACAGACACTGTACAATACCAAGCAGTATGATTGCCGTTCTTTTTGACGTAAATTAAAACGCAGATTTCGTGTTGTGAAGAGAAATGGTTATGCTTATGTTCAACTAAAGAAAAACTCACACCATTTGCGTGTTGTGGTTGTTTTACTAAATCTGGATATTTACTTTGTCTAATACTCGACTATTTTTATTCAAATGGGTTAACATAATTTAAAATACTCAATTTTTTTTTGTTCAGTACTCACTTATTTTAAATATGATGGGGTAACGCCCAATTCTGACAGAATCCTTATCTGTTGCTCTGAAACAGTTGTATCTGATATAGAAATGTTAAGCATTTGTAATATTTATAATGTTCGAGACACTTTACGCACATGCATTAAGTCAGGTTTTCTCAAGACGCGCCTCTTTTATAAAAGGTTACAATTTAACAATTTTTTGCCTATTTGTGTTTGTTTATACACGAACAACACACTTATTTCAGAACAAAAGATTTACTGCAATGGTCACATAGTGCATTGAAAAACACAATATTTAAAGAACAGCTACTTACTTAAACGTCTTTTAAACACAATTTCAGTTGTTATTTTAGTGCATATTAGTGAAAGAAAATGTTTGGTTTGTTGTTTGTTGAAAGGTTATGTACTGCGTTAATACAGAACTGTTGAACATGCTATCTAAAAATAATCGGTGCCCAAGCATGGTAAGCCATCATAGTAAGCAACATATTGTTATTTTTATGCCAAGACAGACTTAACTACATGTATATGCATATCAATCAGGAAGTGGTAGGCGTAAGAGCAAGGTTGCTACTTAGTCTAAGTCATAAGCCGTGCAACGAATTTAGTGTTACTTTTTGTATTACTCATAATTTGCTGCAACATCTCCACGAATATTGCCTTTATAAAAAGTAGTTTAATAATTTTATCCACGGCCTAACAAGTTTTGCTTACAAAAGAGCAACTTCGTTAATGTACTAAAAATAAAATGTGAAGAACTATTGGCACTAGTTAGCCTAACAAGTTTTGCTTACAAAAGAGCAACTTCGTTAATGTACTAAATGTGAAGAACTATTAGCACTAGTTAGCCTAACAAGTTTTGCTTACAAAAGAGCAACTTCGTTAATGTACTAAAAATAAAATGTGAAGAACTATTAGCACTAGTTAGCCTAACAAGTTTTGCTTACAAAAGAGCAACTTCGTTAATGTACTAAAAATAAAATGGGAAGAACTATTAGCACTAGTTAGCCTAACAAGTTTTGCTTACAAAAGAGCAACTTCGTTAATGTACTAAATGTGAAGAACTATTAGCACTAGTTAGCCTAACAAGTTTTGCTTACAAAAGAGCAACTTCGTTAATGTACTAAATGTGAAGAACTATTAGCACTAGTAAGCAGGGTTGTCATTATTTATGGATTTCCAATCAAATTCATAGTGTAAAATCCTTTGAAAATCTGTTGTTTTTTTCAGGAACTTTAAAATTGAGATCGGTTATATCACAAGGGGGCGCCAAGACCCCTGGGCAAATTGCTTAGATTTAGATAAAAATAGTTAGACCGCTGGCTCGTCAAATAGCTTAGTTTTTTTATAAAAATCTTTTGATTCATTTGATAAGGACAACTCTGACTAGTAACTAAGGTTCAGTAGGCAGTAACGTCGCTCTCTACTAGGAACAGCCATTCGTAGCTGTGAACCCACCATTCAAGTTTAACATGGCAGTTGAATTGTAAGGAGCCGCAATTTTTTATTGCAGATGTTCGGAGGGAAACTATGCAATAAACCTGTAGGAACCCAACCATAGTGGAATAAACGCAGATACATTAATCACTGACCCTGTTATATGCCTACAGTGGAGCTGTCATCTGTAAAAATGTTCACCGCAGCCTGCTACCAGTTCGTGCAGACAATAGGGAAGAAGACACTCCACGCCACTCCGAGTCTTGACGAGAAAGACAATGTCAAGCTGTTTCAGGTCGTGTTGAAATCAAAACGAAGAAGGTTTATTTTTTGGGAAAAGTCTGTTTTCAGTCCAACAGAGTTTCAGGTATTATTTTCCTTTACACTTCAATGTTTTTTTTCACCTATAGGGGAAAGGTGGCTGGGCCCTTCTGATGGGGAATTTTACGGCAAAAGGGGGTTTTTGTTTAGAAAAGCATTATTAAATGTTAATGTTCTACTTTGTTATAAAACTTTCATCAATTGATTTGCCACAAATGATAACTTAGATTATTCACTAACATGGGATTTTTCCTTTATCTTTGTTAATTTTTGACCAATTTTGGCCAATTTCTTTTCAAAAGAAAGCTTGCATTCTGAGGAGAATTTTAAGGTTAATATTGGGGAAAAATAAATATTTTTTAAGCAGGCAAATTGGGACGAATTTCGGCCCTAAATTGGCCCTAAAAAAAACACTGCACTTATGTAGTTTTTGGTGTGTTCTCGTAAACGGTACCTTGTACTTTTAAAATATCCAACATGGTGAGCTTTTGTGATCGCCTGTTGTCTGTCCTGCGAGCGTGGGTGTGCGTGCGTGCGTGCGACGTAAACTTTTCAATCAAACAACATCTTCTCCTTAACCGCTTGGCAGATTTTCACCAAACTTCATAGGAATGATCCTTGGGTGGACCTCTTTCAAAGTTGTTCAAATCTTTTCGGTCCGCTGAATATGTAGGTCACCAGAGCTAAAAATAGATTTAAAAAGTGAAAACTTTAACAATCTTCTATGAAACCGCAAGGCTCAGACCTTTCATATTTGATATGTGACATTCTCTAGAGGTCCTCTACAAAGATTGTTCAAATTATGCCCCTGGGATCTAAACGGGCCACACCCTGGGGGTCACATGGTTTATATAGAATATATAGCAAAATGACTTTAAAAATCTTCTCCTCTGAAACCACAAGGCCCATAGGTTTCATATTTGGTATGTAACATCCTATAGTGGTCCTCTACAAAGATTGTTCAAATTATGCCCCTGGGGTCAAAACTGGCCACGCCCCGGGGGTCTCATTGTTTATATAGAATATATAGCAAAATGACTTTTAAAATCTTCTCCTGAAATTGCAAGGCCCAGTGGCTTCATATTTGGTATGTAACATTCTTTAGTGGTCCTTTACAAAATTTGTTCAAATTATGCCCCTGGGGTCAAAACGGGCCACACCCCAGGGGCCACATGGTTTATATAGAATATGTAGCAAAATTACTTTAAAAATCTCCTCCTCTGAAACCACAAGGCCCGGAGGTTTCATATTTGGTATGTAACATCCTATAGTGGTCCTCTACAAAGATTGTTCAAATTATGCCCCTGGTGTCAAAACTGTCCACGCCCAGGGGGTCACATGGTTTATATAAACTTATATAGCAAAATGTCTTAAAATCTTCTTCTCTGAAACCGCAAAGCCCGTAGGTTTTGTATTTGGTATTTAACATCCTATAGTGGTACTCTACAAAGATTGTTCAAATTATGCCCCATGGATAAAAACAGACCACACGCTATTGATCACATGGTTAATATAGACTTAAATAGCAAAATTCTTCTCCTCTGAAACCGCGAGGCCTAGAGGTTTCATATTTGGTATGTAACTTTGTATAGTGGTCCTCTACAAAGAGTGTTCAAATTATTCCCCCTGGGGTCAAAAATGGTCATGCCCGGGGGTCAGATGGTTTATATAGACTTGAATAGCAAAATGACTTTAAACATCTTCTCCCCTAAAACGGCAAGGCCCACAGCTTTCCTATATTTGTTGCATAGAGGTCCTCGCCAAAGATTGTTCAAATTATGTTGTGGGGTCAAATCTGGCCATCCCCCTGAGGGGTCACATGGTTTATATAGACTTAAATAGCAAAATGACTTAAAAAATCTTTACCTGAAACCGTAAGGCCCAGAGTTTTGTTCAAGGTTTTCAACTTATGCCCCTGGGATAAAAATAAGCCACGCCTCGGGGATGCAAATTCCAATTGGGTTACAACTTATCAGGTGAGCGTCCTAGGGCCCTCAGGGTCCTCTTGTTTAAGTAAAGTAGCAAGAATGTATAGTACTTCTTTGCTGTAAGTTTATGCCGTTGGAGAACTTTATACACCATACTATTCATCAAATTTTTAACCCTTACTTTTCGGATTTCAGTTGACCGACATTTTGGTGGATCGAAGCCCTTTGAAGACCAAGCAGACGACCAACGACCTTGTGAGTGTGTTTAATCGGACAACAAAGATGTCACTGAAAGGGAAGATTGGAGCAGAAATAAGCAAGGAAATCATTGGTACTTAAGTGTTTTTTGTAAGGCCAATATGTGGCAGAAATTCGGCCCCATTCACCCAGCTCTTTCCCAGCCATCCTGCTGTCATTAACAAAAAAACAAAACAATGTGGGATAACAGAGTTTTTTTTCACTTTGGGGGGAAAGGTAGCAGGGCCCATCAGATGGGGAATTTTACAGAAAAAGGGCAATTGTTTTTGTAGAAAAGAATTATTACATTTTTATATTCCACTTTGTTATAAAACATTAATGAATTGTTTTGCTACAAATGATTACTTAGATTATGCACAAACTTGATTTGATAAAACAAATTGCTGGGATTGTTTACCAAAAACCATCTTTCTTAGTCAAGTTTTGTCTGATTTTGGTCAAGTTTTTTTTCAAAATAAAGTTGACATTCTGAGGGGAATTTTAAGGTAAATATAGGGGAAAAATATACACTATTTCAGCAGGGGAATGGGGCCGAATTCTGCCCCAAATTAGCCATAAAAAACACTGGATAAACTAGCTCTCTTCCCACACTGGGATTAAGCCAACATGTGCAGTATAATAAGGTTATTTTGTTGATTTTAGTGGCATCATTTTGTGTTTGTGTTATTTAGTATTTTTAAATTTCTTTCGTCTCAAAAAAGGAGAGAAAATCTGAAGGTTTGGTTCTGGTTGCCTAAGTATTGCTAAATAAACTTGTATTTTTTGCATTTTTTCTGTACTAATCCAGTATTCTCATATTATATATTTTCCTCTTGGAAGTCATGTGTGCTTGCATAATATGGAAACCAATCAAACAATCAATTATCATATTTTTTAGTTAATATTGAGGTAAGTAGCATCATAAATAGTTTGGTTAACAGTTGACAAAAATAATGCGAAATAAATCTTGACAAAATTGTTACCGTTTATCTACAAAATGAAATATGACACCTTGTTTTCAAATAATAATAATTATAATAATACAGGCTATAAAAACAGTTTTAATACAGTGTAAATTATGAAACTTAAAAAGATGTTCATTTATTTGGCGAAAAATAACTGTTTTACTCAATTTGACTGACAATGCTTTTAGCCAGTCAGAAAGTCAGGATTGACAAGAGGTAAATGTATTTAGCTTATTCAGAAGGCAGAAATTCATTGGTTGATCGATGTGTCTTGTAAAAAAAATCATATTCTGTGAACAGTTTTTGTCAAGTGTTTCTGACATCTCCACACAGAAATGTTGAATGTCTTGAACTGATTTTTACCAATATTCAATGGCAAATGAATAGACTATCTTTAAAATCCTATACATACGTGTAAGTAGCATTAGACTAATAACAACCATAAAACAGACTAATAATTAGAATTTCAAAGAACTGGTCCTGGTCAACCGCATTTTAGTACCACCCTGTACCTGTGTTGACCATAGATCCTTCTCTAGAGACATGTCTGGTAAGGCAGGAAAGGCATACATTAAGGAATGTCTGGCCCCTCCATATTGTATTCCACTCAGTGTATTGGTCTACCATAAAATCTCTTATCATTATCTGCAATCTTTTCTCTCAGCCCAGCTGCTGACTGAGCAATGGCTGAATGCACTGTTTCAGTTCATGTCTACCTTTGCAGCAGTGTATTGATCTTAGGTAATAAGGGTTGCCACACTGTGACCACAGCAGGGGCCAATACACAGGAGTAAAATACCCCAGATTTGGAGGCAGGGGGTCAAATAAAGAAACTAGGCCTTTCAAACTGTTTTTGTCCGATATTGAGCATGGTGATAGAGCCAACAGTGAACTGTCGATTGGTCTCAACTTTCAGTGTTCTTTTTCAGATGTGGAACTTGACGCCAGTGACACTATCACTCTAGACATCAAGTTTGGAAATGTAAAGAAGCAAGATTTAGGGGAACAAGACCTTATTGATGAACTTAGCAACAGGTGGGTACAGTGATTTAAGCAAAGGTTTAGGATAACAAAAAGGTAAAGCGTGCGAATCAAAAATAGCAGGGAAAAAGCCGGAATACATTTTTGGACATTTTCTTGTAATATAACTGATAGAATAAGTCAAAGAACAGTGTCAGGTATAAGTCACACATACAAAAGCAAGTTAAGTCTGTCTGGGCATTATAATAAGATGTTACTTACTTTTGTAAACGTAAATAAAAAATCATATAGGTAAAAAAAAATACATTTACATGAATACTGAGATGAGGGTTTTGGGCCATTATGACCCTCTTCTTCTCCTTTTATTGACACAGGCATATAAACATGGACCATCCCTATGTGAAGGCAATCCGAGGGGACAAGAGGAACTCCCTGTGTATGATATCAGGCGTTGCATTTCTACCTGATGGAGGAACCATACACCGAGTCACAGACGAGGACCTAGAGGCAACTGCAAAAGCAGCTGTAAGTATGTGTATCATGGAGTATGAGCTGTAAGTATGTGTGTCATGGAGTATGAGCTTAAGTATGTGTGTCATGGACTATCAGCTGTAAGTATGTGTGTCATGGAATATCAGCTGTAAGTATGTGTGTCATGGAGTATCAGCTGTAAGTATGTGTGTCATGGAGTATGAGCTGTAAGTATGTGTGTCATGGAGTATCAGCTGTAAGTATGTGTGTCATGGAATATCAGCTGTAAGTATGTGTGTCATGGAGTATCAGCTGTAAGTATGTGTGTCATGGAGTATCAGCTGTAAGTATGTGTGTCATGGAGTATCAGCTGTAAGTATGTGTGTCATGGAGTATCAGCTGTAAGTATGTGTGTCATGGAGTATGAGCTGTAAGTATGTGTGTCATGGAGTATCAGCTGTAAGTATGTGTGTCATGGAGTATGAGCTGTAAGTATGTGTGTCATGGAGTATCAGCTGTAAGTATGTGTGTCATGGAGTATCAGCTGTTAGTATGTGTGTCATGGAGTATCAGCTGTAAGTATGTGTGTCATGGAGTATGAGCTGTAAGTATGTGTGTCATGGAATATCAGCTGTAAGTATGTGTGTCATGGAGTATCAGCTGTAAGTATGTGTGTCATGGAGTAAAAGCTGTAAGTATGTGTGTCATGGAGTATCAGCTGTAAGTATGTGTGTCATGGAGTATCAGCTGTAAGTATGTGTGTCATGGAGTATCAGCTGTAAGTATGTGTGTCATGGAATATCAGCTGTAAGTATGTGTGTCATGGAGTATGAGCTGTAAGTATGTGTGTCATGGAATATCAGCTGTAAGTATGTGTGTCATGGAGTATGACCTGTAAGCAGGGTTGTCAGGTTTTTGCCATGAGTGGAAAAAACCATGGTAAAAACCGGAAAAAACCGGCAAGGAAAAAACTGGGTGGCAAAAACTGGCAAAAAACAAATACAGTTTAAATTTAATGAGATAGGGTTCAATGTGTTTATATATGCACCTGGTGTTCATATTAAGTGGGGGAAAGGAGAAGACAGACATTTGACTTGAATGCCATGTCTGAGTCAAGACACCTGTTATGCAGCAAAAAACAGGAGAACAAAATCCAACTCAGGTGATAATGGCCTCTTTATTATTGAACTGGGGATACTGGGGCTAGCTAATGGGGCTGCTAATCACTGGAATGTTCCTCAGGGGAACAATTAATGGGTTCCAGAACAAACAGGTACTGAAATTTCAGAGCATGCACCACATTGGATTGTAGTTGTGTGTTAGGCATTCATCTGGCACTTAACATTAATGGGCATGTCCTTTTGGCCTATCATAGAGTTGCTTGCATCATTTTCATGGGTTTAAATTCTTCTAAGCCATTGTAAGACAACCATTCTGTTTCTGAATTCACTCACTATAACTACATGTACCTTCATCACTTGCATATAGATCTACAATAATTATGTCAACAAGAGGAGGAAGAAATAAAGACCCAGTATGGGACTTTTTCAACAAGGTAGAAAAAGATGGAAAGACTCTTGCCTGTTGCAAGAAGTGTGGTCATGAGCAAAGCAACAAAGCAGAGCGTATGAGAAAACACCAGAAGACATGCAGTGAGGTAGTTTCATTTGAATTAAAACGCTCTGCAGCAGAAAATCATGGCCTGGAAACTGAGACAAGCAGTGCTCCAGCTCCAAAGAAAAGAATTCAAACCGACTTGAATAACCAAGTGTTTGTGACATCGGAAGAAACCAAATTAAAGCTGGACTTACTTTTAGCCAAGTTCTTCTTTGCATGTAACATACCATTCTCAGGGAGTGAGCATGCTTCATTTAAAACTTTTGTGTCCACTCTGCGACCTGGATACAAGCCACCAACAAGAAAGAAACTGTCGG
This sequence comes from Congeria kusceri, assembly GCA_027627225.1. NCBI lineage: Eukaryota > Metazoa > Mollusca > Bivalvia > Myida > Dreissenidae > Congeria > Congeria kusceri. The sequence goes on along the minus strand of CM051040.1, from coordinate 11,302,545 downwards.
GACCACTACTTGATTCTGTTACAGAAGAGCTACAGTTGCAGGTGAAGGCACAAATTGAAGGCAAAGACTGTACTCTTATTGAAGATGGCTGGAGTGACTGCCATAATGATCCTGTGACGGCTACGTGTGTCCATGTTGATAAGAAAGCATTCTTCATTGATGCCAAGTCAACAGGAGCAACAAGCAAAACAGGGGAAAACCTCCGGGATATGTGTAAAGAATCCATCAAAAAGGCATCGTCTTTATATGGATGTACAGTAAAGAATATTGTGACAGATAACGCCAAGAACATGGAAAAAATGCGACGGCTTCTTCATGAGGAAGACAATGACTTGCTTGTGTATGGATGTAATGCCCATTTACTGAATTTGCTAGGACAAGATATTACACCATCATCTGTAAGGAAACATGTTGTTGAAGTGCAAAAATACTTCAGAAATCACCACCAGCCCAGCTCATGGCTGGGTGAATGTGAAGGGAGTGTAAAGCCCCAGCTGCCTGGGGACACAAGGTGGAACAGTCAACTGACCTGTCTTGATACATTTCTGAGAAACAGAGAGTTCATGATAAGAATTACTCAGGAACATGGTGACTCTACTGACTCCAACATAGCAAGGAAAGTTAATGATTTCAATTTGTACCAGCAGGCAAAAGATCTCCACAAACAAATGCGACCAATATCTGAAATGTTAGATCGCATTCAGGGTGACTCTGCCAATGCTGCTGATGCCTGCGATGCTTGGTTCACTCTACTTCACCACCCAGATCTGAATGAGCACAAAGATGTCATTAATAGTAGAATGAATCAAGCCCTTCAGCCGTTCCATTTGGCAGCATATCTTCTTCATCCAAAATACAAAGGTGCACATCTTAGTGATAAACAAAAAGAAATTGCAAGAAATTGGATCACACAGAAAAACGAGTGTTACATCTCCTCAGTCATCAGCTTTGAGGCCCAGGCTGAACCATATCCATCCTCTTTCTGGACGACTTCGGCAACAAGCATGGATAGCTGTGTTTGGTGGAAGGCTGTGAACAATTCAAACTTTCTGCCAGGATTTGTTGATTAGACTACAAAAACTGCCCGCAAGTTCTGCTTCAGTTGAAAGAGTGTTTTCAAACTTCAGCCATATACAGTCCAATCTAAGGAACCGGCTTGGGATCGAAAAGGCAGGAAAACTTGTTTTCTGCTACTGAATGCTGAGAGGTTCACAGGAGCTGGAGTACTGATTTTCGTATCATAATCACACAATGTGCAAAGTTGAAGGGAGTAGATGGTGTACCTGGAATAATTATTCCAATAATAAGTTTGTCAAGTTTCACTTTTTATTGAAAATATGCATATATTCAATGGTAAAAAGTGCATGTATTTGTTAATTGAATTGGAATAAAGCAGTTTAAACGTATTGTTTTCAATGTCTATAGATTTTGCCATTTTTGCCGGTTTTTTCCAGTTTTTGCCGGTTTTTTCCAATTTTTGCCATCGGGAAGGAAAAAATATGTTTTTTCCGGAAAAAACCCAACCCTGCCTGTAAGTATGTGTGTCATGGAATATCAGCTGTAAGTATGTGTGTCATGGAGTATGAGCTGTAAGTATGTGTGTCATGGAGTATGACCTGTAAGTATGTGTGTCATGGAGTATGAGCTGTAAGTATGTGTGTCATGGAGTATGAGCTGTAAGTATGTGTGTCATGGAGTATATTAAGAGCATGACGACTTGCCTATGATTCCATTCTTGAAAACTCGTTTGTTTGCAGTTGTGCCTGACCCCATTTTTTTTACCCCCCGCCACTATAAGTGTTATTGCTATCTATAAAACACCATTTAAAACGCACACATTTACCATTTATTTTGTTTTATTGTGCTCTATGTTGATCGAAAAACACATACATAGCCGCCCACCTCTAAAACACATACATAGCCGCCCACCTCTAAAACACATACATAGCCGCCTACCTCTAAAACACATACATAGCCGCCCACCTCTAAAACACATACATAGCCGCCCACCTCTAAAACACATACATAGCCGCCCACCTCTAAAACACATACATAGCCGCCCACTCTAAAACACATACATAGCCGCCCACCTCTAAAACACATACATAGCCGCCCACCTCTAAAACACATACATAGCCGCCCACCTCTAAAACACATACATAGCCGCCCACCTCTGAAACACATACATAGCCGCCCACCTCTAAAAATCAGGTCGCGCGACTGCAAAAAAATTAATTCTTTAAGAATGGCCTGACTGGTAGAGATTACTGCAGGCAACTAAACAACCAGAGAAGGTTCTCCCGTGGGAAAGTGATTTTTAAATCCATAAAAAGTTTTGTGTCTTTAAAACAGCATTTTTGAGTGGAAGTGGCTCTAAAACAAATATAAACTTTTTTTCTTAAAGGACTGTAAAAAGAATTATGGGTTAGGCAAACTGTTATTTTCTGATGGGAAGGCAGCCAAATTGTTATCATAACCCTGTGTGTGTGTGATTTCTTTGAGAATATGTTTGATCGTAAGAAGTAGCATCAGATTTTATTGATCAATACAGTTGATATAGAGGATATTTGTTGATTTTGTTAAATGTTTAAAATTTATTTCACGAGTGATTATAGAAAAAATATGTTCACGAGTGGCGTAACCACGAAAGAGTTCACGAGTGTCAGGTTAATGCATCAGAGCTATAATAGGTGTTGAATGTTGCAGCTAAGAATTAATGATGTATTTCAGCCTGCTCATGGGGCTAATGCTAGTACAGGCGTGGAGTACGTGAAAGATCGTGACATCGGTCTGGCCAAGGACACAGCAGTTGCTTATAACGTGCATGAGCTGGACATAGACGCAAACACCGGGGGGATTCAACTTGTGCTTGCAAAAGGTATTGACAGATTGCAGTTTCTTTCATAACCATGCCTACTCAGATCAGTGGCCGGCGTTGTATTCCCCATCCCTTTGCATGTTTGAGTGATGTTAAAGTCAGAAAATATTTATTCAGCAAATAATTTTTATAATTCCACAGATTTTAATAATTTATTCATCCCTATCTGAAAACAAACTACAAGACCTCACAGCATTTCCAAAGTTTATGTGAATTCCCTACGATGTTTACTGTCATGTGTAAGGTAAAAATGATCTGAAAAGCACATGTAATGTTTTTTGCCACTGTTATTTGTGGACTTTCACTTAATTTTGATTCGCAGACAAGCATGGTGGTTTCCGAACATGCATGGGCTACGATGAAGTCGATGCAGGACCTGGGGACGTATCACCTACAGTAGGTAAGTCGTAAGGTCGCATGGTCGCAAGTTGTATAATGGATATACCGTATACGGTGTAAGTCTCTTAGGTCGCAAGGTCAAAGTTATATTATGGATATGATGTAAGCCTTGAAGGTGTGTGTGTGTGTGTGTGTGTGTAGTGAATTTTTCTGAGTGCACCGGGATTCTCTCCCATATGGCCATCAACCCCAGAAGACTTGTTAGTTAGGTTGAGGGGGATAGTGCAAGATACATGAGACACCCCATTTCAGAGGCTACCCTGGGTCTTTTAGTGCCGGTGTGAAGCACCTAGTACACTGCACCTCGGTTTAAAGTCTTATGCGAAAGACGAGTTAGTAGGTCAGGGTGTAGCGGGTGCTCGAACCTGCAACCCCTGGGTTGTGAAGCTAGTGCGTTACCACTAGACCACGGATCCGCTTTAGCCTTGGAGGTCAGAGGTTAAGGTTGTGTAATAGATTAGATGTAGTTTCTGCCGTAAAGGTCAAAAGTCAAAGTTGTGTTATGTATTTGGTGTCTGCCTTGAAGGCCAAAGATTAAAGGTGTATTATAGATTTGGTGTCTGCCAAAGTCAATATTGTGTCGTGTACACTGAAAAGCATTTCTAACCGAACACAACATATGTGATAAAGTGGTTAATTTTAAGGAAAATATTTCCAAACGTACACAACGATTCAATCAGTGATATACATGTCTGCCTGTTAAGTTTAAATACATTTCATTCACCATTTGTCGAAAACCAAACAAATTAAAGCAAGCAGTCGAATATGAAAATTCACAAAATACTGTGATGATAATCCTGAACAATACTGTGATGATAATCCTGAACAATACTGTGATGATAATCCTGAACAATACTGTGATGATAATCCTGAACAATACTGTGATGATAATCCTGAACAATATTAAACAATTGTTAAGTGTTTGAACGTTCATACAAGAAAAGATGATGATTGATATTTATGTGTGTTTACTTCAGTTGTTCTTGAGACGTGCATTCAACACATGTAAACTTCTGTTAACTACAAATTCATTGATCCCAACATTTAAGTGAGCATCTATGGAACCAATTGTATAAGCGAACCACACACTATTTAAATCGGGTTGAAATGTCAGAGGCGTCTGATGTTAAATGAGTGCGCATAAAAAAAAAGATGGTTTGTATATGTTTTGTCCTTTCATGAGTCTTACAATATGCAGATACCTAATAAAATAAAAATTACGCATTTTCAAAAGCAATATTGATTACTATTTATCCATTAATGGTCACATGCCTCCTGTAATTCCATCAGCGGCATTTTGTGAATTTGTATTTTTGACTGGTTGTTTTAACTTCTTTTTATTAAAAATTGAGTATTTAATCAGATACCATTTTACAGGCGGGTGCATATGTCATTAATTTAATTGTTGTGAAAATTTGATAACATTTTTTTGAAAATTAACCTTTCCTTGAAAATTATCCATGTTATAAAAAACTATATGTGAGTGTCGAGTTATAAGTGCTGTTCACTCTGTTCAGTGTATATGGTGTCTGTCTTGTCAGTCAAATTTGTGTTGGATATGATTTTGCTGTCTTGTCAGTCAAATTTGTGTTGGATATGATTTTGCTGTCTTGTCAGTCAAATTTGTATTGGATATGATTTTGCTGTCTTGTCAGTCAAATTTGTGTTGGATATGATTTTGCTGTCTTGTCAGTCAAATTTGTGTTGGATATGATTTTGCTGTCTTGTCAATCAAAGTTGGGTTGGATATGATTTTGCTGTCTTGTCAATCAAAGTTGGGTTGGATATGATTTTGCTGTCTTGTCAGTCAAATTTGTGTTGGATATGATTTTGCTGTCTTGTCAATCAAAGTTGGGTTGGATATGATTTTGCGTTAAAGATTGAATGTTAAAGTTGTGTAATGAATTCTGTGTCAGCCTTGAAATTCTGGAGATTTCTTTGTTTCAGATTTTCAGCTGGGCAGGGCACGGGAGGTATTTTTTCATTTCCTTGACCTTGACCCCAAAACTAGGTCAGAGGTCAATGAGCATCTGCTGAAACTAATGGAAAACCCCCGGGATGTGGTCGTTATTGCAGACTTGGTAAGTGAAATTGGTACAGTTTAGTTTGTATCTAGCTACTGCATAAGGTCTTCAGATATGAAGCAAGATACTTGCGTCTTAACAGATTAACCGATTTTACATTTTCTAATGCATTTATGGTTAGGAATAATTCGTATAATGAATACAAAGTAAAAGATTTATTTATGTTTTTATGTTTTATAATCTTTTAAAACAAACATGGGTTTGGCATTGAATATTTGGGTTTTTGATTTGCATTGCTTACAATTCGGTGTATTGTGATGCAGTTGTTGACATTTTCTTTAGCTCTAAGGGTTATGCAGACATTAGAGGTTATATTAGGTGTATGGATCTTTGTTTACCTTTTGAGGTTTAATGTAGAATTTTTAGTATTCTGGGTTTCATGTAGCATTTGGGTTTTTGTTCAGCATTTGGGGTTTTGTTCAACATTTGGGGTTTTGTTCGGCATTTGATGTTTTGCTCAGTATTTGGGGTTTTGTTTAACATTTGGGGTTTTGTTTAACATTTGGGGTTTAGGTTTGGAATTGTGGTTTTGTTTAGAATTTTTTGCCTTGTTCAACATTTGCAGTATATTTTGGAAGGGGTTTAGTTTGACATTAAGGGTCACATAGAGCAAGATTTTGAACATCAGTGTTCATATCACTACATGTGCATGATGTATTTTAGTTACATTGTTATGAAAGCAGAACTTTGCAATCCTTCGTAAAGCAGGTCTGTATATTAAAGGCTCTTACAAGGTGTGACCACATGTAGGTAAACAAAACATTTAAAGTTTAATTTACAGTAAAAATGGCACACACAGAAATAATGCAATATGATGCGAAAGACTTAAATATTTCCATAAAATAAATGGTAATTTAGCTGTTTGAAATTCATTTTATTGTTTACATTTTCAACATTATAAAACAAGCCGAAGTTCTTCGTGTTTTTTGTAGATTTTGTTCAGCTTGCCGAATGTTAATGGTGAATTCTGGGCTTAGTGTGAGGTTTGGCATGGTTTTAACCTGTTTAAACCCCCAATGCTTTGCATTGACCGTTCCAAGGCAGTGAACCGAATCATTTTGTGTTGAGCATATTGTACTGTATTGTACTGGCAATTGGTCAACTTGCCTAAAATAAAGGACCAGGAGATGTTTAAAAGAGTTTCTCTCCTGGCGATGTTTCTTCGGTTTCATTTATCCTATGTTTAAAACACTTAATAGCCTGTGGTTTAATTTCTTGTGCTCATTTCTTACGCTGCAATGCACTTCAAAACATCTTGTCTTCAAACTATGTTAGTTTACACAAGTCCACACTTAAGTCAAGAGCTTGTTATGGTATTAATTGCCTGAAATCGGAGAAATGAAACAAGTGCTGGTTTCGGAGAAATGAAACAAGTGCTGGTTTTCCTTATATATCATAAATTGTAAATCTGCAACATTTAAAAGTTGTATGCATATTGCATCCTACACTTGACACCTAAATCTTGCTATATAAATGCTTCATGAATGTTCTTTTTCATGACCATATCCAGTTTATACAAAATACAAATAAAGTTATCTTTTTGCATTTATAACAAATAAAACCTTGAAATTATTCAAACACAAAATTAATTAATGAATAAACAATTTTTGATTGTACTATATTTTACGTTGTTATTTATTGCATTAACACTTTTCAGTTGAACAACGTTGAAGCCGGGCAGGAGGTGAATAACTCTGTCAGTGACCTAGCTAAGAGAGTGGTCTCCCCTCGTGAAGTGTGGCAGTACGTCCTGGAACAGGCGGGGTTCAGTGTTGTCGTACGTGGTGAAATACCCTTTTTGTTATTTTACAGGGTGGCCACAATATAGCCAAACTGTTTTGCAGTCTGTTGCTGTAAGCTAAAATCCTATCGCAATATATTATAAAACATAATCATAAATCATGAAAAAGAAAATCAAATGCCCATTTAATCAGAGTATATTTTAATGTAAGAATTAAAGTGAGTAGGCTCATTTACTTAGTGGGTAGACCTTTAAAGTACTGACAGAGAGACTGTATTTGGGTAGACCTTTAAAGTACTGACAGAGAGACTGTATTTGGGTAGACCTTTAAAGTACTGACAGAGAGACTGTATTTGGGTAGACCTTTAAAGTACTGACAGAGAGACTGTATTTGGGTAGACCTTTAAAGTACTGACAGAGAGACTGTATTTGGGTAGACCTTTAAAGTACTGAACACAGAGACTGTATTTGGGTAGACCTTTAAAGTACTGACAGAGAGACTGTATTTGGGTAGACCTTTAAAGTACTGAACACAGAGACTGTATTTGGGTAGACCTTTAAAGTACTGACAGAGAGACTGTATTTGGGTAGACCTTTAAAGTACTGACAGAGAGACTGTATTTGGGTAGACCTTTAAAGTACTGACAGAGAGACTGTATTTGGGTAGACCTTTAAAGTACTGACAGAGAGACTGTATTTGGGTAGACCTTTAAAGTACTGACAGAGAGACTGTATGTATTAATAATAATATTGGAATCTCTCCTGCGGCAATATTTTGTAATGACGAAAGTCTTATTGCAATACACTGAGGAAAACGCATATTGCAATACTATACAATAATGGAATATTGTTGCCTCTGACTCTAGAAAACAGGGAAAACAGGACAAAGGTCTGAAAATAATTCCCTGATGGACAAAATCAAGGAATTTGATTTTTTTAATCAGGGAAAAATTGGGGACTTAAACCAAAAGTGAAAAAAAAATGTGAAAGTGAGAAAATGAATTATAGATTCTTAGAATTAAATTGACAATTCAACAAGGTTCATTTATATGTATAAAAAAAAGTTTACAGAAGTAAAACTGGCTTGATGGGAGATTAGCTTTCAAATAACACTCAGTGTTTTTTTTATGGCCAATTTGGGGCCCAAATTCGGTCCCATTCCCCTGCTTAAAAGGTATATATTTTTCCCCTATATTTACCTTAAAATTCCCTTCAGAATGTAAGCTTTATTTTGAATAAAAAATGACCAAATTTGTACAAAAATTGAATAAGATAGAGGAATTTTCGTAAACTATCACAGCAATTTTTCATCAAACCAAGTTAAAGAAATTATCATTGGTAGCAAAAGAATTGATCAATTTATGTTTTATAACAAAGTAGAATATAAACATGTAAATGTACTAACAATGCTTTTAGGAAACACAATCCCCTATTGCCGTAAAATTCCCCATCTGAAGGGCCCCGTCACCTTCTGCCCAAAGGAAAAAAGCCCCACTGATGTCTCTTAAACAACTAGGCACCTGTTGTGCCAGTTATCTGACAGTGTCAGGGAAAATCACATTTCGGTCAGGGAAATGTCAGGGAATTTTACTTCCGATTTCATTGGCCGCCCTGTTTTATTGTGTACTCAATTTAAAGATAATTGTTTTAAACTTACTGATTAGCAATTTTTATCACGCTAAATCAAGTAATTAAGCAAACCTTATTATACCCCCACAAACAAGGTTTATGGGGGGGGGGGTATATAGGAATGAGCTTGTCGGTCTGTTGGTTTTTGGTTTCAAGAAAGGCTTGACATATTCAAATAATTTTTTGTAAATATGTGTAACATTATAGAATACAGGTCAAGTTCGATGTTGGTTACAAACCACTAAATTTTGACAGTTATGGCCCCTTTTCGACTTAAATTCCCTAAAAACATGGTTTCCGGATGATAACTCAAGAAAGGCTTGGCATATTCAAATAATTTTTGGTAAAAAGACGGGTCAAGTTCGACTTTGGTTACAAACTACTAAATTTTGACATAGTTATGGCCCTGTATTTGACTTAAATTCCCTAAAAACATGGTTTCCTGATGATAACTCAAGCCTGGCTTGAAATATTTAAATAAATATTGGTACACATGTGTAGCATCATTAAATACAGGTCAAGTTCGACTTTGGTTACAAACCACTTAAGTTTGACACAGTTATGGCCCCCCCTTTTTTGACTTCAATTCCCGAAAAACATGGACAATAACTCATGAAAGACTTCACATATTTAACTTATTTTTGGTGCATAGGTGTATCATCATAAAATACAGATGAAGTTACTAACCACTATATGTTGACAGAGTTATTGCTCCTATTGAAATTAAATTTTTCCAAATACACTGTTGACCATTCACAAATTAAAGCATTCTCTCTGTCTGCTTCTTTCGAATGGATGCCATAGTTTTGTGACAAGGCTATATTGTGGGGGTATATCCGTCACTCATGTGACACTTCTGGTTTAATTTACTTCATTAGAAAACAAAGTAAAATGTATGTAAATATATAGTGGAAATAGTTTGTTATGTCCCCCTAGCAAATAGTTCGGGTACCCAGGTCATTGGTGCAATTGTGCTGATTTCGCAGGCAATATTTTTGTGATACAAATGTTTATAAAAAAACGTATGAGGGGTGTCGTGAGAAAACCTGTCTTAATGCCTGTGAGTAAAGTGTCGTCCCGGATTAGCCTGTGCAGTCCGCACTGGATGGCACTTTTCACCTTTATGGTATTTTCTGTTTCAAGGATGTCTCTACTAACCATAAATCCACTTTAGGCGGAAAGAGCCGTCCTGGATCAGCCTGTGCGGATTGCACAGGCTGATCCGGAACAACACTTTATGCACATGCATTAATCCCGGTTTTCCCACGACGAGCCTCATATGTCATAAAACATGCAATGACTAAGACGAAGATAATTTATGGAAGTCGTGGGGACCGGCAAGAAAACTTTTGAGCCATGACAACTTCGAGCTAAATGGAGTTAGAGAATGTGTACTTTTACATGTATGGGCGGTAATCCAACTATTGCTATTCTATTGCGACCGAAGCGTGTTTGAGCCAGACATTTAACAATATTTTAAAACTGTAACTGAGACACTTTGAGAATTCAGAAAATTTTACCTTTGTGAATGTGAGCCAAACAGATTTATATGAATATAAAGCAATAAAATATTGGTCCCTTGAAGCAACTTTGAGCCAACTTTGAAATTCGAGACAAGTTTGAGGCATCGAAAGTCGACTGTATTTCATGCGTTAAGTAATGGTTATAGAGTGAACATTTGTATATTAGTTATGCTTATACTGTGCATAGTATTGGTATCACTACAGCAGTGCTCCAGATAAGCTTCTGTACTGGGGATAAATGTACACTCTGTCCAGAATGTATGTACAATATGTGTATGATATGTGGTAGTAAGTTTACATCCAACAAAACATTACGATACATGTATGTTGAAAAAACTGAGTATTATTAAAATAATCCTTATTAATGTAATAACAGTATTTGAATACAGCAATGTTACAAATAAGTCTTTTTTAGACTTTTATTGTTAATGACTTAACATATCAACTGCACATTCAGGTAGGCACACCTATCAAACTTCCATCTTCTGTCTTCCAGTCACTAAAATTTGACATTTGGTACTCAAACATAATTGGGCTTAAACGTACACCCAAATTTTTTTTTCTCTGCGTTTCTTCCATTTGTGTGTGCATAATTTACACGTGTACACACCTTATTTGGGCTTCTGACTCGGTATTAAAACCAAATAATCTAAGACAAATTTTTTGTTTGCAGGATGACAATCTGGTTATCCCGCAGTCCACAGCGAAGGTTACGATGTTTGGAGAGTTCTTTGATGCGGCCACAGTCCTGGAGGAATCCCTACTGGAGCTTGTCACATCTCTGTCCTCCACCCATGCTGATAAGATCCTCACAGTGGTGAGTGCGGGTGTTTATTTTTTTTCGAAGATTGGGGTATATCATTGGGCGGGTGGCGTGACGGCTTCAACTTTTCGTTTCAGCTCTCTAACTCGAGAACGGATTGAGCTATTGTGATGAAACTAAATACATAAATACGTTTTATTAAGACCTCACTTGGAATTGCATATGGGGTGGGTGGGGTCAAGGTCATGGTCACCGTTACTATAAAATAGAAAAACAGTTTCAGCTCAATAACTTGATAAGGCATCTAGATATTTTAATGAAAGTTTATACATAGATACCTTATATCGAGACCTTGCTTGGGATTGCATATGAGATGGGTGGGGTCAAAGTCAAGGTCGCCATTGCTAAAAATAAAAAACTGTTTCCGCACAATAACTTGTTAACCCATCGAGATATTTTAATGAAACTTCATACATATATACCTTATACCAAGACCTCGCTTGGGATTGCATATGGGGTGGGTGTGGTCAAGGTCACTGTTACTAAAAATAGAAAAACGGTTTCCGGCTCAATAACTTGAAAATGCATAATGATATTTTATTGAAACCTTATATGGTAGTAATGCAACGGTATCCAAAATATTTGATCGGATCGAATCCAGTTTAAGATTTGCTGTTCCGTCAGCGGCTTGACATTTTGGATCGGATCCGGATCCATTGTAGTTTTAATTAACAAACAGTTCCAGTTATACCATGTTATATTTCTATCTAATTACTTGCAAGATATCCAAAGATCCGAACATTTAGAATCTTATTTGGATTCAGATTCGAGGACAAAATTTGGATTCGTTGCATCCCTAGGTCAAAGTCAAGGTCACCGTTACTAAAAAAAATGTTTCCGCTCAATAACATGAGAATGAATTTAGATATTTTAATCAAACTTCATACTTATTTCGAGACCTCGCTTGGGATTGTATATGCAGTGAGTGTGGTCAAGGTCAACTACCATTACTAAAATTAGACAAACAGTTTCAGCTCAATACCAAGAGAACAAATTGAGATATTTTAATGAAACTTTATATGTAGATTATCTTATATCTAGTTCTCTAGGTTACCATTACGAAAAATGAAAAAACGGTTTCCACTCCATAACTTGAGAACGAATTTAGATATTGTAATGAAACTTCATATGTAGATAACTTATATTGAGACCTCGCTTTGGATTGGAAGGTCAAGGTCACCATTTTCTAGCCATAGGTGTATGACTTTCACCTTGCACCCAGAACTTTCATTCATTATTGTGCTGACTTTCATGCATTCTGTTTGAAAAATTAGGTTTTCGTGGAATTTCCACGTTGCTTGTTTTGTATTAGTATTTTTATAAGAAGTTGTGTGAAACTAATAAAATGACAATAGATAGAACCAAATAATATGACGATGGAAAACAACAATGTTTGGACACATTTTTTTGCTGTCTTTTTTCATTGTTCTATTTGCATGTAGCAGTCAATAGAAATATTATTGTCCTACATATGCCTTGTTTGCCTGCTTTATCTGATACTAGTTTTGAAAACATTTAATAAACGTATGAAATTATAATAATGTACACGTTCAGTTTTAATCGGAACTGCTGCTAATGCTGGGAACTGTAATGTCTTTATTTCCATAATTCACACCGTTTCTGTTTCGGATTCTTTAGTCGTATGGCCAAACAAAAAAACTGCGTGTTTCGGGCACAGTCTCAAAAAAAGATAGGGTAGGGATGGAGTTTATTTAATTTTTTTTAGTCTAGCCACAAAAGCGAAACGAATCGCAAACACTTAATGGGCAATACTATTAAAACATGAAGAGATCCAGAATACTCAATAATATAAAGCGCTTTTTCGACACAGATTATCTTGTTTATCACGAAAAATCTAGAAAAATAAATATCTGACGAATTCAGATTTCACGGAAACTATTGTTTCTTAAACTGTAGTGTCGGAGGGTTTTTGCTAGGTAGGGTCGAGTTGCCCGAAACACAAAACTTTTTTGTTTTAGCCTAACCAATACATACACTACATGCATACACAACAACAAGAATAGGTAATGATGTCACAAAAGGCAACGCGCTGTAGTGATTATGATTGCTCAGGATAAAACAGACACCACAGTAAATTGAATGGTTAAAGGGCTCTCATTTGACTGAATTTGGGGCTGAAATGTGGCGCTTCGTGAGAAAACCGGACTTAATGCATGTGCGTAAAGTGTCATCCTGGATGAGCCTGTGCAGTACGCACAGGCTAATCCGGGACGACACTTTCCACCTAAAGTGGATTTATGGTTAGAAGACACTTCATTGAAACAGAAAATACAATAAAAGCAGAAAGTGCCGTCCTGGATTAGCCTGTGCGGACTGCACAGGCTAATCCAGGACGACACTTTACGCACATGCATTAAGACCGTTTTTTCCATGACGCGCCTCAAATATATTTTTCCCTATATTAATCTTAAAATTCACCTTTAGAATGTCCCAGCAATTTTTCATAAAACCAAGTTTGTGCACGATCTAATTCATTATTTTGTGGCATTTCCCCTTTGCCAGGGCCCCGGCCCCATTCCCCTATTGTGGAGTGAGAACCCTGGGTTAATGCGACTATGTCAACGAAACATTGGTTTCCTATTGCACTACATGTATAAATGATACTAAATATTAGAAATTTGCTATATTAAGACATGTACATTAAATAAAGAATAAATAATACAAAATGATATGTTTAATAAAACAGAAATTTAAATTCTTAAAATGTAAATGTTAAAATTAAAACCCCAAGCTGGTATCGAACTCACGAAGAAGCCATACAAAGAAATGACTTGAACCATTTTAACCATTTGCTCTATTCTGCTTTATAAGGAAATATGTGTAAACTATGGTTATATAAAATACACACAATTCTGACATCAAAATGTAAACAAGAAAAGTGCCAAACAAACACGACCTGTATTATAGATTGATTTTTATCTCAAAATGTGAAAACTTCTTTCCCATTATATATACATTACCTGATTTTTATCTCAAAATGCGAAAACTTCTTTCCCATTATATATACATTACCTTATTTTAACCGTTGTTATATACCATTATTAATGTCTTAATTTCATATTTTTTAAATTAACTACCCCCTTGAGGCCCTTTTCCTTGACATTGTCCCTTATATGTTCATGTTTTTTTCAGCTGAAGTATGGCATTCAAGGTACGTCTGTTACCGACGAGAGCATTGTCACAGACGTCATGGGTGATCCAACCAGTCACAAGATGCTGGCGCACCTGAAATATTGCCTGAACGAGGCGGGGGTTATCGGGGCCCCCACAGAAGTGCCCTTCTGCATAGATGCCTTGTATTGGATCCTGTTTGCCTTGTATGGAAAATAGGGTGGTGTGATAGAACAATGGAATTTGATCAACATCTGATTTTGGTCTTTAAAAAGTCAGAATTTTGTTGTATGTTGGTGATTTATTGGGAAAGAAATGTTGTAGATGTTCCTTGTTTGAGATATAAATGAGAAGGTTATATAAAAGTGATAAGTCATGTGTTTTTGTGGCAAAGACAAGATGTTAGTATCCATTTTTAAAGCTTGACTCGCTCGCGATGTAAAGTAGTAGTTAAGCTCGCAGATATACCATGACAGAAAACATTTCGCTACCTTTGGATTATAAGGGCCAATGTTACATGTGTAAAAGGTGCAGATAGGAGCTCGTAATACTAAGGTGAGGACATGCAAGGTTGCATTTTTATGTAAGATTACAGTTGTATTAAAAATACATTATTGATATTTTGTCTTTGATGCAACATATTGTATTTATGTAAACCTGTTAAATCATGTATTATTCTTACCTGCATGGAACCATATAAAGGAATTATAATTTGTGTTCTTTTATGTGAGTAATTAGCTGCATCATGAGTTTATATATTGTATGCTTGAGCTTTCTATCCAGTGTGTTCTTAACAGTCAGATATACATGTGCTATTTTGAAACCTTAGGCGTAAAAAATATATCATTATGTTTGTTTCAGGTTACCCGACCTACCCTAAAAAATGCCCCCACCCTAGAACATTTTATTGAGTTTGTCAGGTATTTTTTGTTTTATTTACTTTATTCCAATAAATAAATGTGTTTTGAATAAATAAGTGTTTTACTTTAATAGCATCAACTTCAAAGCCATGTTTATTGATATTTCCAACATGTTTTGAATATTCCTTCATAGTGTTTTATCCAGGAAGTCTGAGGGCATGGCGCAATATATTCGAAAAGGGCATTTTAGCGCGCTGTGACCTTTTAAAAGGGCACATGTGTTTCAGTATATTGGCTTTGAGTATCATAATATATTTATTATTAATTTAAGTGATTTATGTACTTCTAATGCACACATACACCTTTGAAAAAACAGATGAAATTTCAGAACAAATGTTTTATTGTGAGTTATATATTTTTATGCAATAAACAGTATAGCAAAACTTTAACAGAATACATCGTCAAAAATAGAAATCTGTAATATAAATCAAAAATAGAATCTGTAATGGAAACTTCTGTGTGGGGCAATTTTAAATGACAAGTCCGTGGATATTTAGTAGGGGCTAGTATTTCTCGACATTTGGGGCCCAAAAGGTATTGACAGGTAAATCATATTTGACACGTATATCAATATACAACTTGTTTCCCTTTCACATCTGTCACATCATTCAAGTCTCCAGACAGGGAACCCCACTATTTGACTGGAAGTTAAGATGCTAAAGGTTTTGTCCATTAAGTACATTTAAATAAAAATAATATATCACCTAAATATATATTAGTTTCTACACATACATACTAAAAGTCCATTTTTCAGGTGTCAATATTTGCAATTTTACATTTTCGCAGCGCTAAAAGTATTTGCCAATTGAAATAATGAACCGTATTTAATAAAAAAATCAACCCATAACGAACACGGATAGAAAGAGCGGGACTGTCAAATCTACGAGTTGACCTTCTGTATGTTAATCGAATACGCATCATATATTAGGCCTAAATGTCGCCACAATAGTACAGTAATCTCTTAAATCAAATCGCTTAGAAATTTCTGTCTGCAACAAATCGAGCACAGTAATCGTTTTAGTCAAATCGATTAGAAATGCATGTATGCAATAAATCGAGCACAGTCAGAGCCACAATAACAGAAAACAGCGGGTGTCCTTTTCGCAGACAAAGGGCCGATACAATTGGTCAAGAGGCAATTAAGATCGTAATAGATTAGGGCGAGTGGGGGCTTTTTCCTTTGAAACGGGCAAAGTGGCACTTCACAAAAGGGCCATGGCGCCGGGCCGCGCAAAAAGGGCCTGGATAAAACACTACCTTCAGTTTTAGAATCTTTAAGTAGACCAGTTATCAAATAAGAATAATAACATATTTTTTATACGCCTTATCAGAACATATCTTTTTTTGTAAGTTATTAATTAACTTATGCTTGGTTTCTCAGTTGACCTACAATACAGCTCAAATGATACAAGTATTTCTCTCTTCAATGCTAAATCAGAATTTTTTATTCACATTAATATTTAACGTATTGTCAAACGAGCTAGTGGTTGCTGACATGCACCACGAAATTATGTTGCAAAATTTCATTTGTTTGATAGTATGGTTTATTAAATTTAAAACTTAATAATTTTGTGGTGATGTTTCTTGATGTACATCGGGTTAACTCTATTTCGACTATGGCCTACTCAGAGTCTACTTGCATCTAACTTGATCAGTGATGAACCATTACCTGCAAATAGCACAATTCTTTTTTTTGTGTTTGAGCCATAGTGTGTATTTGAATTATTAACACACTTCATGTACAGTAAGTCCATTTATTATGATTCATTATCACATAGTCAATCTGCCTTCTTTTCGAGCATTACTGGTATTACTATGCCCCCGGGGTATATTGGTTTATTAATGTCTGTCGGTTGGTCTGTTGGGCGGTCGGTCTGTTGGTTGGTCGGTAGACCACTTTCATTTCTGTTCTCTAAGTTTGACAGTTTTGATCTGATCTTCATGAAAATGTTTGTGGCCATAATATCTAGGTCATTTAAAAAAATTAGCCAAATCGCCCATGGAATTGAGGAGTTATGGCCCTTTAATTATCTAAAATTGGCCTTTTTAGCGGTTTCCTCTAAGTCAGTTTTCATCAAATCTTCACCAAACTTCATGAAAATGTTTGTAATAATAATATCTAGGTCAAGTTTGATAATCAGCCCAATCGCCCCAGGAATTGTGGAGTTATTGCCATTGAATTTTCTGAAATTGGCCTTTTTATCGGTTTTGGCTCTCTAAGTCAAACAGTTTTCATTCTATCTTTGCCAAACTTCATGAAAATGTTTGTTATAATAATATCTCGGCCATGTTTGATAACCAGTCAAATCTGCTCAGGAATGGTGGAGTTATTGCCCTTAAATTATCTGAAATTTGCCTTTTTAGAGGTTTCCGCTGTCTTATTCCACCACTGTTCATCCAATTTTCACCACATTTCTTGAACATGTTTGTGAGCATAATATCTTGTCCAGGTTTAATATTCAGCCAAATGGCCCCAGGAATTGTGGATTAATGGCCCTTGATTATCTAAAATTAGCTTTTTTTATTTTAACCTAGAGGGGGGCATAACTGTTTTACAAACATCTCTTGTTGTTATTTGATATGCATTTCATTTATTTATGTGTATGTGAATTACAATTTGTATTTGATTAATGCTTATTATTGCTTCTATGTTTTGACTACTTTTATGACAATGTAAAAAGTGTTTATCACACGTTTGAAGTGTTCTTTTTATGTGTTAATCATGTCCGTGAGTGTTTAGCATGTCCACGAGTGTTTAGCGAGTCAATAAAAGTGTTTAGCATGTCCATGAGTGTTTAGCACATCCATGAGTGTTTAGCACTTCCATGAATGTTTACCATGTCCATGAGTGTTAACCACATCCATGAGTGTTTAGCACTTCCATGAATGTTTCCCATGTCCATGAGTGTTAACCACATCCAAGAGTGTTTAGCATGTCCACGAATGTTTAGTGCGTCAATAAGTGTTTAGCATGTCCATGAGTGTTTAGCACATCCATGAGTGTTTAGCACTTCCATGAATGTTTACCACGTCCATGAGTGTTAACCACATCCAAGAGTGTTTACCATGTGTGTGAGTGGTCTCCATGGTTTGATCTAATTGTTGCAATTACGTTTGAATTCTGGCTTCTACAAATCACGTTGCACAAGTGGAAATTCAGAAGCCCTCGTGACAGATACTCGTTAAGTTCGATTTTATTCTGTGAACACGTACATCTTTATGAACAACGGTAATGGAAAAAACATAACCAGGTTCAAATAATTAATAAGTACAGGTAAGAAATTGATGAGCATTAGTGCTTAGATGTGTTGTTTTGTATAAAGTGTACTGGTTATAGTGTATTTTGCGTGTTTGTCCTCTACCAAAAGACACGGCCACCAGGGGACAGGGCCTTTTTCCTTTCATTGAAAAATTAAAAAAACAAACTTCCTGACACAAACCACAGGTCGGATTTGGAAATGCCATCACTGAAATGGTTGACCCTTTACCAAATTTCTTCAACTTATTATGATATGTGAAAAAAAAACGACTGTATGTATTTTTTCCTTATAATCTATGGCTTTATTGAAAACTTTGAAAATATTCTATAACCACTGGCTTGATTTTCAAGTGATCCCAAAGAAACACAACCTTATGATGTCTTTTAACTCAGGTGAGCGACCCAGGGCCATTCTGGCCATCTTGTTTCTGATTTCTTTTGTAGTTGTCTTGTTACAAAACAACACAATATCTTAAAGTTTATCATGTGGTTTATGCATATTCCATTGTGCTATTGTGGTTTGATTCTATTTGATTTGCCTTAACTTTTGTTATCACATATTCAGTTCAGTCTGCATTGTATTATTTGACCATAATGATGTGCTCTACTTTTGTAATTACATGGCTTATACAGCTTGCATTGTGCTATTGTGAATATTTGCTGTGCCTTTCCTTTGTAATTACGTGTATAATACATCTTGCATTGTGCCATTGCGACCATTTCATTTGCCTTACCTTTATAATTACATATATAATACATCTTGCATTGTGCCATTGCGACCATTTCATTTGCCTTACCTTTATAATTACATATATAATACATCTTGCATTGTGCCATTGAGACCATTTGATGTGCTTTACCTTTATAATTACATATATAATACATCTTGCATTGTGCCATTGCGACCATTTCATTTGCCTTACCTTTATAATTACATATATAATACATCTTGCATTGTGCCATTGCGACCATTTCATTTGCCTTACCTTTATAATTACATATATAATACATCTTGCATTGTGCCATTGCGACCATTTCATTTGCCTTACCTTTATAATTACATATATAATACATCTTGCATTGTGCCATTGAGACCATTTGATGTGCTTTACCTTTATAATTACATATATAATACATCTTGCATTGTGCCATTGAGACCATTTGATGTGCTTTACCTTTATAATTACATATATAATACATCTTGCATTGTGCCATTGCGACCATTTCATTTACCTTACCTTTATAATTACATATATAATACATCTTGCATTGTGCCATTGAGACCATTTGATGTGCTTTACCTTTATAATTACATATATAATACATCTTGCATTGTGCCATTGCGACCATTTCATTTGCCTTACCTTTATAATTACATATATAATACATCTTGCATTGTGCCATTGCGACCATTTCATTTGCCTTACCTTTATAATTACATATATAATACATCTTGCATTGTGCCATTGCGACCATTTCATTTGCCTTACCTTTATAATTACATATATAATACATCTTGCATTGTGCCATTGCGACCATTTCATTTGCCTTACCTTTATAATTACATATATAATACATCTTGCATTGTGCCATTGCGACCATTTCATTTGCCTTACCTTTATAATTACATATATAATACATCTTGCATTGTGCCATTGCGACCATTTCATTTGCCTTACCTTTATAATTACATATATAATACATCTTGCATTGTGCCATTGCGACCATTTCATTTGCCTTACCTTTATAATTACATATATAATACATCTTGCATTGTGCCATTGAGACCATTTGATGTGCTTTACCTTTATAATTACATATATAATACATCTTGCATTGTGCCATTGAGACCATTTGATGTGCTTTACCTTTATAATTACATATATAATACATCTTGCATTGTGCCATTGCGACCATTTCATTTACCTTACCTTTATAATTACATATATAATACATCTTGCATTGTGCCATTGAGACCATTTGATGTGCTTTACCTTTATAATTACATATATAATACATCTTGCATTGTGCCATTGCGACCATTTCATTTGCCTTACCTTTATAATTACATATATAATACATCTTGCATTGTGCCATTGCGACCATTTCATTTGCCTTACCTTTATAATTACATATATAATACATCTTGCATTGTGCCATTGCGACCATTTCATTTGCCTTACCTTTATAATTACATATATAATACATCTTGCATTGTGCCATTGCGACCATTTCATTTGCCTTACCTTTATAATTACATATATAATACATCTTGCATTGTGCCATTGCGACCATTTCATTTGCCTTACCTTTATAATTACATATATAATACATCTTGCATTGTGCCATTGCGACCATTTCATTTGCCTTACCTTTATAATTACATATATAATACATCTTGCATTGTGCCATTGCGACCATTTCATTTGCCTTACCTTTATAATTACATATATAATACATCTTGCATTGTGCCATTGCGACCATTTCATTTGCCTTACCTTTATAATTACATATATAATACATCTTGCATTGTGCCATTGCGACCATTTCATTTGCCTTACCTTTATAATTACATATATACATGTAATACATCTTGCATTGTGCCATTGAGACCATTTCATTTACCTTACCTTTATAATTACATATTAATACAGCTTGCATTGTGCCATTGCGACCATTTGATGTGCTTTACCTTTGTAATCGCATATCTAAGACAACATCACTTGCGCCATTGCGACCAAAGCTTCCTTTCCAGAATGACACATCTCAGCCTGTATTCACAAAGCTCCCTATGGAAAATTTCTTAAATCCAAAAAATTCCTGAAGTCCCTGGATGTTTCATATTTCCTTCTTTTTACACTGAAATGTTGTTAAATACTAAATATTGATCAGATGTTTCACATTTTACCATTTTTAAACATAGATCATTGGAATTCACATAGAAATGTTGACCTAACATTTTCATTTAAGCGCAATTTAAGTTAAGATTTCGCTTAGGAGCTTTGTGAATACCAGCCCTGGGTCCATAAATATGAACATTCTTAAACTTTATCTTAAATTTCAATATTGACCACCTGAAGCCCTTGTTACAAAATTAATGACCAGGACCCAGTTGCTCGAAACTTAAACGGCCAATTAAGCTAACAACAGTTAACTTTTGGATAACATTATTTATGAAAATTTAATGTTTAAGTTTCAACCTGTGAGTTTATTTAAAATAAAATGAAATGCTCAAATAATTTTCAAATGTTTGATAAGCAAGTTGCTGGTTATATTAATTTTATTTACATCAAAAGTTAACAGGCTGTTAGCTTAATTGGCTGTTAAAGGTTTGAGCAACTCGCCCCTGGTATTTTCACTGGCATACATTTAATACTAACACGAAGGTCAAGTTAAAGAATGACCGTAGTCATGGAACTATGTTAGCATTATAACCCTGGGATACTACCCAATTGGTTGTACACATTCGCCTTCGCCTGCATATTGTCATAGTTTTAGAATTCTTTATATCAGAGTGAATATCTGCTCTCAATCAGTCTTTTTTACTTTTATGTGATAAATCTAGTCATACATGGCTAGCATTTGTGTGGATAGTTGTGGATTCGAGATATAATTATGAAAGTCGGTGAGAATAAGATACTTTCTTTCTAAACTAATCAAAAAATATATATTACAGGATTTTCCTAGTTGTTTTTTTTTTTACTTGAATAAATTATGTTTTGCCTTAATAAAATTGTTTATATTTTATATGCATATTGCTGTTAGTTTTGTTTTTATAGTAAACTAAACATTAGATAAATAATATAATTGATCATGGCATCATGGTTGCTGTTATATTAGAACTAGTTGTGAAACGTTATGCCCAAAGTTTTCCATTGTTCTTATTGGTATGGATAGGTCACATATGTTAACATTAACCAATACAATGGCATTAATATTAACAAATACAAATCTAAACTGTATTGTCATGTCTTATAAATATGCCAAAACCAGCCTGTAAAAAGTAAACATGAATCGAAGTGAAATATTCAACTAAATGATGTTTGACCCTTGGCTAAATCGTTTCAGCTCTTTGTTAACCCATTAAATCTCAAGCATTGATGAAGAAGTATATATATTTGAGGACACAGTTAGGTTTCATACAGTATCACCATGACGAGGGTTGTCCTGTGTTTCAAAATTTGGCGAAAAATAAAACATAATAATCATGGAATCAATTAATAAATGATTAAATATTTTACCATTTTTACACGAATTATGTCTCAATAATTTACTAATTGTGTTTGTTTTCTGTTTATTGGGAGTATTTCGTTTTTTTGTTCAAATTTGCAATGTTGTTTAGTTATAATACTCATTGATGTTTTCTGTTTTAATGAATAACAAGGCTTTGCTTTTGTGAGACAATACTATTTAACATTAAAAATATAGTAACCAATGTGTGTTATGTATTTATTTTACTTAACAATGTCAATTTCAATATAAAAGAATTTTCACCTACGCATTAGTAATGACGTAAAGAGTCGGAGCGATATACATCGTGGCCAAGGACAGAGGACCAGTCAATCTGATTAAATCTTATTATAAAATACGCATAAGGTTGCCTCCAAAAAGATCGTGTACTGTAGTCAGATTGAAGGACCCCTGTGCCACATGATTTTCATGGAAACATTAACGCGGATAGTTTCTTAACATTGTTTATCAGATTACTTTGAATGATGTTCAACCATGAAAACGTCTGGGCATGCCTACAAACAACTCGTTGGATGACTCACCAATGAATTTATTCAAATTGTTATACATAAAAAACATGGCCGCCATGGATGGACAGTTTTCCTTATTTATATAGATTGTTTTGAAATCTGAAATTCATGGATCCCTTTAAAAAAAATTAAAACAATGTAAAAAAATGTTTGTTGGCTATCACTATAACCTCTGCCAAATTGCATAAAATTTTCATGAGTTTATATTCCGATATTGAAAACTTCAAACCAACAACCTGGGTTCGTACGAATCTGGAAAAGTGATGGAAAATGGGTTTTGTCTGGAAGAAACATGGAATCTTGATAATTTTATAATGGAAAAGTCGTGGTATTTTCAAAAATTGTCCTGTAAAGTTGAAAAGTATGCCTGATAATGCCAGTATGTGCATAACAATGATTAAATCCATTGAAATATAATCAAACACAAAATCAAAATAAAGAGTGTAATGGTGGACAGGCATGTATTACAGTGCTGCAAGCAATTTATTATATTCTACCGTTTTATTATGTGATCAAATACAATGTGGATATCAGTGTACTATTTTTACTTTAGTATGTTCGGATTGTATCATGCACACCTAAGCTATATCATGAATGATCATGTAATTTTGGTTTCAACAGCTTGTTTGAACCATGAACAACCAATTAAGCCAATTCCAAAAATATTTTGCAAAGGAATATCTCGGTTGACTGTCTATCAAATGTCTTCATATCATTCGTACACCAAATAATGACGTTATGGGGCGGGCAGCTTTCATTAAATGGGATATGGCAATGCGACACTTAACATTTTGTCAGGACGAGCCAACCAGGGCCACATTGGCCTCCGTTTCTACTGAATACATTGTAGTGTTTGATGCGCATGTTGAGGAGACCGGAGTATACGCAGGGAAACACAAGACCACTGAGCAAACTAATGAGACCATTCGTCACACAACGCCAGTGCTGCTTATCAAAAGTGACCCACTTGGCATTGGGCATTCGATGCGTCGACTCCAATTGAGCGAGCCGCGCTTCTTACCCATTACAAGTTTAAGAGTATGTTGAGGTCTAGAAGTTCGTCTGGTCCCAAGGTCATGTAACTTTTATGTAGATTCCATCATAACATGTATTATTAAACGGGCCCTAAATGGTGTGTATATTAACTATTGCCAAGTAAGTTTTTTGATATAAGGTACACTTGTGGCCAGTCGTGTGATTCACATATTGGTTGTTTAAATAAACAAAACAAACATGGTTTAATGAACACGGTTTAACTAAAAGACGTTTTCCCAACTGTCGACCATCTTCAAATATACTTAGTTTACACATTTAACTAATGCGTGGTTAAGATAGGTACCCTCTTGCCTACGCGATGTAACGTATTGCATATTTTACTGTAGGAAATATTATATATAAACGGTAAGAAACTTAAACCGCATATTGCCATTGTCCATTCTCGGCAAATTTATTGCGTAGTTATTGCTTAATTTCTCCTAAAAAGTATTTAACATAAATGCGTGTGTATTATTAAAACACATGAAGCGGTGACCTGTTGCCATATTTTTAACATGGATAACTATTCAGATATGTTAATGCGAGCATGTTTTATATTAGAATGTTTATACAATACGTCGGTGGTATAACATGAAGGCTTGACTGTGGACGTAGCAATCATACACAATCACATACACTCATGCAGGCTTTATGTTGTACGTATTATACATGAAATGAAGATATATGTCCATATTACACATTGGTATTAATTATCTCTAGATGATAAAGACATGAACGTTCACGTAAATATCGTAATTTCAGTTTATCAACGCATATCTCAGTTTAGATAATTAATTTTATTTAAATAATGTCAAAGACCTTTTCGCACAAGTTTAGTGTCATCTTATAACAAACCTGACAGGGACTTTTCACAGACGAACGGATGAAACACAGGTATTTTACGTTGTTTTATAAATGCACATTACAACTTATGTTTTGAGTTTGAAATGTCTTTAGAACCTGCTATATATCTTCTGATTTAATGTTAAAAACATATTTAAACATTGTCATGTAATAAGTGGCCTGTAAGGGACACATTTGGTGCTAAAGCTTACCAGTTAATATCACACGATTTTACCCAGGTATATTGATATATCCCACATTCAAGATGACGGGGTATAAACTTATTGCTTTGCAGATGACGGTCGGTCATCGGTCTGACAGTTGGTAGGCCAGATTAGTTTCCGCTCTATAAGTCAAACAGTCTCCATTCGATATTCACCAACCTTAATGAAAATCTCTGTGGGCATAATATCTCGGCCAAGTTCGATAATCAGTCAAATCACAACCGGCATTTTGGAGTAATGACCCTTGAATTTTTTTTAATCGACCTTTTGAACTTTGTCCGCTTTCTTAGTCCAACAGTTTTCATCCAACACTTATCAAAGGTGATGAAAACATTTATGGGTATAATATCTCGACCAAGTTCAACATATCTTTTTTTTTATCTCCATGAGAATGTTTGTGGCAATACTATCTCGACCCCATTTGTGTGTATATCGCCGCAAGATTGATCTACAGTTCTTGATTTTATAACATCGGTATCTGGGCACATCATACATTAATGTTTGTTTAAAGACTGTTTTGGATCTCATTTAGCATATGCTTATGATATCTCCGTCGAGTTCGAGAATGGTTTTGCTCCGATGAACAAAATGGCCACCAGGGGGCGAGGCAGTTTTCCTTCATTGGACACTTTAACAAAATATTCTTGTCAGTAACCACAGGCTGGATTAGGAAATAATTTCGTAGAATTTCTCCTTGGCTGACCATCTACCTACGTTTTAATTCGTTAAAAAAAAACATGGCCGTCAGGGGGCGGGGCAATTTTTCTTATAGGGTTATATAGAAAACTTTGAAAATCTTCTGGTCAGAAATCGCTTGTTGGATTTCAAATTTAACCCTTAGAAATGGTATTTGGGTGACACTCTACTAAATTCCTTGAAAACAGTTTAATTCGTTAAAACATGACCGTCAGGGCGGGGGAGTTTTCCTTATATTGCGATATAGAAATAGTTTAAATTTTCTTGTCATAAACCGCTTGCTGGATATCAAACTAATATGACAGAAATGGTCTTTGGATGACACCAAACCAAATTCGTATGCCATTTTGATTCGTTAAAACCATGGTCACCATGGGGCGGGTGAGCTTCCCGTATATTGCTATATAGAATACTTTCAAAATCTTCTTGTCAGAAACCGAATGATTGATTTCAAACTTATTTAATAAAATTAGTCCTTGGGTAACGCTCTACTAAATTCCGCATTTTGTCAGTAGTGTGGCGTTTGTCATCAACATTTACCTTGTGAACACTCTATAGACCACATTTATTGCCTTATCTTCATGACACTTGCTTAGAACATTTGTTCCATTGATATCTCGGAAGAGTTTGAAACTGGTCCATTGGTATCAAAAATAGGTCACTAGGTCATATTAAAGAAAACGCTTTTAAACACACTATAGGGCCCATTTTTACCAATCAACATGAAACTTGCTCAGAACATTTGTTCTTGTGATCTCTTGTTTGAATTCGAAACTGGGTCATGTGGAGTCAAAAACTAGGTCACCATGGCAAATTAATGATAAAGCTGGTGAACACTCTAGAGGCCACATTTGTTGCCCTATCAACATGAAACTTGCTTAGGCCCTCAGGTGAGCGACTTAGGGCCCTCATTCTTTTTCATTATATTTTAAAAAATACGTGTAATGCTTTTATTTGCTTCAACTGTCAAATTTTTTAAAAGTCGAAGTGACCATTGATGTTTTTTTTTTCTTTTATTGGCTTCAAATGCAAATTATTTTACAGACTTGTGGAACATTTTACATAGCATTCCAAACTTGTGAGAACATTATGTACTGGTTGAACAATGAGCGGTAAGGTCCTCCGTCTCCGTCCTTTCACTATGCTTGTTTTTATCAGCATTATATTAAAAATTGATTGGTCTTTTGGGAATAAAATTACAATTGTGTCTACAGGCGATTACCTAGACGTAACTGACCGAACAATGCCACAATTAAATAGTTTTTAACATAAAAACATATTTTACAAGTGCTGTCAGAGGCTACACTCTACAATAGTGTAGACAAGTGACCATTGTCTAAAATATTATATAAAAAGTGACTAAAATATTGATGTAACGATAAACGACAGTTATTGATTGCACATTTCACCAATATGTGCTGGCAAGCTACGCGACTGTCTCGACCTGAGAATAACACGCTTAACTCCCCTGTTTTTTGGAAATAATTGATATTGTCGTACTATATTGCATTGCAACGTATCCTTCCTGTATCTGTTAACATACATAAAAATTGCTCCTGTTATTTGTTTTTTTTAAACATGTTTGTCGTACTTAAATGTATGGAAGCATACCCCGGTGGGCATAAAGTGTTTACCCTATCCGTGGGTACGTACATACGTACGTATGTTTAGATTCTTGTCCAGCAGAGGAGGATTATCAAATAAATTGGCACAAATGTTAAGCATAATGTTGCGCGCAAGAGCAAGGTCCTTAGGTTCAAGTCAAGGTTACACTTAAAGGTCAAAGGTCCAATTTAAAAATTTCGACCATAGACCCTGTCCGGAGCGTAATTTTGTCACGCATGGAAGGAATTTCTTACTTAAAATTGTAGACCTTATGTTTAATTTAAATGACAATTAAGCACTTATAGGTTTATAAAAAAAAATGTGTGTGTTAAGTTCACTTGAGGTACATGTAAAGCAGCCTCAGGATTTTTTTAACTGAAATATATGTTGTTGTTTTTTCCTTCAGAAGCAGCCAAAAGGGATTTGTCCACTACAAGTCGTGGATTGCTACAATTAACTTATTAAGGTACTAGAAAGAAAGAAATGGGGTTCGAAGTATTGAATTAATTACTGTATTGATGTCACCTACCGATATAGATTAAGGGCATAAGTAAAATGTGTTAATGGTGAAATTCATAAAAGTGCAAGAACAACAGTGCGGGCTTTTCAAAGATGACCGCCAGGACGTTTAGCCAATTCGTGATAGTGTTGTGCCAGAGTGTTTGAACTCGGAATTAAAAAAAAAACTCTAGCTGTGCTACTATTTTGACCTTATTTCTAATGATAATACTTCCAGTAATTACTTTAATTATTATACAGAAGAATGTGACTGCAAAAGATAAAGGAAACAAATAACCTGGTAACAAAACAACATGTATTGAGAAGCTTCCACACCAGTAGATTTGCAAAATAATAGTGATCATTCTGATTTTTATGGGAAAACGTTTATGGGATATCTAACTAATTTTCATTTGCCAGTAAATTTCTTTCGCCAACTGATAAAACCAGTTCTCTGAAAGAGGTCAAACTTTCAATATATGAAAACATGTGCTTACTTTCTATATCAATGGATATGGTTTGATTTTTCATATAAATTTTAGTCAGTGTAATGTACTTTACCGGAATAATTCATAATTTTTTATTGTAGAATAATTTCAAATGTAATGAGAGACACGAAACTATGATACTTTATTGTAATTGTTTCATTTAAATGCGTTTCAGTTATAAGTTGTTCCTTGTGGATAAATGAAAATGAACAGAACTGGTTACTGCTCTAAAATAAGATATTGAAAGAACTATTTCAACAGCCGCTGTATAACTTTCCGCTAACGTTTTCAAACACTAGTGTAGTACTTACAAGAATTGACATATTTCATGTTGTTTTTCTTCAAGTTTAGAATGTGTTGACTGTTTGTATCGTTCAAGATAATATTATGAAAATCATGTATAATTATCTACATATGAAAATTGTAAGATTCATGTTTGCTGTACACAACATGTTAAATGTTACATTCATGGCTCCATATATCAATTCAAATGTTTGCCTAATAAGCCAAAGAGATCCTACTGTGCCACAAAACACTGTTTTACAGCTGTTTTTTTTTCTCAAAATAACAGGAATGGATACTGACTTTAACTTTTATTATTATTTTTTGTTTATTAAAACTTCATGGAATACCAGCTGGATCTAGATAATGTTGTTTGCCAGTATAGTTGTTGACGCAAATACTTGTTGTCATGTGTTAAAACCGGAGTGAGTTATGTGTATAACCATACTTAAAAGTCATTTTCACTTGATGTTAATATTTACAAGTCACACTTGCTGTTAATATTTACAAGTCAATGTTTTGTAGATAACTTACTATGCACACTTTCATGTTGATTTTAACATTATACTAGATACTGTAACACAAAATTATTTGTTTAAAGTAATTTGCCATTACTTCGGTTTTGTATTAAACTCTTATCTTTATTTTAATACGAACCCTTTTAAATCACAAATGAGGACATGGATATAATAATTACAAGTATATTATACAAGGTACATTAGACATACATGTACATCTCAATATGATTTCTTGAATATTCTGTCTCACATGATGCATTTTGTATTTTGTACTATTATTAACATATTCTGTTTTGTCAAGTTTACGGATTAATATAAATAGCTTGTTTGAAAACATGATGTTAAGTGTTTTATTATCAATACATTAATAACTAACACCAACTTAAAGCTTTTATGATATGGTTCAAATTATACTCCCAATAATATGTCATTTGTTAAGTGTTGGTTGCTGTAAAGTTGTTTCTGACAGACATGTGGTTGTCAAAAAGGATACATTGTTAGCAGGACTACAGATTGGAAAGCTACATGTAGCCACTAAGAGCCTATATTTATATTGTCCTGTCAATGAAGTTTGACAACCAAATAATGTTACACAGCTTCACGACAACTACCTCTGTATATGTGAAAAATTATGAAGAGAATCATGTTTGGACTTTTCAGTAAAGCTTTTATTCAGGTTTTCCCTTCAGGACCCATCTGTGTTGCAATAAATTTGGGACCCATGCAAATCCCGTTTGTACTTTTTTGCGGTGTGGCCCATGTGGGTCTCCCGTCAAGGTCCGATTTGTTTTTGCACATAATGGTCCCATGTTAAGACCACATGGGTCCCATGGTGGACCCATATTGTAACCCACATGGGACCCCGGTAAATCCCGGTTGCACTTTCTTAGGTGGGGCCCATGTGGGTCTCCCATCAAGGTCCAATCTGTGTTTGCCCATAATGGTTCCATGTGAAGACCACATGGATCCCATGGTAGACCCATGTTCTAACCCATATGAGACCCAGGTAAATCCCGGTTGCATTTTCTGGGTTGGGGCCCATGTGTGTATCCCATCAAGGTCCTATCCGTGTTTGCCCATTATGGTCCCATGTTGAGACCACATGGGTCCCATGGTGGACCCATATTTTAACCCATATAGGACCCACGTAAATCCCGGTTACACTTTATGGGGTGGGGCCCATATCGGTAGCCCACATGGGCCCATATGTAAACCCTCAAGGGGCCCATATGGGTCCTATCTGGGCTTGCTTGCTGGGATGTTTCGTAACATAGATACATGTATCGATCAGTCAGCGATAAGTGTACACCAAACGATAAATTAAAGAAAATTTCGGATTTATCGTTGGCGACATATTCCTTTAATATACGACTACATATATATAATTTAAGTTGTTTATAATAGTTTAAGATGTGAGCAAAGAAGTAGATCATAAATTAATCTAACCCACTAACAAAGAAGCCTGTCGTGATTTCAAGGATACAATATATAATTGTTACGATCGTTTACACAATATTCATTAGAAGCGCATGTACTTATTTTAATATTTGATTTTATATGCAAGTATCGTGAAATAATCTTACGTATTCAGTGTTGTATGACTGTATAGATCTACCGAGAAACGAGGCTTATATGAGCATTATAGTTTGTTTTAAATATTTATCTAATACGTTTAATTTCAACGCTTTATAAACATGATTATACGGAACTCTGAATATTTTATTAAAAACAGTGTATATTGAAATGAAACAACATTGAATGTCGAACGCGTACAATATAATATCCTCGTATAATTATGTGATTGCAGGGCGAACAAAGTCCACTCCTAGAACAATATGTTACACAACTAACCATTGGACCATGCCTAGATCTCAAAATTATCTGGTGGTAGCAGCATTTGATTTCGGGACAACATACAGCGGGTATGCCTATTCGTACAGACATGAGCCAAATAAAGTACTGACCAATCACAACTGGTACTCTGGTGGCGCTTCCTCTAAACTTGTCACATTGAAAACGCCGACTAGCGTGCTCCTAGATGACAAAGGAAAGTTTCACTCGTTTGGATTTGAAGCGGAGGACAAATTTGCTGTGCTGGCAGAGAACAGAAAAAACACAGGTTGGAGACTGTTCAGACGTTTTAAAATGCGCCTCCATAACATCAAGGTAATCTGAAATGACTATGTAATAGGGACGACATAATTATAATGTATGTTTGAAAATACGTATGGACATACATGTTATCTTAAGCATGTGCTAAATTATCTTTAATACTTTTGTTTGATATTTACATTATTAGACGGTTACTTTTGAAAATTTCCATGTAGAATTTGTCCCGACATTCGACAGTTGAAGACCTAGAAGGGCAGTCTTATTCCGCCATGGACATAATTGCAATGGCAATACAATATTTACACAAACATCTCATTGAGGCGTTTAAACTGAAAGCACCATCTGTTCTGGAGACCGACTTTCAGTACATCATCACTGTACCAGCAATATGGGATGTTGGTGCCAAGCATTTTATGCGAGAGGCTGCTATTAAAGTATGCAACGTTTGTATTGTTTATTACCGCCTTTGAAATTGAGGAATCAGACCGACTAACTTAGTCTTTATCATTATTTGACTCCTGATTATTTGTTTGTTAAGAACCATTTTTTATAGAATTAATAAATGCGAGAAGATTTCGATAACAATATTTGTCATAAGTGTATGTGTAATTTTGGTGTCGTTCTTAGTACATTGTATAACAGTTAATGGCCTTGCTTTTACTGACAGGCGGGCATCGATGGTCAAAGGCTGGAATTGGCATTAGAGTCAGAAGTTGCGGCCATATGTTGCGCAGGTTTAGACACTGGCGGATCAGGAACTGAACTTCAGTCGCTTGGGTCGAAATATATAGTAATAGACCTAGGAGGTATGCTTTTTTTTTTTACATAAGTATGTATGAAAAGTAAATCTATGTATAATAGTTATAACTCATTTTTAAAAATACATTTTAATTAAAACTGTTATTACTGTGTGCTAGTTTGTACTATTTACTTTTTTTTCAGTTTGAAAAAAAAAACACAACTTCAAAGCAGTCAGATACATTATGCACTATACAAGCTCATACAAAACCAACACACATGCCATGTAATATATGACTGGACACCAGTTTAAAAACGCATGTACGTTTCCATCTCATACATTGTTTACAAAGATTAAAAAAGGCAAACAAACGAATGTAACCTGGTTTTCATGGTATCGTTCACTACCAAAAAGTATTATAAAATAAAACAAGCAAATGCAATAACAAAATACAACCCTGACATCGTTAATGAAGAGCAAGAAGTTCGAAAGCGTTTTCTATAATGTATAGCTAAATGGTTTCATAGGTAGAAAATGTCAGCAATTAAAGGAAACAATAGCAGATCGAGTACAAGCAGTTGTGAAAGGTCAGTTTTGGCCACACGGAACTACTTGTAAAGGTTTGGCATACAAACACGGGAAAAGAGAAAACGCTTCCATTAGACTGTCTCCAATAGAAATATGAAATAAACGCCAATACAGTTTTTGAACTTCTCTATTACAGGTGGAACCGCAGATATAACTGTATTTCAACGATTGCCTAATAGCAAGGTCAGAGTGTTACACAAAGCTACTGGGGGAGCGTGGGGAGGTACGTACGTGGATCAGCTATATTTAGATCACTTAGACAAGGTTCTAGGAGCTGGCGTGTTAGATGAACTACGTCGAGAGCACATAGATGATTATTTCGAATTAATTAGGGATTTTGAAACCAAAAAGCGATCCAAAACAATTCATTTAAATAATGGTTGTATAATCCGACTTCCAAATTCACTTTTGGACATTGTTCGAAAACGAACAGTTGATGGTCAGGCGGGTATTGCAAGGACAAGTTTCGTATATATCCATTGGATGTCAAAGCTTGGTTTGGGCCGCCTATTTCGAATCTTATCAAACATGTTAAAGTACTCATAAACCATGAGCACATAAAAGATGTTCAAACCATATTGTTAGTCGGTGGGTTTGCAGATTCGGTGTATGTTCAAGAAAGGCTCAGAGAAGAATTTACTGGATATACCCTGATAGTTCCTGAAGATGCAGGATTGGCAGTTCTGAAAGGAGCCGTACTATTTGGACACAATCCTGGTATAGTTACATCTCGTGTGATGGCTCACACTTACGGCGTGGACGTTTACAAACCCTTTGATGAGACTAAGCATCCTGCAGAGAAAAAGATTTTAGTGAATGGGGAATGGAAAGCGGACAATATCTTTCGAATACTTGTCAGGGTAAATGAAGAGATAACTGTAGACCATCAGGTATCATTTATAAGCATACCATTTGGCAGCACATTAGCCGTTTATATATACAGAACATTATCAATGAACCCTGCATACACGACAGATCCGGGGTGTGAGAGACTTGGTAAATTGACTCTGACAAATATTGACGGCGTACCTTACAATGATCAAAAACTAGTAACGACTTTCATGTTTGGGCACACAGAAATACTTGTAAAAGTTAGGCATTTGAAAACGGGAGAAGAGAGAATGCTTCAAATAGACTGTCTCCAATAGAATATGAACAGAAAGTCGTAACAGTCTTTGATTTCTGTTATACAATACTTTTTTTACAACTGCTTCTGCACATGCATTAATACCGACATTTGTATAAATTGTATAAATTGTCATCAATTTCAATCAATGATAATTTATCCAGAAGAGTAAACTATGCTTACAGGCCAAAGTATGGAATTAATAACAGCATGTGAAAACAGAAATCATTATTTCATGCCATTTCATTTCATATTCTTAAGTGTCTGGTTGCGCGTTCCATCTATACATACAATGTATCGGTGCGTGTTGTTTCATATTTTATATTTGTACATAGAGACATAATGCACTACATAATATTATATTAGTTGCAAATTGCTGTGCGTGAGTATGTGTACTATTGGTACCCATCATCGATACATGGCACTCATTAACTTTATGAATATTTTCGGTAGTTTACGGGAGTAAAACTACACTACAAATAAATTGGACATTTGTAGTAGCGCGAATTAACCACTTATGTTTATGAACGATTAATTTGCCCTGTTGTAAATTTCTACATTGATGAAATGTGTGTTGGTTCGAACCTCGGCCAATAATGTCCTATTTTGTTTTTTTTAGAGCATTTTTAATTCTAAGAATTAAGCGATGTGTTTTTTCTGTTTAATCTAAACACATGTTATTGGGTTTGATCAAACCTTTTAGTGCAAGTAAATGTCAAAATAGTTAATTTAAACGATGAAATCAATATAATGGTTTAATTGATAACATATTAACTCGCTGATCGCGTCCTCTCTTTCAGTTTTTTTCCTTTTTGTTATATCTTTAAATGCTCAAATATAAATCATTACGACCTTGTTTTTTAACATAATAATAATAGTGCTCTGAAATGGTTAATTACATCTTTTTAACATGTACATTTTAGAGCATACATATAATTTGATCATTATATAAACAGTATATTTTTTTTAGATTGGCTTATTACTCGTTGTTCCTTTGTACAATCTTGTTGTATTTAACTGGTGACGGACTGAAACGAAATTTCGTTACTATGTTTCTTTTTATTACGCAAATAGTATGTCAACAAATGTAGTTATTTTGGGTGAATAGGATAGCATCCTGATTATTGAATTAACTGTGGTGGTTTTCAAAATATGAGAAATAGTTGTTAGTATTTTTTGATCATACTGTTCCTATTTTTTACGAATTGACTAATGTCCATTTAAATAGCTCGCTACTACGTCCTTAGACAACACGGCGGACAGACGTTATCGTATTTACTATTTGATGCACTTGTTATGAAAGTGTGCAGCATAAAAAAAAATGTAAATACCCAATTGGTACAACTCTTACGTTATGCGTTCTACTAAACAAACATTACACAAACTAAAATTTAAAATAAAACGAATTGTATAAATGAATAATTTAAAATAAAACGAATTGTATAAATGAATAATGATGTAAATATAATTTACTTAATGATAACAATCTCTGTTGTGTACAAAGCATGTAATTATTCGAGTGCATGTTACTGTTCATTACGTATCTGTGTATGATTGAATGTTTAATTGTAACGAATTGAATTACTGAATGTTAACATTTGTAAATTGTGAAGGAAGAAACACTATAATTCTTTGTTGTTATTTTCGTATTAACAACATAACTTTAATCGGGTGTATATTATTATTGTACAAATTATACGAATATCTTTAAATGTGTCTTTTTTATGCAAACAGTATCGTGTTACTGTTGGTTCTGATAATATAATTTGTTTGCATGCACTTAGTATTTTCTATTCATCAATATTAGTACATACATTATTTTTAAATTATGACGCAAATAGTGCCCTCACAAATAAATAAATAAATAAATAAATAAATAGATAATAAATAAATAAATAAACGCACGAACGAACGAACGAACGAATGAATGAATGAATAAATAAATAAATAAAAAATAACGCTTTGCGAGTCACTAAAATCGATTAATTGTAATTACACTATTTGACCGATTTTGATTAATACATAATGTACCAAATTTAAATATAATTTCGTAAATTGCCCTTTTACCTGACACACCGAGTTTGTTTCTGAGTGTACAATGAACTTCACAACAGCAATTTGTAATATAGTTGAGCTATTAAAACTATTGTGTTAATGTTGTTTTGTAATTATATAAGTGAGTGGTATTTTTATTGTATGCATATTGTATTATATTGTGTATTTTAGTCAATGTTTTAAGCAATTACATGTATGTTTTAATTCTTAGTTTTGCAAATGTTTCCACATTTCATGCAATCCCAATAATGCTTATTATGAACTTTTAATATGATCAAAACTTTCGTTTATTCTGGCTGAATAATTTGAATTATGTCTATTGGTCGAAAATTAGAGCAGTACTTTTAAAGACTTTGTTCAGTGGGAATAAGCAGGTATGTGTAAGATCTGGGCCCAGGGGCTCAAAACTTTAACTGCCAATTTAGCTAACAGCCGTTAACTTTTAGATGAAGTTATTTAAGTAAATAAAACGCTAAAACTCTAAACTCTGTCAATATTCTAAAAACATTAGTATGCTTACTTAAGTTTTCAAATGTTTCATAAGCAAGTTCTTTCTAATATTAATTTTATTTATAATTAAAGTTTACATGCCGTTAGCTTAATAAACCATTAAAGTTTTGAGCAACTGGGCTCAGGTATAATTGAAGTAACATAAATCAACCAAATTTAGAAATTAAGAATGAAATAAAAGTACGAAAAAGGAGGTTCATGAAAGCGATAGCCTAGGCGCAAAATGAACAGTTTCGAAATCATTTTATCATGGGACATTTAGTTAAGTTAATATTTACTAAGACAGCATATGTAAAATGCATTTGACACCACTAGGTTATCATGAAATATTCGTAGAATTACTACAAAAAAACGAAACATTTGACCAAATTATAGATATTTAGTCTGCAAAATGATTAATAAAACTTGTTTAACTTTATTTATTGTTATTATTTAGTAACCGGTATCTGCTGGTTCAAACTGTATCACTCGTTTAATTTTCTGAAAATGTAAGAATGCTTTGCTTTTGTGTATTAATCATATTAAAGAGATAAACATATAGTAATCAATGTGTGTTTTGTATTAATTTTACTGGACATTTTCAATTAAAATTCCACGGAAATTCATGTACGTATATATATTCCCTCACAAGAAATAGCCATGTTAATTGGCCACAAGAAATGGGGCTCGCATGATCTTACCAGTTGTCCATGTTGCACACATTGTATTAGCAGTAAACCGGTTATAATGCACTTTTATAAAAAATCATACGGAAATGTTTACGATAAAAGAAACGCAGTCCCTCGGGAGACTGACATTGGATAAACCTTCCGTCGGACACTACACTGCTTTCTAGTTTGGAGAGTTCATCATAATTAAATTGTGATTATGTAGTATTGTTCTATATACAGGGTACTGCATGTACCTGAGAGTGCTTCGAACAAGACATGCAATAACATTGACTCATGAAAATATCCGCGGGAACTGGTCAGAAATAGACATACAGTTTGTACCTTAGCGCTCAGTTATCCGTGCCCAGATATGTCCCTATATCGTACATACGGAAAATGTGTTGCCGCATAATAAAAACTCGACGCGATCTTGGCTAGTAGCCAGTCAGTTGTACCATAGTATAGTTGCTGAACATATTCAAAAACGACATCTTCAAATTGTGTAACGTTGTATAATTACATTTTCATCCGATCTAATTATAAAAAGAAACTTCACTTACTTTCTTTTGTAACTGCCCATTTTCCATAGTATTTACATACTTAAATATAATACTAATGGAAATAAGGATACATATTCCGATCTTTAAAAATACGTATTAATGAACATAATCCCTTTAATGAGGGCATGTATTGTGTATAACAACGTCTGGCATGAGACAAACAATATATTTGAAGAAACAGGACACAACATGCACTGTTCAATATATAAGAATAATGAAAGTTTAGAGACATCACCAAGTGCGAAACATTTATTAACATTCGCTGGTCCTTTATTTAAGGCAAGTGACCATTTATCTATGCAATCAGGATAAAACGCACAAACAACACAAAACCTAACATAAGATTAAAGCTGGTGTCAATGGAAAGCATTAGGGGTTTAAACCTGGTTAACAGTCATGCCGAACCCCACACGTAGCCCAGAATT
Source organism: Congeria kusceri (assembly GCA_027627225.1). NCBI lineage: Eukaryota > Metazoa > Mollusca > Bivalvia > Myida > Dreissenidae > Congeria > Congeria kusceri. The sequence goes on along the minus strand of CM051040.1, from coordinate 11,264,443 downwards.
AATCACACTGCACTTATTTGTAAATAAAATTAAACATCAATAGCATAGCGATTCAAATTAAATAGTAATAAAAGAAAAATTCAATTACAATTTATTTACTCAATGATTTAATTTTTACTAGAGCAACAGAATTGCAACTTTCTGAGGCACGATGAAATAAAGCAACCCTAAAATCAAACGTTGTAAAAGTCAAACCTCTCCCTAAGCAGTCATTAAAATATAAACAAAGTGAAAAAATTACACAGCACATCACAAAACACACAACAGAACACACAGTTTTAAATGAATAAAACTGGGGTCACCGTCTTGGAACGGTCATTTAAACCGGTTTACGTGCGCACGAACCTCACATTTGGCCGAGAATTATTCACACAACATGTAAGTGTAAATAAAAATTAACATCATAGCATCGCAATTCAAATTAAACAGGAATAAATGAAAATTCTTTTCAATTAAATTACCATTTAATTATTCAAAAGCTAGATTCAAACCAGAGTAGCTGAATTGCAGCTTTCTGAGGCACGATGAAATAAAACAAAAATAAGTATCAACTACATCTCGTCTTGTTATAAAATGCTTTAAAGACATAGCATCATATAGTTCAATTTTCTGATCATCGTAATGCAATTTCAGGAAGAATCCGTAATGTTAGGTGTAAATACTATTCTACATCTTCCTGCCAACCCAAATTTAAAAAAAAATCTTTGAACTTAATAAACGTGAGTGTTAAAACCAGTGTTGAAACGGAAATGCTGTAAAATATTAAATCAAAGGGCATGATATATCCTAAATGACCTTACGCTTCGTCACTGAGACATTAAAAATATTTAAATGATAACGTAATCCAGAAACGCGCAATGCACCCGATGACGTCTAAATTTTAAAACGCAAAGAAGATAAAGTTACTTATCTACTTTTTTTAAAACGACCAAAATTGTAACGGTGAAAACAATTCAGTAACTAAAACTAATAAGCATGTGTTTTTAAGTATTAAGCGCATTATATCCTTGTGATAGGAAAGAGTGTACTTAATTATGAAGTATATGTTTAGTATTCACTTTAAAATATAAAAACGGCCACATTTGTAACGATGAAAGAAATTCAGCATCGAAAACTAAATAAACGTATACATTGTACTTCAAACGGGTTCGCAAAGTTTGAAACATTAATTGTTAAGTATTGTTTACTCAAGGTATACAGAGATTCATGCAATGCGTGTCACATGAAATAGACTTCTTTTAAAATAAAAAGGCTCAGGAACACCACATGCTGGCAAAGAGACAAACCAGCATCGGCCACAATATCGATTTTGTCACGACAGCTTCGTTTGTCTCGACAGGAGCTGAATTATTTTCTGAAATGAAGAAACTTTGGCTATGATCCCATGATGTATTAAACACTTAGTAACGCTTGTTAAAGATTATATTCTTTGTCAAGAAAGCGAATGTTCCATTGAACAATATACTGAATTTATAAGAACGAGAATATAGCTTTTAGATGTTGATTATATTTGCCTGCAAAATAAATACATTGCTAATTAATCATTATACTTGCTTTGATTCTAATATACATTTAATTATTTCAATCAACGTTTAATTATTCAATGAGCTTTTAAGTATTCAAATTTTATTTAACCTTGAAATACCTCAAAATAAATTAAGAATAACGCGAATTGTACAAGTGGAGTATACTTTTATATTTGCGCCAACAAAAGATACCTTTCGAGTCTGGTGATTCTGTTTGTTTTGTCACGGTTTTCGCAGAGCTTCCCACGGTTATTGCAGTGCTTCCCACGGTTATCGCAGAGCTTCTCGCGGTTATCGCAGAGCTTCTCGTTGTTATCGTAGAGCTTGTAGCGGTTATCGTAGAGCTCCCGTGGTTATTGCAGAGCTTCTCGCGGTTGTCGCAGAGCTTCTCGCGGTTATCTTAGAGCTTCTCGCGGTTGTCGCAGAGCTTCTCGCGGTTGTCGCAGAGCTTCTCGCGGTTATCGTAGTGCTTCTCGTGGTTATCGTAGAACTTCTCGTGGTTATCGTAGAACTTTTTACAGTAGTTGACGTTATTGCTGCTTTTGTTGATGCTGATCACGTTTTTTTTGCTGAATTTGTAAATAAAGACAATACATAGCTTGCAAACAACAAATCGGACTGACCGTCATTAAAGGGTATGTATAAAGCTATTCTCAAACACACTGTTTTGTAATAAAAACCATCATTATACATTTTTAGATTAATGTAAAATACTTATTTATCAATAATTTGGAAGAACTTAAAATGCTAGTGGCGAAAACCTTTAAGTTCTTACAATATCAAACTTTTAAAAGCCTTTATTTGACAACGTAATGGAGTTCCAATTGATTAATGAACATTACTTCATCGTTCAACTATACATAGAATTAGCATGTGATAATAAATGGTTCAATATACGTTTGTTAGATGCTGTTCTTATAAGCCGTAGCCAAATTGTACAACACAATGTTAAACGTTAGTTTCTTTATGTGTCTACATACGGTTACGCCGTTGTTATCAAACAACAGCTATGATGAAAAAGCAAAACCTAATTTTTAAAACTTCATTAGCAAATGGTCAGGTGATCATAAAATCAAATAAATTTAACATGTGGTAATGCTCCAGTCCATATAAAATAAACTAATTAAATAATCAAGGAAAAGGGGAAAAAAAACCATTAAACCTGGTGATACAGTCACGGCGGCTACAGTTGTGGTAAAGACGCACGAACTTGGAGGCGCAACGTAACGTGAAGTGTTAAGCGACCCGCCACAGGTTTTGCAACAACCGTAGGTGCGCGAATCTTCGTCGTAACGTGAGCACAACGAATTTACGCAATCGGTGTAATGATCACCGTACTCACAGTCTGTGGAATAACCATAAGAATACCGTCGAGTTTGGTGTATTAATCACGGCACTCGCATTATTTTTTCACAAAGGAATATCAACAATGTTAATTTTAAAAAAGAGATTGATCAACACACGGGATATATGCGCATAAAAGCTCTTGTTCGCTCATACACAAATTGGTGCACTATTAAGTAACAATAATTGCAAACATGCCCGCACGTAATCAAAATAACACAGCCACGTCTTACTCGGAACGAATGGCAACCGTATGACGTTGGGTATATATCTACAATACTAAGGCGTGATCTTCAATCCAAGGCTGTATGTGGAAGGAGAGAAAGACAACATTCATTTGTCAACTAGCGGCTACAGTAATATAAAATACACCTGAAACCAGTCTTACATTAGGGACGTTAGATCGGATACGAACTGTTTGTACGCCTACAAATGTAGATAAGAAATGGATCTATATGAAGGCATGACCCTTAGTCCTAGATATACCAAGAAGTTGTTTGACCTTTGACACCTATGTAGTACTTCTTGTTACACGTATCGCAGCACCAACTGTACGCAGTGTCATAACAGCCGTACGGCTGGTTCGCTATGTACGCTGTACAATCCAATCCATCAACGTTAGCACCAGGTGTGTCGCCAAGCGCACAATTATCTGACAAGAAAGCAATATGTCCAATAAAGACTTGATAATCACAAACAATTTATTAATTGTAACCATGACATTTCTTAATCTAAGGCAATCAAATCGTACCTGGAACTGATGGAGCGTTTTGGTCGCAGGTACAGACGCCGGATCGACAGAGCTAAAATTGATAGCAAAATGCTTGGTATTGCTAAAACAGTCTCAATTGTTTCTTTAATTTGACCGTTCAAATTGCAGCGCTTACAGTATTTAAATCATTATCTGATCGATGAAGACACAAAGTTTATTACTACAATATTACTATGAGGCGAACATGTTTATCGTACCATTTAATTGCTCCTGACTTTATGTAAATATCAAAGTTATGTCAGAATTGGTTAAGCAGTTAATTACTACAACAATCCAATCCAATGCAGCAGTGATTATTTTAATTCGAAACAGTATGTTTCCACTTGCGGAAGGATTCCTCTGTTTCTGACTATGTAGCGTGTTGTTCTTTAATATAGAGCGACACATGCATAGGTAAATAAGTAAACGTGAAAAAAGGTTTTTGCAATTTTGTCTTAAAGAGTTTACAAAGGTGTATATAAGGCGCGTCGTCGGAAATCCGGGCTGAATGCATGTACGTAACTGCAGCGCAAAGTGTCGTCCCGGATTAGTCTGTGCAGTTCGCACAGTCTGATCCGGGACGACACTTTCCGCTTTAATGGTATTTTCTGTTTCAAGGAAGTCTCTTCTAAACATAAATCCACTGTAGGCAGAAAGTTCCGTCTGGATTAGCCTGTGCGGACTGCATAAGCTAATCCGGAACGACACTTAGCGCACATGCATTAAGCCCGGGTTTCCCACGACGCGCCTCATGTGTTTAATGGGTTCTAGAATATAGTTGTTTTACTTTCTTGTTTCCGCAAGTCGTTCCTTCCCAAGTCATCATCGCTCTACAGGAGTCTGTGCCCGGTATAGAACATCATAACTCAGCACAGATCTCTGCGAAATCCGTGTACAGGCTCTAGAATGAATAAACACTACAATTACAAGAGCTTGGTCGGTATTCACAAAGCTCTTACGGGAAAACTTAAATGCACTTAAGTGAAATTTTCAGATCAAATTCTAATGTGAAATCCAATGAGTTGTATTAAAATACTTGGCATGTGAACAAATAAAATCTCTAGTACCATTCAATGATTCCTGTGTAATTTGGTTGAATGTTGCCAGTAGTTTATGAGGAGATGTTTAAAGGGGCATATTAACGGTATTTTCCATAAATATAGACAGGCATATTTTCATTTTTCACTAAAATATTTTTCTAGTAGCAATTATATATTGTTTGACAGTGATGTGTTTTTACCATGCATTGCTGTCGGAAGCATACTTAGTTTACAATGCACATGTTTATGCCTCGTTAGCTGTTTATTATAGACTTCAAACTTTGTCTTCGGTAACATTTATTACTGAACTATTGCCTTTCGAAATAATTATACACGACAATAATATAAAACAGTTAGAGGTGTCCGTTTGTCTTTCGGTATGTACAACTATGTATAATGACGTCCATATAGGACAAACATTTAGTCCAGGTGTACAACAATTATTATTATACGTTGGTTCATGAACTCTGTTTTCTTTATTTAAAATATTTTGTCGTTTTCGTATATCATATATGAATGTATGACAGTGTTATTGCTTTGATATGCTAATAAATCTTTGACATTGAATTGACTTTAAGGATCCATTACATCGAATTAATATGTGGAAATGTCAATTGGTGTTCAACTGCAAGTATTTACCCTGCATACGTAAGACCCTGATCCAACAATCATCTCGCACTGCGAATCCGAGTCATACAACTGTCCCGCCTCCCCCCCAGCCCGAAATAGGGGTCAAGGGCTTTGGGGTCAAAGGTCGAACTCAAGGTCAGAAGACAGTTGTTGCCTTTACTGTAGAGGAAGAGTGTTATTATTATTTCTCTGTGTTAAGCAAACAAGAATTCTGAAGCCGATGATGATCGTGATCCCTAAACATATTTAAGTTCCGCTTTAAAATGTATTGTCATGCAAAAATAGGCAACATAATATACCTTGTTTATTTAAAATGCTGGTGAAGCCACACTGTCAAACTTTCTTTTCGGCGAATACACCTTTACAGTTGAACAACCAACATTCAAACTTCCTCCAGCTTTCGACAAATAATAATTTATATCACTTCACCGGTGGTCTTCACCAATGCAAATATTCAAAGGCATTGTGTTTGCCGTTTATATTGAATGACATAATATATTCATTTGTAACGTTTCGCCCGAGCTTCGGGTATCAGGTTATGATTAGCTTATTGAAGAAAAATGATTGGTATGGAACAGTAAATTAAAAAGAATTAACTACTATTATTATACAATGACCACGAGCTCGACTTCCAGTCTGCTATGATATCCTGAGAGTGGTCTGGAACAATGTATTGACCCCGAGTCTTTGTTATGAAACACTATATAATACTCCGGGTCTGGTACATAGGCCTGCATGTTGTTTATTACTATATGACTCCGTACCCTGGGTATGAAACCTATGAAAAGTGACTTGGAGTCTTGGTACGGAGGTATGGAACTTTTATATTATTAATTTACTAGCGACCCGAGCTATTGAGGGGTAGGAATCCTGCTAACATGGCTTTTATGTCGAAAGAAGAGTATTGCCAGCCTCAGAGCGCCCAAAGTCCCTAGTCTTTAATCAATAATATAATTCTAAATACCTTCTGTATTCGTGTCGATGTCAACTCGACGAAAGCGGGAGCAGAACTGCAAGAATTTACCAACGCTCACGCTTTTATACTACCCGCACATCCGGGTAACTTAACTACCTAATTACTCATGCCTAATGAACACGGGCTTTATTACCTAACGCATGCGACAGTCTACAAATTATTTTCTTTGAGAAATATTTGCCCTTAGGCGCAATCAGTGACTTTGTGTAATATAGATCTATTGGATGGGTAAATTCCACACACATTGTTAAATATTGATATTGAAAACATCTGCAACGCCATATGTAATAAACGTGTTCCAGAAACACGAACTTGCCAATACGTTAGTGTTTTAGTGTGTATATACTTGTGTACCTGTCGAGTGTGTCAAAGTAGGTTTTAAACTGCTTCACGGTACAAGAGGAGAACGTGTAGTGATTAAGTCCCTTTGCATCAGTCCCGCTATCTGGACTCGGTGACATCACGTAGTTGCCGACTGCAGAGCACGTGTTATCGTCACCGTCATGCTTCGACCCCAGACTGGAAATATAAAGTATATTGTAGGCTTTTCTTTCACTAATGACGTCCACATTTTCCAACGAGGTTATCAAAATTGACTTATCGCTTTTTGATTTATAACCACGCCTTCTTAGTTCAAACTCTGACAAACATCGTTTTCAGTGTACGAATATTTAGCAAGACATCTCCGTCAGACGATTAAGTCCTAGTTTTCCGAATAACACAACGTATTGTCCATCGAATCTTATCGATCGGTCAATCGTTTGGTTGTGAAGAGGTAACGTTCGTTATATAATGTGGGTAATGAAAATAAAAAATTAGGTTCTTACGTATATAAAACACCACTAAAGACAATTTACATAAATAATTGAATACTCAAGGCAAAATCTGACAAAACTATTACATTAAAAGCATTTACACATATTTACTTATGTCCCAATTCGTGTGCAGCTATCAGCGCTACATAGGCCTCGAAATGATCCTCGCTGATGCTGTTCGACCTTTTCCTGCATGGTCACACGCGCCAGATACCCACGCTAAACCTAAGTGGGATAAAAAAAAGTGAATCATCAATTCTAACGCCCCAGAGTTTTTAAAGACATAGAACACAATTAAGCGTTGTTAAAACCACAATAAACAATGCGAAACAAATAGCCCAAAACGGCTAACGCCCTCGCAATTTAATACCTGCGCATCAAAACAAATCCGAATATTACAATACTTATTATCTGGATATATTTTTTCTGTAGTAGTAGTAAATGTTGTGACTGAATAGTAGTAGTAGTAGTAGTAGTAGTAGTAGTAGTAGTAGTAGTAGTAGAAGTAGTAGTAGTAGTAATAGTAGTAGTAGTAGTAGTAGTAATAGTAATAGTAGTAGTAGTAGTAGTAGTAGTAGTAGTAGTAGTAGCAGCAGCAGCAGCAGTAGTAGTAGTAGTAGTAGTTGTTGTTGTTGTTGTAGGAGGAGGTGGAGGAGAAGGAGGAGGAGAAGGAGAAGTAGTAGTAGTAGTAGTAGGAGAAACAGTAGTAGTAACAGTAGAAGTAACTTTAGTAATAGCAGTAGTAATTAATAGCAGTAGTAGTAGCAGTAGTAGTAGTAATAGTAGTAGTAGTAGTAGTAGTAGTAGTAGTAGTAGTAGTAGTAGTAGTAGTAGTAGTAGTAGTAGTAGTAGTAGTAGTAGTAGTGGTAGTAGTAGTAGCAGTAGTAGTAGTAGTAGTAGTAGTTGATGTTGTTGTAGTTGTTGTTTTAGCAGTAGTTGTGGTACCATGGTATTTTCATTCCTATGATGACTTTAACGTGTCTTAATAGACGATCATTTCTATTGTATATACGACTTTGGTTTTGACTATTAAAATAAACAACAACATGCCTGCAATGGCAGTAGAGCCGTTCATGAGTTCATATCCGGTAAAAGCCATTGCATGGTCGTATTCCGGAAGTGACGTCTGTTCGGCAAGCCAGTTTCCAAAGGCATCCAGGGCGTCAGGTGCGTCTACCTGGGCCAGCGTTGGGCCAGTAATTTTGATGCTCTCGGTCCACGGAGAAACCGTCGGATCCTTTTCGTGGTAAACGCAAATAATGGACGTTTTCACATATATCATTCATATGCTAATTAATCTGCATACCTCGATTCAAAACGATACAATCCAGACAAGTATTCATACTGGACTGGAGTATGCCCCAGTGTATGAGGAAAGGTCAAGGCTGGTCAAGCCTGGTCAAGGCTGCTTAATGAGCATGAGTTACCACTACTGTTCTGAGAGCAGCATCCTGACCATGTACACTTACATCAGCAATCAATATCCCGGCATACACAACGTCTATGGAGATTGTGGAACTGACTAGTGTCTTGTAGCGGAGATCCACCTTAGAATCATAAATGAGTAGTTATTATACGACGGTGTACTTGAAATTGAGTCAGAAGATCTACATTTATTTTGAGTATTATATTAGTAAATTAAACAAATACTTGCTTAAATGAGACAATCAGTTCTTGTATAATGTCTAATAACAAATCAGATTCCAAACTTGTTAGCCAAGCCCGTTATGTGATAGGACAACATTATCCGACCCCGTTCAGTATTAAGGCATAGAACTCCCGAATGTTCTCCTTGGCGTTCAGATCCTTTGCAGCAGTTGTAGTGGCGTTACTTCGGTCATACCAGCTGTGACAAGAATAATGTTGCATATGATAACACGGATTTGCCCTAAAATTCATTGTTTTAAATCTTATAAATAGGTATAACTCGACATTTCAGTTATCAAATTTTTACCAACAAAATAGTTGGATAAAATCCATCATGCGAATTATTGAATATTGAATTTGTTGGAACATATAAACTACAAATCCCTCCTATATGAATATGCAGACATTTATATTCATACAAACATAACAACACACATTCACGCATCCACGTATACACATTAAACACCCGTATTTGCAAATGTACGTGTTTGTACTTACGCACATAAACTATACTTCTTTACACGTGGACCCATGAACACAAAGTCACATAGTCGTAAAACTTACATTGTGTAAATTGAGTAATAAGCTATACTTCTTTACACGTGGACCCATGAACACAAAGTCACATAGTCGTAAAACTTACAATTTGTAAATTGAGTAATCAATCACTGGCAGGAACTCTACTTTATGGTTTACAACCGATCGTCTGCTACGGTAATGAGGAATCGTGTCATTGCGCATGCGCGTGAACGTGGACCCTGTTTGCATAAATGTGACACAACCAGTCATTTGTAGAAACAGTGTATGCCACAATGGTTTTGCATAACCAAACCTATTGTTGTTGTATATCATTTTAAAGTACTATGTGCATGAATTATAAGTCATATGATTTAAATTCTGAAATATATGTAAAAGAAATAGGGCATGTAATTCCATACCAAGCTTATGCTATGCACGCTTACACAAAGCAACATCCGAACTGACATAAATAATTATATAATTAAATTAAACTACACGGAAAAAAGACACAACAAATTTAAGTGTTTCTGAAATTAGATTCGCTCATGTTTTTGTTGTTTGTTAATATTAACCAGATTCCAAGTAATCTGACGTAAAATTGTATTCCCCGTGCGTCTGGTAAACAGCGTGCGTGACGTCATCGGTGTGATCACGTGATTCTTCCAAGACCAATGGTGCCATCATGAAAGTTTGGTTTTTGAGCCGAAAGTGACCACTCTGTGATGCAAATTCGAATCAATGTATACATGTAGTTACTTTTTAAACCATAGTTAACTTTTTAAATGGAAATATATTTCTAGCAAAGTAATTTCGAGTTCGAACTTTGGACAAGCCATTTATTCTGGGTAGAATAATACCTTGAAAATATAAATGATGAAAGGCAATATTGCAATGAGGAACTCGCGAAGAACCAACGAGTTTAAATATTTTGATATAAGAGTGTGTCCCACGTCCCCCAAAATGCGGATAACACAGATTTTAATCGAAGCTTCAACTTGTTTGAATGTGTTATAAATAGCAGATGTTTCCATCCATGTAAATCATATTAAAATCATCCAAAAATTGTACTCAAATATCAAGTGTTTAACGGGAAACCTATTATTTTCGAAGGCCTACGAGTCTCACATACAAGCATATCACTCTAGTGACCCGCAAAATAGTCGCTATTTACAAATATTGACCTTAAACCACGTGACCCTATCAGATTTATAAGCTCGAGATCCACGCACGAATCTCATAGTCATTATAGCGACCCGGTCGCAGGTTGTTGTTTTTCCTACATAGCTTTTATAAACTTGGTAGATGAACCACGTGGCATGTTTTTGAAATTTTGAAATTCGAACGCGATTTTTTTTTGTACCCGCGTATTAAACTCTATAAAGAGTATTATTTTTAGAAATATTGTTATATTGTATTCTTTTATTTAGCCATTATTTGATCTTGACGATGTCAAAACGTAAAAGAAGTGGTAAACAAGACGATGTCTTGTCTCTCTCTGACCATAGTGAGAGAAATTGAGTTCCTACCGATATATGACACAAGTAATACCGAGTCTGATAATGAGTACGAAATATCGGGACAATCCCCGCAGAGAGCCCCACTGACGTATGTTGTACGAAAGGTGAAACGTAACGATAATGACCGAGGGGCTACAACTAATCAGCCTCGTGTTGATTACAATAATGCCAGTGGCGGTCACGATGTTGTGTCGAACAACCTTGTTTATTTAAATCAACTCACCCCAGAAAATGTGGCCAAATTAAAGGCGGTCTTAGGTCAGCAGGAACAGCCCACTGATGTCCCTAGTCAAGGTATGTTAAATACTTCAGATAATGAAATGTGGGGAAGGTATGCAAATGTCTGATTACGAAATGGGAGACCCAGTTTCAGAGTCATTGGCAAAATTAATAAATGATTCCTGTACTCATATGTGTTCTGTTAGTGAATCAGTGGCAAAATACAAAATACCATCTTATCATCAGTACATGTTGGCCCCAAGAGTGAATTGGGTGACCTTGCTCGCCATCGCAGAGTGCAAACCATTGATCGTTTGCTACGAGATACACAAAATCTTGTAACTAAGGGTATGATCCCTATTTTGACCTTATCCAAATTACTAAAACCATATGTTGGAAGGGTCCCAAAAATCAAAACACTGATCAAAACATTGATTGCTGATTCATTAACAATGCTTGGTCAAGTCCAATTCAATATGAGCGTTAGATGGAGGTAGTTGTTGTACGTGTTTGGTGATGATATTGGTAAGGAACTGAAAAAATATGTGAAACTGGTGTCATAGTTAGGAAATACCCCATGGCTAAACCCACTTCTCTTGGTCCTATTAGGGGCAGACGTGGCAGATGGAGGGCTCGTCCACACGGCCATGGAGGATATGGTTCCAGCAGGCAGGCCGTCTCCGAATATGGGCAGTTTGGCCATAAACATGTGTCCAAAAGACAGAAGAAGGTCACATCAACAGTGCCTCAGGCCCCAAACTAAAGACAGTCTTCAAGACAAATGTAATTAAAAGTAATTCTGAGAGGTTACGATCTTGTTATAACGAATAGTTGAAATTAACATCAGATAAATGGGTACTTGAAACCGTACCAGGAAACAAAATTGTATTTGACATTCCTCCATATCAAAAGAAACCTCCAAGTAAAATATCATTTTCTGAATATGAAAAATCATTAACTGACAATGAAGTAGAAAATATATTAAAAGATGGAGCTATTATACCATGTACATGAAAACAACCAATTTATTTCTTATTCCAAACCCAAATGGAGAATTTCGACCTATAATAAATTTACGGAATCTTAATAAATTTGTTCATTATGAAAAATTTAAGCAAGAAACTTTTCCATTTGTTTTGGAATTGTTACAGCCAAATGAAGTTTTTACAAGTTTATATTTGTAAAAAGCATATTGGTCAATTCCTATTAACAGAAGAGATTTTCAATACCTCAAATTTAAGTGGAGGAATAAATATACAATGTTGTGTGTCTCTGTTTCGGTCTCAGTTCAGCTCCATATTGCTATACAAAAATATTAAAGCCAGTGTATTCTTTATTTCGTAAAATGGACATGAGATGTTCGTATTACATTGATGATAGTATCGATATGCATGGTGATAAAGAAATTAATTCGAGCAATATGTACATGATGAGCATCAGATTGGAATTCTTGTGATGGTTATGGTTCATTTTTTTGTGGATATGAAACCAGCTTCTGGTGGACGTTGATCATATGAAGAATCGTTTTTTCATATCAATTATTTAGAATTGCGTGTAATTTTCTTTGCCTTGAATACATGGCAAAAGTATTCATGTTGGCATTCAGTGTAATAATACCACTGCTATATCGTATATTAGCAAGAGATGTTTGTAAAACAAGTATGCCCCCGACTTGCAGACAAGTTGTGAATATGTGCGATTGTTTAGATTTTTTTAAAATAAAATATCCCAAGCGCGGTCTCGATATATGGTATCCATGTATGAGGCTTCATTAAAATATCTCGATGCGTTCTCAAGTTATTGAGCTGAAACTGTTTTTCTATTTTTAGCAACGAGGACCTTGACCCCACCCATCCCATATGCAAACCCAAGCGAGGTCTCGATATAAGGTATATATGTATGAAGTTTCATTAAAATATCTCGATGCGTTCTCAAGTTATTGTGCTGAAACCGTTTTTTTTTTCTATTTTTAGTAACGGTGACCTTGACCTTGACCTCACCCACCCGATATGCAATCCCAAGCGAGGTCTCGATATAAGGTATCCATGTATTAAGTTCATTTAAATATCTCTATGCGTTCTCAAAACATTGAGCGGAAACCGTTCTTCTATTTTTAGTAACAGTGACATTGACCCTGACTCCACCCTACCCATTTGCAATCCCAAACGAGGTCACAATATATGGTATCTATGTATGAAGATTCGATGCGTTCTCAATTTATTGAGCGAACCGTTTTTTTTATTTTTAGTAACGGTGACCTTGACATTGACCCCACCCTCCCCATTTGCAATCCCAAGCCAGGTCCCGATGTAAGGTATCTATGTGTTAAGTTCATTAAAATATCTCAATGCGTTCTCAAGTTATTGAGAGGAAACCGTTTTTCTATTTTTAGCAATGGTGACCTTGACCTTTGACCTGTTGACCTCAAAATTAATACGGTTCTACCGTTTCTCCCAAGTAACCAGCGTACTGACTTTCATGATCGTAGATCAAAGCGTTCTCAAGATATCGTGCGGAAACGAAATGGTCTACCATTTTTCTATTTTTAGTAACGGTAACCTTGACCTTGACCCCACCCATCCCATATGCAATCTCAAACAAGGTCTCAATGTAAGGTATCTATGTATAAAGTTTCATTAAAATATCTCAATGCGTTTTTAAGTTATTGAGGGGAAACCGTTTTTAGCAACGGTGACCTTGACCTTTCACCTGTTGACCTCAACATTTATAGGGTTCTTCCTTTCCTTCCAAGTAACCAGCGTACTAACTTTCATGATCGTAGGTCAAAGCGTTCTCAAGATATCGTGCGGAAACGAAAGGGTCTACGGACAGACCAACCGACCGACCGACCGACGAACAGGTGCAAAGCAAGATACACCCACTTCTTCGAAGGGGGGCATTATGCAACATGGGTGGCATGAATTCTAAAGATATCGATAAACTAACAAAACACATATATGGGAATGGTGCATTGAAAGATACATATGTATATGCATTTCATTTGTCTGGAATATCCAATATCAAGGCAAATTATTTTTCTATAAATTTTCTAGACACATCTGAATGGAAATTAAAACCATCAGTGGCTGGAAGATTATTTCACAGTTGATGATTCCAAATATTGATAGTTTTGCATCTAGATTGAACAAACAATTACCAACATATGTATCATGGACCCCAGATTCGGAAGTATTATGTTTAAATGCTTGTTTGCTTTATTGGTCGAAATGGAAACCCTTTTTCCCACATTTTCGTTTACTTGGCATGGTACTGAATAAAAAAAGGAAGATCATGTCAAAACAGCATTGTTAATATGCCTATTATGGCCAAACCAGACATGGTTTCCTTTTTTTTTGGATTCACTTATTTCTATTCATGTCAGGTTGCCTCGACACAAAGACCTTCTAGGCCTTCCTCACAAAAACGATAAAACACCTGCAGTTAGTTGGAGCGATTATATCGGGACACAGTTGCAGAACTGTGAAATTCCGGAACTGGCTATCAACTCGGTCTTCCAAAGCTGGCGTCCAGGAACAAGAAAACAACACTCGTCTGCGTGGACACGTTGGCATATGTGGTGTAATCTCAGCATGTGCAATTCCATTAAACCGATTGAAAGTGATATAATATCATATTTGCTTTATTTAAAACAAATGCACATTATCTTACAGTGTCATTAGTTTCATAAATCAGTGATTTTAGAGACTGTTACGATTGTAAGTATATATTTTATTTTGAACATTAATATATTAAATAGACTCATAAAAGGTCTAAATAGATAAATACTCCCGAAGTCGAGGTATTTCAAGACTTGGAATGTAGAAACAGTTCTTAATTTAATGTCAACATGGATGCCTCTGCACTCTATTTCATTAAAATTGTTGACATTTAAACATGTGTCGTCAATAGCCTTGTTTACGGCAGCCAGGGCTCAAGCGTTGAAGGCTTTGAGTGACGATCATTTATTTATAGAGGATAATGTTGCACTTTTTGATTGTGGTGATCAGTTGAAAACGACATAATTTTGTTTTAAAATTGAAACCTTATCGTGAGATAGGCTTGTGTCCAGTATTAACATTAAACTATCACTTGAAATGTACGAAGAATCTCACAAAAACATTCTCAATTATTTGTATCATTTAAGAATAATAAAGCAGTGTCAACAAGTACTATGGCTCGTTGGCTTAAAACTTTCCTTTTGTTAGCAGGTTAGATATTGTAAAATACAAAGCTCAGTCCTTTCGTGGAGCTTCATCTTCTGCAGCTGCAAGGGCTTAATGTAAAAATTAAGGACTGCTTAATGGTCTTCATGAACACATTTTAAGAAATTTTACCTTAGAGATGTGCAAAACAAAGATGTAAATAATTACAACGATTGTGTCCTAAAATTCACGAGTTGGTTAAGATATGCATGTTCTATTGTACATCTATAGTTTTGTTTGTTACAAATCTTACATGGACATGCAATATGAACATATAGAACTGCTTAATATAAGTCAGTATAGAAATTATGTTATGTATATTGACTAAGCTTGCTTTGTATCACGTTGTAGGAATAACCTTGTGTGGTTATATGAAATGAATTAAATGGATTAGTTGCATTTATATTGTCTTCACTTTAAACATGCTTGTATATGAGAACCCTAGGCCATCGAAAATAATGTACCCCCCATCCAAGCATTTGGTACTGGATGGAGGGGCATTATTGGAGAATGGCCGGAGGCCGAAATATACAAGCACCCTCCCTGTTGTCCCAACCCTGGTTATGGTGCATTTTCATATAAAATTGGGTGAAAAATGTATGACACAATGTTGGTTCAGATTTTGGAACCATTATCTGGAATCAGTTGTGCAGCAAGTGATGCATTTACTTTCTTGCTGGTGATTCTAATAAAACGTAAAATACTTAATGTTTCGGGTTTAGATAAGAAGCCAACATAATCATTTAAAGACTATGAGATTCGCGAGCGGATCTCGAGCTTAGAAATCTGATAGGGTCACGTGGTTTAAGGTCAATGTTTGACCTGTAAATATTGACTATTGACTATTTTGTGGGTCACTAGAATGATATATGCTTGTATATATCGGCCTTCGGCCATTCTGCAACAATGCCCCTCCATCCAGCACAAAATACTTGGATGGGGTGTTTATTTTACACAAAAGTGCCCGTGGTAAAGCTTATGACGTGTTTGTGATTTTCGATGAATGGAAATTATTCCGTTGACAATAGCTGGGGAGAAGTTTAAACGCGCGTGGCAAAAACCTAGAAAGGTCTATTCAATATATATGTACATTATATAAGTTATAAATTAATTCCCATATCATCCCTTGAGAGCTAGAAGGGGCTATCGGCCTCCTTTTCACATATGCTGATAGCCCCTTCTGGCTTTCAATGGATGATATGTTCTTGCCATATAGTCTCTCAAATTGCCAGAAGAGGCTATCAGCCTCCGTTGCACATATGCTGATAGCCCCTTCTGGCTTTCAATGGATGATATGTTCTTGCCTTATAGTCTCTCAAAAGCCAGAAGGGGCTATCAGCCTCCTTTGCACATATACTGATAGCCACTTCTGGCTTTCAATGGATGACATGTTCTTGCCATAATGTCTCTCAAAAGCCAGAAGGGGCTATCAGCCTCCTTTGCATATATGATGATAGCCCCTTCTGGCTTTCAATGGATGATATATTCTTGCCATATAGTCTCTCAAACGCCAGAAGGGGCCATCAGCCTCTTTTGCATATATGCTGATAGCCCCTTCTGGCTTTCAATGGATGATATATTCTTGCCATATAGTATCTCAAAAGCCAAAAGGGGCTATCAGCTTTCTTTGCACATATGCTGATAGCAGATTCTGACTTTCAAGGGTCTATTTATCTAAATTACCACTAGGTGTCTACACATCCTTGAACCATAGCTTCCCGTGCACCCTAGTTCCATGTATGCATCGTTTGCGACATCTTGATAGAACGCTGTCGTCTGGAACATGATGTTTGATGCTCTATAAGTTATGTACAGCATCCGTGCTCTTAATGTGTGGTGACTGTACTATTCTAACATGTAGCACGCAAATGTACTATTCTAACATGACACACACAGATGTACTATTCTAATATGACACACTCAGTTGTACTATTCTAACATGACACACGCAGATGTACTATTCTAACATGACACACGCAGATGTACTATTCTAACATGTAGCACGCAGATGTACTATTCTAACATGACACACTCAGATGTACTATTCTAACATGACACACGCAGATGTACTATTCTAACATGTAGCACGCAGATGTACGATTCTAACATGACACACTCAGATGTACGATTCTAACATGACACACGCAGATGTACTATTCTAACATGACACACGTAGATGTACTATTCTAACATGACACACGCAGATGTACTAGTCTAACATGACACACGCAGATGTACTATTCTAACATGACACACTCAGATGTACGATTCTAACATGACACACGCAGATGTACTATTCTAACATGTAGCACGCAGATGTACGATTCTAACATGACACACGCAGATGTACTATTCTAACATGACACACTCAGTTGTACTATTCTAACATGACACACGCAGATGTACTATTCTAACATGACACACGCAGATGTACGATTCTAAAATGACACACGCAGATGTACTATTCTAACATAACCCACGCAGATGTACTATTCTAACATGACACACGCAGAGGTACTATTCTAACATGTAGCACGCAGATGTACTATTCTAACATGTAGCATGCAGATGTACTATTCTAACCTGACACACTCAGATGTATTATTCTAACATGACACACGCAGATGTACTATTCTAACATGACACACGCAGAGTATGGTTGTATAAAATATAAATTTACTGCTACTAAATCACCACTAAACAAACCGAAAGAAAAATTTCGAAACTGCAAACGTCCTTGTGATTTACTTCTTACGCGACAGTACTCCAAAGCGTTGTATAGTAGTCAATGAACATCTCCAAGCTTAAGAGTATTTCTTAAAAAAGTATTTTGTATAATAATAGTGTACAATTCGCTGATCTATATTTGGAAATACTTCATAATACTATATGTTTTCACTTGACAAAGTGTCATGTACATCGCAAAAACATACAACGCAACACAGTTTACATTTAATAATCACACGAAAAAATACCTTAAAAAAGTTGGTCATTTGTATAAAAGATTATTTTTTTGTAATTTGAAAATATCAATTACGAGAGAACATGTTTGATGCGGACAGTAAATAGTTTTACCCGAGTAGGTGGAAGATTGAGTTTCCTTATCTCCCCATTCTTGCTGACGTACACGGGGACAGACGGGGAGACGTTGTTGTTTCTAAGGAGATGAAGGGTGACCTCCGACCCATTGACGGCTACGTCAACGTCTAATTCAGAGCTACATCCAGTGCATTCATCGACTCTCTTCTCTCGAATATTTGTGTCTGAGACCTTGACCTTAGACGCTCCTTCGAATAGAAACAACAAAGATAATGACAATGATATTTAAATAGTTCAATTAGAGAGAGTTATTTGAACGAAGAGACGAAAGCTAGATGCAAATGACAATGAAATGACACAGGAAGGCTCCTTTGATTATGAAGTGACTTTTTTGCTGTGTTTAAATATGTTTAAAAATGTGTCTTAAATGTCTTTTACACAGTGACATTCAGTGCATATTGTGGTTTATTTCAGAATACATTAGGCTTTAAGCCCATGAGTACACATACATATAATACACTATATTGTCAACAGTGGTCAATGACATGCAGGCATATAAATATACTGTCTTAAACAATACCAATTTAAAATGTATAATGAAAGAATTGATAACCCTACAAACAGGCATATTCAAATAAAACAGCCATTTTAAACATTTTAACACTGTTTACCAATACTAATTGAATAACAAATCAGTATCTTATTCAAATAAAAATGAATGTTCGAAAAATGTGTATACATATAGCTATTAGTGCTATGATTAAGAAACAGACAGTACTATATGGAGAGAAACTATTGATAATATAATTCAGTTCTTAATTTAAATGCTTTAATAATAAATGTGGCAAGATTTTTAATTGTCTTTTTGTCGTCAGTTTGTAAGAGTTCGATAAATTTTATCATATTTGTGTGATTCCAATAATATCTATGTATATATTGTTTTCTAAGACTATTAAACAATGGACATTCAAGTAAAAAATGAAACTCATCTTCGAGTACGTTACAGTGCTTACATTTTCTGTTTTGATACGGTGTCTTTTCAGGCTTGTGCCATCGCCCTGCTTCGACTTCAATTCTGTGAGCAGATACTCTTAAACGCGTTAACTCGGTTCTAAATTTTGATAAATTTACAATTATTGAGATAAGGCTGAAATTTAAAATTTCCATAAATGCAGTAGTTTTTACCCCTTGTCGTTTGTTGTAAATCGGTTGTCCAGTTCTGAACATATATATCAGATATGCGTTGTTTTACAATAGATATAAAACAATTTACGTCTCGTACTCCCTGAAAAAACCATGCCTCACCAAAACCTAGTGTATCTAATATATGTTTAACAGATTTTACCCAAGAATTGGTTTCGGGATAAAGATCGAGATCATGTAATAACATATTATAAACAATTTTAATATATTTAACATCATCAGATTGTAATATTTTTAACCAATATTTTAAAACACAGACAATCCGTTTATTTATAAGGGGTTTACGCCCAAGTTCACCATAAATGAAATTATTTTGTGTTTGAAGTCGGACACCCAACACCTGTTTACAATAACGTAGGTGTATTCTTTCAATTTGTATGCTATTGTTTAATCCCCAAACTTCACAGCCATAACTTAAAATTGGTTCAATAAGCTTTTCGAATAATTCGATACTATGGCTAACTGAAATATTTGGAAATTTCACCAAATTTGATTTTAACTTGTATAGTGCTTTAAGGGCTTGCCCTGAAAGCGCATCATATGTTGCTGAAAAGGAACCCCCCGTTGTGAATACTATTCCAAGATATGTAAATTTATTAACAATTTCTAACTCGTTTCCTTGATAACTAAACTTCAAATTTCTTCTATTTTGTCCCCCTTTTTTAAAGATCATTATCTTGGTTTTGTTAATATTAACACAAAGCTTCCATTTCACACAATACTCATCTAACAAATCTAATCCATTTTGTAAACTTACTTCCGATTCCGCTAAGAGAACTATGTCATCAGCATACAGCAATAAATATAATTTTAACATACCAAGATCAACGCCTTCAAATTTGTTTAGCATGAAGTGTTCCTCGATGTCATTTAGATACATCGAAAATAAAAATGGCGATAATGATTCCCCTTGTCTTACCCCTAAAAAACATGTAAACGATTCATTACTTATTTCGTTATTATATTTTATTTTTGATTTAACCACATTATACATTGATCTTACTATATTCAAAATTTTACCTCTTATACCTGATTTTATTAGTTTGTACCATATAATATCTCTAACTACATAATCAAATGCCTTTGTGAAATCAATAAATGCTGTATACAATTTCTTATTTTGATTTATAATGTGCGTAATTATACCTTGCAAGACGAATATATTATCAACTGTTCCCATGCTTTTCCTAAATCCGGCTTGGGCCTCTATGTAAACATGATATTTTTCCCCCCAAACATTTAATCGATTGTTAATAATTTTACTAAATAATTTTCCTATAGTGCTTAACAATGTAATTCCTCTGCAATTGGCCGTGTCGTCTAAATCCCCTTTCTTATGTATAGGGACAATTAACCCTTCGCTCCATGGCTCTGGAAAATAACCTAAGTTGAACATTTTATTAAAAAGTACAAACAAAACCCCCAAGAAGTGATTATTGGAAACGCCATGTTTAAGAAACTCATTTAATACATAAACCGGACCTGCCGACTTACCACTTTTTAAACAAATACATGCTTTTTTAATTTTTTCTTGTGTAATCTCAATATTTAGCTCTTCAAACATTACGTGTAATTCGCCATTCAAATATCGCTCATTAAAATAAATAATGTCTTCGTCTGGTTGGTAAAAGTGTGAATCTGGATCATTTATTGATTTAAAATACCTTATAAAGTCATCTGTATGCAATGTGTTCGATTTAGTTGGCTTGACTGATCCTTTTAACATATTCCAATATTTCTTTGCATCTGAATATCTATTTTGTTCTAGAATTTGTGTCTGTTCAGTATCATATTGATATTTATTTTTTCGAGCAAGGCATTTGTATAAACTACGTGCATTGGTCATAAGAATTCTATTTTCACCAGACCTATCATTCCTGTACATGTTCAATCGTTTATAGAACTCCGATTTTGCTGATTGACACTCGTCATTGAACCATTTGTTATTTTGAACATGTTGATATTTTTCATTATTGCCAGATTTTATAGTTTTCTTAAATAATGGTGAACAAACTTCATCGATAATGGAACAAAAATGTTCTAAACTTTGGTCTAAAGACGACCAACTGTTAGTGGTATCAATATCGTTACATATCTTGTTTAGAGACTGCATAATACTTTCATTTTGGAGTGACTGTATATAAAAATCTGTTTTATTCTTATCCCATTTATAAGCATTTGTTACATTAGCACATTCTCTTTTTAACGAAGCAGTTATAGCAATATCATCAAATGTATCTTCATTATTGTAAGTAGTTATACGAAACTGTACTACACAGTGATCCGATATTAAATTAGGATCAAAAACCTCAAACTGATCAACACATTTAAATAAAGAAGGTGAACACACAACAAGATCGATAACACTAGACCCTTTAACGGTTACACAAGTGAATTTTCCTATTTTACTATCTACACCTACTCTACCATTCAACACTTTTAAACCAGTCATGTTACAAAACTCCAGTAGACAATTACCATGCTCATTTACAACTTTATCTTGACTTAATCTCGGTAAAAAACTATCTGTGATATAATCTTCTGGTAATAAATTAAAACGTTGTAAATCATTATTTTCAACATAATCGGGTTTAACGCCAATTCTTGAGTTAAAATCTCCACAAACAATAAATCTGCAGTTATTATTATACGTATTTTCAAACTGTATCATATCGTTTAAAACTTGATCAAATAAACTTTCATTAATAAACATTTCCCTACTGCTTCCATGTGGCACATTATACGCCAAACAAAGTAAAACATCAATACCGTTTTTAAACAAATGGCCTTTAAGTTTAATCCACATAATAAAATCATCATTACTCTTCAAGAAATCAATACTGTTTTTCAAGCGATCGGCAATATAAAACATTATTATTCCACCACTAGCCCGTTTAGTCCCTTTAAGATGCATATTTCTACTCAGCATATAATGATGAAAACCATCGACATCATAGTTATACAGAGAATTAGACCATGTTTCTGTAAATAATAGTATTTCGTTTTCAGCAAAGAGTGTTTTCATTTCACATGACAGCAATTTGTTATAACGTTTCCCAATAAGTCCCTGCACATTCAATAAACACATTTTAATTCCTGTGCTCTCTCCATTACTGTCCTATTTCTTGACCGGTACATCGATCTGCTCTAAACCCGATGTCCCCGTGCTATTTTTTGTTGCGTTACACGTTTGGGGTTCAACTATGTTCTGGTTCACTGCTTTCCGTTGTTTGTGTTTTTGTTCGATTTTAACTGTGCCATTTTAACACGTGTTGTTTTTAATTGTTTCACACTATGGGGTGTATCAGCTTTCCTGCTCTCGTGATTCTTGGGTGAGATTTGTGTTTTGTTGGTTTCCGACACTTGTATAGATACGCTTGGGTGAGTTTCCTTCACAGGTAAGCGTACTGTTTCACTATGTTCTATACGGTCCGCGCTGTTTGTCCTACTTCTAGGTTTGTTTACATTTTCGTCGGCTTTTCCCACGATTGATCGTTTGTTTCTTTCTTGTGTTTTCAGGAATACGTCCTCATTTGCAGCCTCCTGATCATTGCCATCATCATCGTCATCGTCACTCTCGCTACTGCTGTTAATAACAGTTTCATTGGAGTACACCCTCGCCTTTTGGGTCGGCTTAGTATCAGGGCACTTTTTCAGCCTATCGATCCCTAACACACTAAACCACTCTGGAAATTTGTTTTCTATTGATCTGTCATTTATAAACAATTCAGCAGGGTACTTAATCTTCACTCTTTGATTTGACATTCGTGCATGTTCGGCCTCTTTTGATTGATATAGCTCCTTTCGAGCTCTGGCAATTTCTTTAGGTTATTGACGGTCTAGCCCGAAGTGTGTGCGCTTTAACTTATATGCTTTCGAGAGTATGTTTCAGTATCTATGTAGTCTCTGAAGCGCACTATCATTGGTCTCTTTTGATCATTCGTATGCGGGTATATTCTACCTAATCGATGTGCGCGATCAATCATCATATTGCTGGTGTCACGATCTAGCTCATTTTCAACGAATTTCAGAACAAGGTTCCTGTCATTGTATGGTAGCCGCTCGGAGAGTCCATATATTATAATGTTATTTCGCATGTCTCTGGCGTCTCTATCTATGGAGTGGTAACATATAGAGCGGGTCATTTCAACTTGCCAATCAATAGTTTGTTCAAGGGCATGTACTCGTGCATCTATCATTTTATAATTGTTGTTTACTTGACTTATGTCCTTTCTACATTCAGATATTTTATCTTCTATCACGTTCATTTTTTCGAAAATGCAAACTAATTTATCATCTATGTCCATGTTTGCAAACGTATCCATATTGCTACTACTCACTTTTTTACCTTTCGTTCTCCGTTGCACAGTTTGAAATCCATCGTTTTCACTCAGCCGTTGCCCGCAATTGTTCCTGTGTTTAAACCGGTTCTGCACGGGGATTGTGTACTCAGTTCCAGAAAGTATGTCCGACTCATCCATCGAACTTGGTGGTAATTCTTCGTCGCACAAAGACTCCATCACATCACTCTTGTATTATTATTATATTAAATTCTTATATGCTTCTGTGAATAGTTTATCACTTATTTATTTAAAATTTCACTCACGAATTTTCACCTGACCGCCATTGACCGGAAGCGGAATACTACATATTGTCTTTTCTCTCGAATATATGGGGCAGATTACTTAATATTGGAAGTACCTTCGAAAACCTTCGAACCAGCCCCGGATTTTTCAAACAGTCTTAAACGATTTGTACAATCTTTCCCTTGTATAATTTTGTTTTTCATTTTCACATATTATTCAGATCCTTTTAAGAACATTCGTGCAACTGGACCCGCAATCATGGCACTAATGTTAACTAGTTACCGATATTTGTATTTAAACGAAGAAAATAACTAATATCAGAATATCATAGGAAGGGTTCTCCTTCGGCTTTCAAGATATTATTTTGCATTGAAAAACATTACACCATAAATATATTAATAATCATATATTAGATTGAAGTAATTTCAGATTGTTAAATTAAAGCTTTAAAATTGGTTATAGCACAGTCTAGCAACACTTCTTGGGATATGATTGCGTCAGTTATAAAGGTAATCTGATTACAACGAAAAATAAATATTTTTTCGTCAGATGAAAATGTAATTAAGTTGAGCAATATTGAATACCATGTTCGTTGAACACTAGCTGAATAATTATAGGTTAAAACACGGCTGTGGTACGCCTTTAGGCCGTATCGGCCAGTATTTGCCCGACGGCTTTAGCCCGAGTTCCAACACGTTCGAAGGTGCGCCGGTAAGGCCTAAACGCGCACCATAGCCGTGCTTTAACCTTTATATTACATACATTCAACGCAAGTGACTTTAGCAATATTTTAATTAGTTACATCAATTTATTTAACCAACATTCTATACTGATTGCAACAAATAATTTAAAATACGTTTCCCTTCTCTGTCGGAATTTCAAACATTTCTCTCTGTTCACCCTTATTTTGAAACCAGTTTTTTTTACCCGATTAACGTCTGATTCCGTTTTTCGTTGTTGTTTTTTTTTTCATTTTTAATGGAATCAAGAAATTCATGAGCATAAATTTCTCGCTCATCGCCTTGAAAACCCGGCACTTTGTATCCGTTAAAAATCAACCTAAATTTGTAACTATTTATAGAAAGGTATGTTATACAAGTCAGTTAAACTGGTTGTTAGAGTCTTTATTACATACCTTACTATAAATAGTAACAAATTTACGTTATTTTTTAACTGATACGGTTTCAAAGTGCCGGGCATACACAAGCGGTGTGCCAAATACGGGTTTTCTACTTCCGCTGAGCCAAAATACGGGTATTTTGGCATACGATCGATTTCTCGTGCCGTCGTTAACGGCGCGTTGACGGCATAACTGCAGTTAGCAACATCGAAATGGCCGCTGCAGAGCGTACGCTAAACGTTTTTGCAGATCGTTTGTTGGAATTAGACGGCCAAATTCAAGACGATGAGCAAGAAATTGATATCCATGAACGTGTTGATTCCATGAAAAATAAAAATAGCAAAAAAAAAACGAAATCGGTTGTTAATTGGCAAACAAATTGTTTGGAATTCCGGCAGAGTATTTTAATGTATTTGTTGTATTAAATAAATTGATGTGACTAATTAAAATGTTGTTTAATTGACTTGCGTCGAAGGTATGTCATAATACTGCCGAAGGTGCGCCGATACGTCCCAAAGGCTCACCATTGTCGTGTATGAACCTATAATTATAGATAAAAACTGTACCTATATACGTATGATTCTGCATCGGTAACTGAAGACCTGTCGTAATTCCAAAATACAAAAAAATTGAGAGAGTCTTCAAACACAAACCCAAATAAATTTTAACCGCCATTATTATTGACAGCGCAATCCGAGATCACACAGTTAACATAAGGAAACCCAAACCCATAGCGTCACACTTGATTATGCATGTTACAATCTCTTTTATTATATCTGTCGTTTTCTTTGTAAAGATTATTGTTATATTGTCATTGAATATTTTGCCACCGCGAAGTTAGGCGATCATATATACATTTGTTTAAACTTTCAATTTATACCGCTTGAATATGTCATTGAATTATGGCAAATTAGTAAAAACCTGCTGTTGTTCAAAGTTTATAAACTACTACAACTGCCACTGCCACTACCTTTACCTGAAATTGAATACTACATGGGTTTACCTGAAATTGAATACTACATGTGGTGCGTATTGAACAAATATTTCGTCAGCTCAGTACGAAAAATGTTAATCATTCGCCAAGTCTTGTTTGTTGTGGTTTGTTGTCTAAAGTGCGGTTAAAAAAAGCTTTTTATTCAACATTTGTTTACTTATATATAATATTTAAATTGAAAATTCCAAGTTTATGGTGTTACAAATTTCAACTACCTGACCTCTTTCGACAGCATTTGATATCTCGTGATAAATCTGCAAAACTCCCTGTTGTAATTACAGCATAACATTGCGTCTTCAAAACTTCATGTTTAAATTACATCACAACAATGCCTCTTCAAAACTACCTGTTTAAAACACAGCATAACAATGCCTCTTCAAAACTACCTGTTTAAATCACAGCATAACAAATCGTTTTTGACAAGGCCAACAAAGGGCAATCATCACTCTATTCTTCTTAAAAAAATATCAATCAATATTGTTCTAAATAATGGGACCAAAGACGAAAGTAAGTATTTTTACGTAATTGGTAAAGGAACTATTGAAGTGCCAAAATGACATAAAATAACATTTCTAAAAACTAAATGTACTATGATTTGGTAATATGTCATTTGTGATTTATACGATAAATTGAACTAAACTAATAGGTAAATGGAGACCATTGCCTTATAGAAAAAATTATGTGTAACATGCACCTAACTTTTGATATTAATCAGACGGCCAGATAAGGCGCGTGCATGCGTAAATTGCGCACAACAATTTGGAAAATACGCAGAGAAAATAAAATTTGGTTGTACATATACGCAGAGAAATTAAAATATTGGTGAACATTTACGCACAATTGTATCTTGTTCGCGTTCATAACGTCAAATATTAGTGACTGGAACACAGAAGAAAATGGAATTTGGAAAGGATTGTCTACCTGAATGTGCCCATGGTTCATTATTACGCTCAGTCTTATACTGATCTTACTTCTAACATTATTGTATTCAAATTGTGCTGCTGACTCCACATAATTATTGTAAAATTGTGTTGGATGTAAATTACCCCCTTGAAAGAGTGGACATTTACTCCAATTTATCCCCAAACATTCTTGAAAGAGTGGACATTTACTCCCAATTATCCCCAAACATTCTTGAAAGAGTGGACATTTACTCCCAATTATCCCCAAACATTCTTGAAAGAGTGGACATTTACTCCCAATTATCCCGAAACATTCGTGAAAGAGTGGACATTTACTCCCAAATTTTCTTAAGTACATGTAAATTCACCCCAAGTACAAAAGCTTATCCGGAGCATTTGTTTATATGTCCAAGAGACTTCTTTGATAGCAGGTAATAATGAATCATTATTCACAAACTAACAACGGTTATACTAAACATGCCTACTGCTTATTGGTTCTACAATGAGTAAGGTATATATAGAGAATACTAGGTTGGAGTTGAATATAGAGAAGTTTACCTTGCGAGGCTTGGAACATTGGAAGCGCGATGAAAATAAACTATAATAAAAACACACTTAACACCACGAAAAGCATAAAATGACGTCACGATAAACAACAAAATGTCGTCATTTATCTGCGCGTGTTTGCCGTATTCCACAAAGTAAAATGCAGCTAAGTTTATCCCACGGGGTATTATTTCATCAATGAGAGCGTGAAGATGGGATAAAACAAAATGAACTAGTAATCAACCATAAGGAACATATATGGAATACGGCGTGACACTTGTATGTGGGTGTATTCAGAACACGGTATAGAGCTTTTAGTGCTGATATAATTTTGTCTCTAATGCAGTGCTTGAATCGTTTAAACAATTCCTAAAGATTTCACGGCCAGGGGCAATACTATACCACCTCTGCAGTCCCGTGCTGTACACGCAGTAAACACCAGCGTACGAATGTCAACTTATACCTAAAATCCCTAAGCTGTCAAGAAATAATAATATATACTATATATTTATTTATCTACATAGGAAGTTTTTATCACACTGTCGACCATCCTGCAGCTGGCAACAAATTTACCAGAAGCTGAATATAGGAATAATGAAACTTCAGAGACATCATCAGGAGAGAAGTCCTTATTACCATCCTCTTGTCCTTAAGTTGAGGCAAGTGACTAATTGAAAACACTTTCCAATGAAGCGGAACAATAAAGCCAAACTATATTATAAGGCAGCCAGTGGACGGGAAGCTTTCCTTATGTGGCTATATTGAAAATCTCTCGGATACCATTGGCAGAATTTTGAAATAATTTCACAAAAATGTTTCGTGGGCGACCGGAGCAAACAAAAATACCCCAGCTTTGTACGTTTAATCGGGTTATGTGAATCGACACTGACCTTAAGAGGACAACAATTATAAATATTGCCACAGACAAAAGCATAGGATACACTAATATTATACATATGTGTTGATTTACGTGTCTAAAATAAATCAAGAGATACATATCAGCATGGTGCAAGCCCGTAATACTGAACAATTAAAGCAATTACATCCAACGTCGAACTACACAATACTTAGGAAATTGGAAACAATTGGCCTTATAAAATACGCCGATTGAGTAACACAATTAGTAAATTAGCGCCAATCATTTAAACAGACAATATTGAAACCCAATAATGAATCTAAATACCATTCACAAAATAAACACACTCAAAACATTCCGGATATCACGCATCATATGTAACAATTACACATAATAAGGCTTCACCTTTTTACGATATTACTCAGTATTAATGTTTTGGAACACGTGCACCCGATTTTTTTTAAATTTTCAATTATTGGCGGTCTTAACGAATTTACCGTCGAATAATTTAAAATAAAGATACGGATAAAACTACGTATGCTATACATTCACGAATCTATCGAATTATTCCATAGACGATATGCTATCTTAACCTCGAATTGTAACTGCCGTTCCGACTTTTTAACAAGGGACGTTTCCACAAAGTTCAATCATTGCAATTGATTTTAAACTGATCACTGTGCATGGTTACCACCTAATATACCGTATCTAGTTTACATTAGGTGTTTGTGGTAATACATGCGATGCATCTTCTCAAGGAGATAATGGGATCTAACATTGGTTGTGGTTTGCTATTATGAAATATGTATACATGTTTATGCATCTCGCTTAATTTTGCATTTATATGTTAACCTATCTGTATGTCTATAAAATATCAAATCAGTTCGGACTTTTTTGGAATGCTGCTAAACGTTTTGGCCCAACACTTTGCGGGTTTGTTTGCAGTTAAACTTGTCAATATACGTAAAACCACACTAAATAAATATCAATGTAAATACGTCAAGTATGTTCAAAATGTAAACTTATATATTCAACTAAACTACTTGTAACGATAATTGTGAAGCGGTGTACATTTCTAGCTGGTCAAGTTATATCCTAACATATTTAATTAGGTATATTTAAGTGTACATCAAATGTACTGATATTACTGACTTTAATGCCGCAGTCAATAAAATATAATTCAACACATCTTAAGTTGGCATTAGTTCTAATGAACGTTAATGACGTTTACTCGACTGAAAACTGTTCTTTTTTATTGAAGGCATTTAATAATGTCTATGTTCGAGAACAGTTGGTACATACGGAATATACACTAATGTACATGCTGATTTACTCCAGAAGCATTACCAGCTATTGCGTACAGATAACTATTCCATACAAAATTAGAAAAGCGTTACTATTTTACCGATTTCAATGCGTTTTTTTTGTATTTTGCTCAGTAAGATGTCCATGTGAAACGAATGTTTTGTATAACATATTTCTGGACTGCTGCTTTAAATTAACTGACTGATCATTTCACTGATAATTTATCATCTATTTTACTGTTACCCATTTTGCTAGTGAAGATGTTCAATGTACAATTGTTATCTTCTACCAATAGCTGATGATGATTTAAACACAATCATGAAACTGAACAATGTACAAAAGTTCTGTTACAGAAATTGCACAGGAAGTATGCTAAATATTATAAAGAATTCCAGTCGTTTTGTTTGCTGTACAATGTGTAAATCAATCATTCATTAGAAACAAAATACAACTGTTGCGCCAGAATCAACTTTAGTTGAACTTCTAGAACAACTTAACGGAATATCACACTATGAATAAGAACTACACACATATGAGTTCGGAGAAGAATGAAGAATTATGTATCTGATCATCAATTTAAATTGATCCTAATTTATCTAAACGCTAGTTTTGAACACATCCCAGATCCAGAAACAGTCTGTTAAAGTTCGTTAAAAATTAGCGTTTGAACAAATACAGTGTAATTCCATTTACACATGAATGTCTGTATTTTGTAATAAACGAATAAACACATAAAGCATATTGAAAACTAACAAGTGCACGACTTACGTCATTACTCTACACGAGCTACATGCAAACCAGTCGGTTTTCAAAAACCAGTCAGGATTCTTACCTGGGCACTCTACAGTATATCAACCAGCCAGGATTCTTACCTGAGCACTCTACAGTATATCAACCAGTCAGGATTCTTACCTGAGCACTCTACAGTATATCAACCAGTCAGGATTCTTACCTGAGCACTCTACAGTATATCAACCAGTCAGGATTCTTACCTGAGCACTCTACAGTATTTCAACTTATAGATATGTACAACCAAATCTGTAAATCTTTTGATGAAAGAAAATCTACTTTATCGTTTATTGTGACGTCAGTAAGGCCTTCGATCGAGTCTGGCACAAAGGCCTCATATTTAAGCTTAAACAAGTTGGAATATGTGGAAATCTCATAAATTGGACAGAGAGCTATCTAAATAACAGAAACAAAAAAGTGTTTATTGGATCTTCCTATTCGCTATCAAAAAAATACATGCCGGTGTTCCCCAGGGCTCTGTTCTGGGTCCTCTTTTATTTGTAATTTACGTTGATGATATATCCGACTCTGTATTGAGTACAACTAGCCTTTTTGCTGATGATAGTTCATTAGCCGTTTCATCTAACGACATTAACATTATCGAAACAACACTTAATCACGACTTGTTTCAAATCAATGAATGGACCAAACAGTGGCTTGTTAATTTTAACTCTTCCAAAACTGATGTGGTATTTTATACTTTATCCAAAAGTCAAAACCATCCGAAATTAGTACTTGATAATACTCTTTTAACTTGTGTGCACTCTCATGAGCACCTCGGTCTCACTTTCAATGAAGATGGGACATGGCACGATCATATTCAACATATTACATCATCCGCATCTAAAATCGTGGGCTCGATGAGAATGTTAAAATACAAATTGAAACGCGAAACTCTCAATCAAATTTATATTTCTTATTTAAGACCCATAATTGAATACGCTTCTATTGTTTGGGACAATTGCACCAACTATGAAAAGGAAATACTAGATAAGGTACAATTAGAGGCGGCTCGACTAATAACAGGCTTAACGCGTTCCGCTAACGAAATAGGATGGGTTTCACTTAACGATCGCCGGAAAATACAAAAGCTCATCTTGGTATATAAACTTAGTAAAAATCTACTTCCGGACTACCTTAATGAATTGTTCCCTCCACCGCTTTCCACTTGTCCATATTCTTTACGAAACAGTGCTAACTATGCAACAGTTACGTGAAGACTCGCAATTTATTCGAACTCCGTAATTTCATCTTCTATTACAATGTGGAATGACCTTGATATAAACATTAGATCGATTGACAGCTTATCTGGTTTTAAAAGCACAAATGTTTAATTCACCAACTGTACCACCATATTTTTTTTATTGGTGACCGCTCACAACATATATACCACGCCAGAATACGAAATAATTGCATTGACTTAAATTCTGATCTATATAGTAATCACTTACGCGACAGTCCAAATTGTGCCTGTGTTAGTCCTATTGAAGATTATTTTTTTAAATGCCCCTTCAACCGAACCGAACGCATTCGGTTATTCAACAACACCCGTCCATTTCGTCCCCTAAGTGCATCTAAATTACTATTTGGTATACCCGAACGTTCCGACAGCGACAATATTAAACTATTCAGCAAAATACAACGTTATATCAAAAGCACAAATATATTTAGTCGCTTAACACACTGAACTTAATGTGTACCGATCAAATAGCTCGTTGCATTCAACATGATGTTTAGCTGGTTGGAGTGTGGAGCAATTTAATGAAAAACAATATTTTTGCTAAGTATTGCATTCTTAATAGAGTTGAGCAATATATTCTTTTTATAATCATTTCTTATTATTTGTGACATTTTTTCAACATATGTACTATTTGCTGGATGTTATATGAAAATAATATGTTATAATTTCACAAATTTAATACATACATTGATACTTACCTTATCTTATCCGCATCACAACAAATCGGTTACAGGGAAGGGTCGATTTCTAACGTTGTTAAAACTTGTGACCCAACCCTTTTGATTTTCAAATGTACACATGATCTTGGAGTTAAAATGTCAATGTATGTTTACATTCAAACATTTAAATGTATTTGAAAGCAATAAAATAGTATTAAACTAAAACTAAAAAAAAAAAAAAAAAACTCGGACTCATAACAATACGTCCTACTTTCAATAACGAAAATAGCCGGTATTGTATAATTTAGTGTTCTTATTCCAGGACACTCGCGTGCATATTTCTGTTGCATATTAATAACGAAAATAGTAGGGTGATCGAAGTGTATTGTATACATTAAATAAAATTGAATATTTATGATTGTTATTGTTATTAATCACCTTCTCAATACACGGGCTGTTAAATTATTAAAACGTTAGAAAAAGGCAGAATATGTTTCTGTTTTAAAGAAGTACCCTTCGTAGTGTCGATTTACTGACTCGTAGCCTGCACAGTAAAAAGCAGTCCCATAGTAGACATTTTCGAATAGCCCTCTACCAAAAGCCTGTTGGCTTCCACCAGCAGTCTAAAACGATAGGTATCTAATAAAATGTGTTATCAGTTGATTCAGTTTCTTTTATTTACATTTTGTATCGCAACAGTGACAACAAACAACTCATTTTACAACAATACATGTAATTTTCATTAATGCATAAATGCAAATATAAACAATGCGAAACTCCATCTGCATGCGTTGGGCAGAGGTTTTATAGCAACATAAGGTTATTTATTTAAGGCACGTGACCATTTGCCAATTCAACACAGCACAATACAAACACATGTAACAAAACACAAAAGTGAATAAAACTGGGGTCATCACCTTGTTAATGAATATAAATATTTCATATGTTCGGAAACCAGTTATACCAGTGAAGCATATCGTATGGACTATTTTAAGCTGCGATCTTGAAATTGTCTTATAAAATACGAAATTGCAACTTCAGTTACACCAGCAATAAAGAGAGAGACGCGTATAACAACAGTCATTGTTCTTCGTGTGAGGCTAATGATTACCAGTGTATAGAACAGCAGAAAAAAAGCAAACACAAACATAACACATACAAAATGTGATCGAATCAGGCATCAGCGCAATGGTATGTGAGTTTAATCCTGTAAAACGATGTGCAAACGATTATCCTAATTTTATTACCAAAACATTTTTTTTATATCAGTTGAATTATAAAAGCTATTTACGCAGACTTCTAACTATAATCTGAATATCAACCTGATAATGATTTGAAAGAGGAGTCATGAGTCCAATCAGTATAAGATCACGGCAAAACAGCGACCGGAACAGTATTATAAATGGTTATGTATTATAATGTTGTTTGAAATTTATTTACATTTCATTCTGCTCCGGAGCAGATCAGTTGTGGATCTGACCCTGTGGCCTTTCAGAGAATCTTTATAATATAAACGGCTATGCATCATTCAAAAGCGTACGAAATAAGTGCGTATATAGTGGACAGGTATGCGGCAAATCTTGCAACACATAAAGCACTTCAATCCGATTCCTCCGTTGTTGTGGCAGGTGTGGAAGGTGCTATTGTGGTAGCAGGTTTTGGTGTGGTGAATACACATAAGCTGGATGCAACAGCAAACGCAACTTTATCTGTGTCGTTTGCACATGTACCGCAATAACCCTTTAAATCGTTTTTGCTGAGGTTTGGGCAACTGTCTTTCAGACACCCTTTTAAGTGGTCGCGATATTCACATCCTGAAAATTGTCAGTCATTTTAGTTCCGTTTTATCGAATGGGTTTACTACAAAAAGTTTATATTTCTGCATTTTGTACTTTATATACCCAAACATAAAAAGTATAATATATTGCTTTGTATTAAACTTGAAACTGTATTTCGTAATTGTACAATTGTACAATTATTTCAAAGAGATATGTACCTTCGATTCCAATGTAATACTGGCGGCATGTTTTACAGCACGGTTTGTAACCGGCATTTTGGTAGCAGGTCTTAACTTTGACATATGAATACTTATATACATTGATACCAACAGCCGAATCCAGTTTGTTTACAACAAATAACATATATGCTACTGTTAAATGATATAAAGGTAACATCAATAAATAACTCACAATTGTAGAAACATCATTCTAACAGAATACTCCCTACTTGTTTTATAGACAAAGAACAAACATATCGTTGTTAAATTACCCAATAAACAAAGCAAAAATAGTTCCAATCACCTTTGCAAAAATGTATTGCAAATTAAAGTTAAGACCTGATTACCAGTTGTTATTTTGTACTTTAAGTCATCACCAGAAATATGCTTGTGCTTAAAGTACGTTTTTACAGCCTGGAAGTACACACTTTTGCTCCAGAAGTGTTCAACTTGGTTAATTAAGATAAAGTAAGGTTATACTACATATCAGTAGTCATACATAGTGGAATATTGGGCCACAACATGAGCCTATTCTTTAAATGAAGAACACAAAAAAGTTGCACTAACCAAGGCAAAACATCCATCATTTGTTGCGAAAGTCAGCCACATTAGACACCAGCTGTTATTAGCCTCACTTAAAGGTAGCCAGAGTTCACTTTACGATTCCCCCACCCCCCCCTGAAGAAATAGGTATGTAAGAATAGCTAAACGCATTGTCAATCAATCGTCGTAAGGTCGATTGTACTCGATTATCGTATGTTTCATGGTTAACCTACATTACACAAAAGCGCACATGGTAAAGCTGATTGAGTGTGTTTGTTAACACAATTCTTTACAATAGCTTGGTAGGAATTTATTTAAATGTTAGAGGCAAACCACTGAAAAGATCTATAAAAATAACACGCAAATGACCCTTAAAGGGGCGTATTGATGGTATATCGACAATAACCTTTTATAAAAATCAAGTTCATTCAGACAGAATTTATATCGAAGCATTGCTAAATACAATATCCGTTTTTCAATAAACATTTGAAAAAGTATACATCTGTATAGTTTTAATATCTAATCTGTCGATGTCACTTTCGTGGATGCGGGAAAATGTGTAAGAGTAATAAAATCAATATCTTGAAATGTACATAATGTACCGTTACGCGCGTGTGCAAGATTAATAAATGTTATGTAATGTAGGAAATATTTCAATGAAAAGCGCTATTAAGTAGGCGTGAGTTCGAATCCTGATGCTACCGTTTATCCCCAAAACATGTTTGTGTCTTTATATATATATTTTTTTTAACGATTCCATCAATATAATGTATACAATATTAAATAAGACCGAAAAATGCTTACCAATAAAACAAAAATGGTCAGGTAAATTAAATATTGAAATTACTGACAATGTTTGGAAGGATATTTTTCGTGAACCATTTTCTATAACTAAAGATGTGAAAATGCAATGGTTTCAATACAGAATTATACACAGAATACTTGGAACAAATAGTCTACTTTTTAAAATGAATCTGAAAGATTCTCCCAAATGTACCTTTTGCAAAAGTTGTGAGGAAACGATTGTAAATTTTTTCTGGGAATGTCCTATTTCAAAAATTATTATTGAAAACCTTTTCCCCAAACAGTTGTTTCCATTTTGTAACATATATACTTTTCTTCTGGGATATATAGAAAAGAATAGTGATGCTGTCAACAATGCTTTTATTTATGCCAAGTTTTATCTGTATAAATGCAAGATGTCTTCAACACAACCAACGGTTGAAAATGGAAGACACTTTATGAAATCACAATATGACAGTCTTAAATATGTAGCAATATATGAAAAGAAAGTTGACAGTTTACTTGCTTGGAAAGATATTTTGAATGTCAATGTATCACAGAACCACCTCTTTTTGCAGTTGACTGAAAACACTTCATAGCACTATCTAGAGTATTTACGTACGTTTTTTTTCTCTATACATATACGTGCTTGTTTTGTAGAAACGCTTTCCATAACAGTTAAACCTTACTCAATAATACATTTTCTATGTGTGTTACACGAATATAGCCCTGCATTTATCCACCATGCGTTCCTAAATACTAAAAAACCTCTACAAACTACAAACTTTATCCAAACATATCATATGTCCAGTGCTCAATAGACCCAAGTCAAAGCAAGACCTGTTACCTTTCCCTTCCCCCCTTCCCACACTTATTATTTGATTCTTTAATCCTATGTTTTTTCTTCCTTGTGCATGTGTGCATCTCTAAAAAGCGTACTTTATTTACCTTATGATGTCTACTTTATGTGTGTGCACTTACATGAAATAAAGGTATAATTTTGAAAAAAAAAAAAAAAAAAAAAATTAAAAAATATAATGATGCATCTTCAAAACTATATTGGAGAACAATAGGAAAATAACTTGTTTTAATATGTGTCTATAAATATCATCGATATGCCTTTTGAACATTTAGTAAACATAGAGTTTGCGATAAACGTTAAAACTCAAAAAATACAAACCAGGTAACGTTCAATTAAAAACTCTGCACAATACTTACATATTTGACTCCAATCAGCATGCAGGTAACTTGCAGACTTGATATTAATAGCACGGTTATACCCATGCTTATGTTTCAAGGACCAGTACACGGATTTGTCGGAGCTCTGTAAAGTGTTGTGGTGCCTAAAGCCTTTCCAGGACCAGTACACGGATGTGTCGGAGCTCTGTAAAGTGATGTGGTCCCTATGTTTCCAGGACCAGTACACGGCTTTGTCGGAGCTCTGTAAAGTGATGTGGTGTCTATGCTTCCAGGACCAGTAAACGGCTTTGTAGGAGCTCTGTAAAGTGATGTGATGTCTATGTTTCCAGGACCAGTACACGGCTTTGTCGGGGCTCTGTAAAGGGATGTGGTTTCCAGGACCAGTACACGGATTTGTCGGAGCTCTGTAAATTGATGTGGTGTCTATGTTTCCAGGACCAGTACACGGCTTTGTCAGAGCTCTGTAAAGTGATGTGGTTTCGAGGACCAGTACACGGCTTTGTCGGAGCTCTGTAAAGTGATGTGGTTTCCAGGACCAGTACACGGATTTGTCGGAGCTCTGTAAAGCCTGGCGAGGACGGGTGTGTGTCTTCCTAGCCTGGGATGGAACCTTCTGTGGCAACCGGAGGGTACGGAGCATACATATATCTACAATGTATAGGCGCTGAATTGGTTCGTTCTTTCTTGTTTGTACTTGTAGACATATGTGAGGTGAGTTCACTTCAAACAAGATTTACGACTTTGTTAAATACTAATCGTTTAGTGTTAAACGTGATAGTTTGACCACGATCAGTTTAAACTCAATTGCAATGATTGAACTTTGTGGGAACGTCCCTTGTTAAAAAGTCGAAACGGCAGTTACAATTCGAGGTTAAGATAGCATATCGTCTATGGTATAATTCGATAGATTCGTGAATGTATAACGTACGTAGTTTTATCCGTATCTTTATTTTAAATTATTCGACGGTAAATTCGTTAAGACCACCAATAATTGAAAATGGTATTTAGATTCATTGTTGGGTTTTAACATTGTCTGTTTAAATGATTGGCGCTAATTTACTAATTGTTTTACGCAATCGGCGTATTTTATAAAGCCAATTGTTTCCAATATCCTAAGCATTGTGTTTTTCCACGTTGGATGTAATTGCTTTAATTGTTCAGTATTACAGGCTTGCATCATGCAGATATGTATCTCTTGATTTATTAAAGACACGTAAATCAACACATATGTATAATATTAGTGTATCCTATGCTTTTGTCTGTGGCAATATTTATAATTGTTGTCCTCTTAACGTCAGTGTCGATTCACATAACCCGATTAAACGTACAAAGCTGGGGTATTTTTGTTTGCTCCGGTCGCCCACGAACATTTTTGTGAAATTATTTCACAAATCTGCCAATGGTATCCGAGAGATTTTCAATATAGCCACATAAGGAAAGATGCCCGTCCACTGGCTGCCTTATAATATAGTTTGGCGTTATTGTTCGCTTCATTGGAAAGTGTTTTCAATTGGTCACTTGTCTCAACTAAACGCCAAAAGAATGGTAATAAGGACTTCTCTCCTGACGATGTCTCTGGAGTTTCATTATTCCTATATTCAGCTTCTTTGTTGCCAGCTGCAGGATGGTCGACAATGCGATAAAAACTTACTATGTAGATAAATAAATATATAATATATATTATTATTTCTTGACAGCTTAGGGAGTTTAGGTATAAGTTGACATTCGCACGCTGTTGTTTGCTGCGTGTACAGCACGGGAATGCAGAGGTGGTATAGTATTGCCCCTGGCCGTTAAATCTTTAGGAATTGTTTAAACGATCCAAGCACTGCATTACAGACATAATTATATCAGCACTAAAAGCTCTATACCGTGTTCTAAATACACACACATACAAGTGTCACGCCGTGTTCCATATATGTTCCTTATGGTTGATTACTAGTTCGTTTTGTTTTATCCCATCTCCACGCTCTCATTGACGAAATAATACCCCGTGGGATAAACTTAGCTGCATTTTACAATGTGGAATACGGCAAAAACACGCGCAGATAAATGACGACATTTTGTTGTTTATCGTGACGTCATTTTATGCTTTTCGTGGTATTAAGTGTGTTTTTTTTATAGTTTATTTTCATCGCACTTCCGATGTTCCAAGCCTCGCAAGATAAACTTCTCTATATTCAACTCCAACCTAGTATTCTCTATATATACCTTACTCATTGTAGAACCAATAAGCAGTAGGCATGTTTAGTATAACCTTTGTTAGTTTTGTGAATAATGATTCATTATTACCTGCTATCAAAAGAAGTCTCTTGGACATATATACCAATGCTCCGGATAAGCTTTTGTACTTGGGGTGAATTTACGTGTACTTAAGAAAATTCGGAAGTAAATGTCCACTATTTCACGAATGTTTGGGGATAATTGGGAGTAAATATCCACTCTTTCAAGAATGTTTGGGGATAATTGGGAGTAAATGTCCACTCTTTCAAGAATGTTTGGGGATAATTGGGAGTAAATGTCCACTCTTTCAAGAATGTTTGGGGATATTTGGGAGTAAATGTCCACTCTTCAAGAATCTTTGGGGATAATTTCACAGGCTATGTAGGATAAATTGGGGGGTAATTTACATCCAACACAATTGTACAATAATTATGTGGAGTCAGCAGCACAATTTGAATACAATAATATTAGAAGTAAGATCAGTTTAAGACTGAGCGTAATAATGAACCATGGGCACATTCATGTAGACAATCCTTTCCAAATTCCATTTTCTTCTGTGTTCCAGTCACTAATATTTTACGTTATGAACGCGAACATGATACAATTGTTTATAATATTTTAATCTCTCTGCGTATATGTACAACCAAATATTATTTTCTCTGCGTATTTTCCAAATTGTTATGCACAATGTACGCATGCACGCGCCTTATCTGGCCCTCTGATTAATATCAGAAGTTAGGTGCATGTTACACATAATTTTTTCTATAAGGCAATGATCTCCATTTACCTATTAGTTTAGTTCAATTTATCGTATAAATCACAAATGACCTATTACCAAATCATAGTACATTTAGTTTTTAGAAATGTTATTTTATGTCATTTTGTCACTCAATAGTTCCTTTACCAATTACGTAAAAATACTTACTTTCGTTTTAGAACAATATAGATTGATATTTTATTAAGCAGAATAGAGTGATGATTGCCCTTTGATGGCCTTGTCAAACACGAATTGTTATGCTGTGTTTTAAACAGGTAGTTTTGAAGAGGCATTGTTATGCTGTGTTTTAAACAGGTAGTTTTGAAGAGGCATTGTTATGCTGTAATTTAAACATGAAGTTTTGAAGACGCAATGTTATGCTGTAATTACAACAGGGAGTTTTGCAGATTTATCACAGGATATCAAATGCTCTCGAAAGAGGTCAGGTAGTTGAAATTTGTAACACCATACACTTGGAATTTTCAATTTAAATATTATATATAAGCAAACAAATGTTGAATAAAAAATATTTCTTTAACCGCACTTTAGACAACAAACCAAAAGAAACAAGACTTGGCGAATGATTAACATTTTTCTTACTGAGCAGACGAAATATTGGTTCAATACGCACCACATGTAGTATTCAATTTCAGGTAAACCCATGTAGTATTCAATTTCAGGTAAAGGTAGTGGCAGTGGCAGTTGTAGTAGTTTATAAACTTTGATCAACAGCAGGTTTTTACTAATTTGCCATAATTCAATGACATATTCAAGCGGTATAAATTGAGAGTTTAAATAAATGTATATATGATCGCCTAACTTCGCGGTGGCAAAATATTCAACGACAAGATAACAATAATCTTTACAAAGAGAACGACAGATATAATAAAATAGATTGCAACATGCGTTATCAAGTGTGACGCTATGAATGATCATGCGATTTCCTTATGTTAACTGTGTGATTTCGGATTGAGCTGTCAATAATAATGGCGGTTAAAATTTATTTGGGTGGGTGTTTGAAGACTCTCTTAATTTTTATGTATTTTGGAATTACAACAGGTCTTCAGTTACCGATGCAGAATCATACGTATATAGGTACAGTTTTTATCTATAATTATAGGTTAATACCCGACAATGGTGAGCCTTTAGGACGTATCGGCGCACCTTCGGCAGTATTATTACATACCTTCAACGCAAGTCAATTAAACAACATTTTAATTAGTCACATCTATTTATTTAATACAACAAATACATTAAAATACTCTGCCGGAATTGCAAACAATTTGTTTGCCAATTAACATCCGACTTCGTTTTTTTATAGTATTTTTATTTTTCATGGAATCAACAAATTCATGGATATCAATTTCATGCTCATTGTCTTGAATTTTGCCGTCTAATTCCAACAAACGATCTGCAAAAACGTTAAGCGCACGCTCTACAGAGGCCATTTCGATGTCGCTAACTGCAGTTATGCCGTCAACGCGCTGTTAACGACGGCACGAGAAATCGATCGTATGCCAAAATACCCGTATTTTGGCACAGCGGAAGTAGAAAACCCGTATTTAGCACACCGCTTGTGTATGCCCGGCACTTTGAAAACCGTATCAGTTAAAAAATAACGTTAATTTGTTACTATTTATAGTAAGGTACGTGATAAAGACTCTAACAACCAGTTTAAACTGACTTGTATAACATACCTTACTATAAATAGTAACAAATTTAGGTTGATTTTTAACGGATACAAAGTGCCGGGTTTTCATGGCGATGAGCGAGAAATTTATGCTCATGAATTTCTTGATTCCATTAAAAATGAAAAAAACAAAAACGAAAAACGGAATCAGACGTTAATCAGGTAAGAAACTGGTTTCAAAATAAGGGTGAACAGAGAGAAATGTTTGAAATTCCGACAGAGAAGCAAAACGTAATTTAATGTATTTGTTGCAATCAGTATAGAATGTTGGTTAAATAAATTGATGTAACTAATTAAAATATTGCTAAACTGACTTGCGTTGAATGTATGTAATATAAAGGTTAAAGCACGGCTATGGTGCGCCTTTAGGCCTTAACGGCGCACCTTCGAAAGTATTGGAACTCGGGCTAAAGCCCTCGGGCAAATACAGCCCGATACGGCCTAAAGGCGTACCACAGCCGTGTTTTAACCTATAATTATTCAGCTAGTGTTCAACGAGCATGGTATTCAATATTGCTCAACTTAATTACATTTTCATCTGACGAAAAATATATTTATTTTTCGTTGTAATCTGATTACCGTTTTAACTGACGCAATCATATTCCAAGAAGTGTTGCTAGACTGTGCTATAACCAATTTTAAAGCTTTAATTGAACAATCTGAAATTACTTCAATCTAATATATGATTGTCAATATATTTATGGTGTAATTTTTTTCAATGCAAAATAATATCTTTAAAGCCGAAGAAGAACCCTTCCTATTACATTCCGATATTTGTTATTTTCTTCGTTTAAATACAATTTTCGGTAACTAGTTAACATTAGTGCCATGATCGCGGGTCCAGTTTCACGAATGTTCTTTAAAAAAATCTGAATAATATGTGAAAATGAAAAAAATTATACAAAGGAAAAATTGTATAAATCGTTTAAGACTGTTTGAAAAATCAGCGGCTGGTTCGAAGGTATTCGAAGGTACTTCCAATATTAAGTAATCTGCCCCATATATTCGAGAG
Source organism: Congeria kusceri (assembly GCA_027627225.1). NCBI lineage: Eukaryota > Metazoa > Mollusca > Bivalvia > Myida > Dreissenidae > Congeria > Congeria kusceri. The sequence continues at coordinate 11,221,814 of CM051040.1, read as the reverse complement.
AAAAGACAATATATATGCACTGAATGTCACTGTAAAAGACATTTAAGACACATATTTTAAAAAAGTCACTTCATAATCAAAGAAGCCTTCCTGTGTCATTTTATTGTCATTTGCGTATAGCTTTTGTCTCTTCGTTCAAATAACTCTCTCTAATTGAACTATTTAAATATCATTGTCATTGTCCTTGTTGTTTCTATCCGAAGGAGCGCCTAAGGTCAAGGTCTCAGACCCAAATATTCGAGAGAAGAGAGTCGATGAATGCACTGGATGTAGCTCTGAATTAGACGTTGACGTAACCCTCAATGGGTCGGAGGTCACCCTTCATCTCCTTAGAAACAACAACGTCTCGCCCTCCGTCCCCGTGTACGTCAGCAAGAATGGGTTAATAAAGAAACTCAATCTTCCACCTACTCGGGTAAAACTATTTACTGTCCGCATCAAACATGTTCTCTCGTAATTGGTATTTTCAAATTACAAAAAAATAATCTTTTATACAAATGACCTACTTGTTTAAGGTATTTTTTCGTGTTATTATTAAATGTAAACTGTGTTGCGTTGTATTTTTTTTTTGCGATGTACATGACACTTTGTCAAGAGAAAACATATAGTATTATGGAGTATTTCCAAATATAGATCAGCGGATTGTACACTATTATTATACAAATACTTTTTTAAGAAATACCCTTTAGCTTAGAGATGTTCATTGACTACTATACAACGCTTTGGAGTACTGTTGCGTGAGAAGTAAACCAAAAGGACGTTTGCAGTTTCGAAATTTTTCTTTCGGCTTGTTTAATGGTGATTTAACAGCAGTAAATTTTGTTTTTTAAACAACCATACTCTGCGTGTGTCATGTTAGAATAGTACATCTGCGTGTGTCATTTTAGAATAGTACATATGCGTGTGTCATGTTAGAATAGTACATCTGTGTGTGTCATGTTAGAATAGTACATCTGCGTGTGTCATGTTAGAATAGTACATCAGCGTGTGTCATGTTAGAATAGTACATCTGCGTGTGTCATGTTAGAATAGTACATCTGCGTGTGTCATGTTAGAATAGTACATCTGCGTGTGTCATGCTAGAATAGTACATCTGCGTGTGTCATGTTAGAGTAGTACAGTCACCGCACATTAAATACTCGGATGCTGTACATAACTTATAGAGCATCAAACATCACGTTCCAGACGACAGCGTTCTATCAAGATGTCGCAAACGATGCATACATGGAGCTAGAGTGCACGGGAAGTAAGGGTTCAATGAAGTGTAGACACCTCGTGGTAAGTTAGATAAATAGACCCTTGAAAGTCAGAATCTGCTATCAGCATATGTGCAAAGAAAGCTGATAGCCCCTTCTGGCTTTTGAGAGACTATATGGCTAGAATATATTATCCATTGAAAGCCAGAAGGGGCTATCAGCATATGTGCGAAGAAAGCTGATAGCCCCTTCTGGCTTTTGAGAGACTATATGGCAAGAACATATCATTCCTTGCAAGCCAGAAGGGGCTATCAGCATATGTGCAAAGTAGGCTGATAGCCCCTTCTGGCTTTTGAGATACTATATGGCAAGAACATATCATCCATTGAAAGCCAGAAGGGGCTATTATCATATGTGAAAAGGAGGCTGATAGCCCCTTCTGGCTTTTGTGAAAAGGAGGCTGATAGCCCCTTCTGGCTTTTGAGAGACTATATGGCAAGAACATATCATCCATTGAAAGCCAGAAGGGGCTATCAGCATATGTGCAAAGGAGGCTGATAGTCCCTTCTGGCTTTTGAGAAGACGATATGGCAAGAACATATCATCCATTGAAAGCCAGAAGGGCCTATCGGCATATGTGCAAAGGAGGCTGATAGCCCCTTCTGGCTTTTGAGAGACTATATGGCAAGAACATATCATCCATTGAAAGCCAGAAGGGGTTATCAGCATATGTTCAAAGGAGGCTGATAGCCCCTTCTGGCTTTTGAGAGACTATATGGCAAGAACATATCATCCATTGAAAGCCAGAAGGGGCTATCGGCATATGTGAAATGGAGGCTGATAGCCCCTTCTAGCTCTCTAGGGATGATATGGGAATTAATTTATAACTTATATAATATACATATATATTGCGTAGACCTTTCTAGGTTTTTGCCACGCGCGTTTAAACTTCTCCCCAGCTATTGTCAACGGATAAATTTCGATACATCGAAAATCACAAACACGTCATAAGCTTTACTACGGGCACTTTTCTGTAAAATGAACCCCCCATCGAAGCATTTTGTGCTGGATGGAGGGGCATTGTTGGAGAATGGCCGAAGCCCGAAATATACAAGCATATCACTTTATTGACCCACAAAATAGTCGCTATTTACAGGTAAAAAATTGACCTTAAACCACGTGACCCTATCAGATTTATAAGCTTGAGGTCCGCTCGCGAATCTCATAGTCTTTAAATAATTATTTTGGCTTCTTAAAACCCGAAACATTAAGTATTTTACGTTTTATTAGATTCACCAGCAAGAAAGTAAATACATAACTAGCTGCACAACTTATTCCAGATAACGGTTCCAAAATGTGAACCAACATTGTGTCATACATTTTTAACCCAATTTTATATACAAATTCAACACCATAACCAGGGTTGGGACAACAGGGAGGGTGCTTGTATATTTCGGCCTCCGGCCATTCTCTAATAATGCCCCTCCATCCAACACCAAATGCTTGGATGGTGGAGGGGTTCTTTATTTTCGATGGCCTAGGGTTCTCATATACAAGCATGTTTAAAGAGAAGACAACATAAATGCAACTAATCCATTTAAATCATTTCATATGACCACACAAGGGTATTCTTACAACGTGATACATAGCAAGCTTAATCAATATACTGACTTATATTAAGCAGTTCTATATGTTCATATAGCATATCCATGTAAGATTTGTAACAAACACAAAACTACACATGTACAATAGAACATGCATATCTTAACCAACTCGTGAAATTTAGGACACAATCCTGATAATTATTTACACATCTCTTTTGCTTCATGTTTTTGCACATCTCTAAGGTAAAATTTCTTAAAATGTGTTTATGAAGACCAGTTAGCAGTCCTTAACATTTCCGAAAGTTTACATTAAGCCCTTGCAGCTGCAGAAGATGAAGCTCCATAAAAGGACTGAGCTTTGTATTTCACTATATTTAACCTGCTAACAAAAGGACATTTTTAAGCCAACGAGCCATAGTACTGGTTGACACTGCTTTATTATTCTTAAACGATACAAATAATTGAGAATGTTTTGTGAGATTCTTCGTACATTTCAAGTAATAGTTTAATGTCAATACTGGACACAAGCTTATCATAAGGTTTCAAGTTTAAAAAAACAATTATGTCGTTTTCAACTGATCACCACAATCAAAAATTGCCACAATATCCTCTATAAATAAATGATCAACACTCAAAGCCTTCAACGTTTGAGCCCTGGCTGTCGTACACAACGCTATTGACGACACAAGTTTAAATGTCAACAATTTTAATGAACGAGAGTGCAGAGGCATCCATGTTCACATTAAATTAAGAACTGTTTGTACATTCGAAGTCTTTACATACCTCGACTTCGGGAGTATTTATCTATTTAGACCTTTTATGAGTCTATTTAATATATTAATGTTCCACATAAAATATATACTTACAATCGTAACAGTCTCTAAAATCACTGATTCATGACAACTAATGACACTGTAAGATAATGTGCATTTGTTTTAACAGTCTCTAAAGTCACTGATTCATGACAACTAATGACACTGTAAGATAATGTGCATTTGTTTTAAATAAAGCAAATAGGATATTATATCACTTTCAAGTGGTTTAATGGAATTGCACATCCTGAGATTACACCACATATGCCAACGTGTCCACGCAGACGATTATTGTTTTCTTGTTCCTGGACGCCAGCTTTGGAAGACTGAGTTGAAAGCCAGTTCCGGAATTTCACAGTTCTGCAACTCTGTCCCGATATAATCGCTCCAACTAACTGCATGTGTTTTGTCGTTTTTGTGAGGAAGGCTTAGAAGGTCCTTGTGTCGAGGCAACCTGACATGAATAGAAATAAGTGAATCCGAAAAAAAGGAAACCATGTCTGGTTTGGCCATAATGGGCATATTAACAAGGCTGTTTTAACATGATCTTCCTTTTGTTTATTCAGTACCATGCCAAGTAAACGAAAATGTGGAAAAAAGGGTTTCCATTTCGACCAATCAAGCAAAAAAGCATTTGAACATAATGCTTCCGAATCTGGGGTCCATGATACATATTTTGGCAATTGTTTGTTCAATCTAGATGCAAAAATATCAATATCTGAATTAATCAACTGTGAAAACAATCTTCCAGCCACTGATGGTTTGAATTTCCATTCAGATGTGTCTGAAAATTTTATAGAAAAATAATTTGCCTTGATATTGGATATTTCAGACAAATGAAATGCAGATACATATGTCTCTTTCAATGCACCATTGCCATATATGTGTTTTGTTAGTTTATCCATATCTTTAGAATTCATTCCACCCATATTATTATGCCCACCTTCGAAGAAGTGGGGGTATCTTGCTTTGCACCTGTCCGTCTGTCGGTCGTTTGGTCGGTCCATAGACCATTTCGTTTCCGCACGATATTTTGAGAACGCTTTGACCTACGATCATAAAAGTTAGGACGCTGGTTACATGGACGGAAAGGAAGAACCCTTTAAATTTTGAGGTCAACAGGTGAAAGGTCAAGGTCACCGTTGCTAAAAACGGTTTCCCCTCAATAACGTGAAAACGCATAGAGATATTTTTAATGAAACTTTATACATAGATACCTAACACTGAGACCTTGCTTGGGATTGCATATGGGTTGGGTAGGATCTAGGTCAAGATCACCGTTACTAAAAATAGAAAAATGGGTCGACCATTTCGTTTCCGCACGGTATCTTGAGAATGCTTTGATCTACGATCTTGAAAGTTAGTACGCTGGTTACTTGGGAGGAAAGGTAGAACCGTATTAATTTTGAGGTCAACAGGTCAAAGGTCAAGGTCACCGTTGCTAAAAATAGAAAAACGGTTTCCCCTCAATAACTTGAGAACGCATTGAGATATTTTAATGAACTTTATACATAGATACCTTACATCGGGACCTCGCTTGGGATTGCATATGGGGTGGGTGGGGTCAAGGTCAAGGTCACCGTTATTAAAAATCGAAAAACGGCTTCCGCTCAATAATTGAGACGCATCGAGATATTTTAATGTATCTTCATACATAGATACCATATATTGTGACCTCGTTTGGGTTTGCATATGGTATGGGTGGAGTAAGGGTCAAGGTCACTGTTACTAAAAATAGAAGAACGGTTTCCGCTCAATAACTTGAGAACGCATAGAAATATTTTAATGAAACCTTATACATAGATACCTTATATCGAGACCTCGCTTGGGATGGCATATGTGGTGAGTGAGGTCAAAGTCAAGGTCTCCGTTACTAAAAATAGAAAAAAAACGGTTTCAGCACAATAACTTGAGAACGTATCGAGATATTTTAATGAAACTTCATACATATATACCTTATATCGAGACCTCGCTTGGGTTCGCATATGGGGTGGGTGGGGTCAAGGTCACCGTTGCTAAAAATAGAAAAACAGTTTCAGCTCAATAACTTGAGAACGCATCGAGATATTTGAATGAAACTTCATACATAAATACCGTATTGCGAGACCGCGCTTGGGATTGCATATTAAACAAAATCTTAACATTTGCACATATTCACAACTTGTCTGCAAGTTGGGGGGCATACATGTTTTACAAACATCTCATCTTAATATACGATATAGCAGTGGTATTATTACACTGAATGCCGACATGAATACTTTTGCCATGTATTCAAGGCAAAGAAAATTACACGCAATTCTAAATAATTGATATGAAACAATGATTCTTTATATAATCAACATCCACCAGAAGCTTGTTTCATATCCACAAAAAATGAACCATAACCATCAGAAGATGCATCAGTTTGTATTGTGAAAGATATACGGTCTTGTCTAATTTTATTGCCAATGCTTGAATCAATGTTCATTACCCACCATGTAATTTGACTTTTTGCTTCAGTGTCCAGCTCCATAATTGATTCAAAGTCTGTTGAAACTTTTAATGCCTGAATTTTGCATCTTTCAAAAGTTCCATAATGAAGGGGTCCTTCTAAAATTGCAAAGCATGTACTAAATATCAGACCAATAAATGACGCCAGATCACGGATTTGTATCTGTTTCTTTGACAACAACTGTTCACCAAAAGTTATCACTTTAATTTTGCTTTCAGGCAGAAAAAAACACGAGTCGCACTGAATCAATTATGTAACCAAAATATGTTATTCTCTGAGTAGGGATTTTAACTGACTTTTCATCATTGATGATAAAACCCAAGGAAAAAACCCCAATTTACTGCTCATCATGTCCATATTGCTCGAATTAATTTCTTTATCACCATGCATATCGATACTATCATCAATGTAATACGAACATCTTATGTCCGTTTTACGAAATAAAGCATACACTGGCTTTAATATTTTTGTATAGCAATATGGAGCTGAACTGAGACCGAAACAGAGACACACAACATTGTATATTTATTCCTCCACTTAAATTCGAGGTATTGAAAATCTCTTTTGTCAATAGGAATTGGCCAATATGCTTTTTACAAATCTAAACTTGTAAAAACTTCATTTGGCTGTAACAATTCCAAAACAAATGGAAAAGTGTCTCGCTTAAATGTTTCATAATGAACAAATTTATTAAGATTCCGTAAATTTATTATAGGTCGAAATTCTCCATTTGGTTTTGGAATAAGAAAAATATTGGAAATAAATTGGTTGTTTTCATGTACGTGGTATAATAGCTCCATCTTTTAACATATGGTCTACTTCATTGTCAGTTAATGATTTTTCATATTCAGAAAATGATATTTTACTTGGAGGTTTCTTTTGATATGGAGGAATGTCAAATAACATGTTGTTTCCTTGTACGGTTTCAAGTACCCATTTATCTGATGTTAATTTCAACTATTCGTTATAACAAGATCGTAAACTCTCAGAATTACATTTAATTACATTTGTCTTGAAGACTGTGTTTAGTTTGGGGCCTGAGGCACTGTTGATGTGGTCTTCTTCTGTCTTTTGGACACATGTTTATGGCCAAACTGCCCATATTCGGTGACGGCCTGCCTGCTGGAACCATATCCTCCATGGCCGTGTGGACGAGCCCTCCATCTGCCACGTCTGCCCCTAATAGGACCAAGAGAAGTGGGTTTAGCCATGGGGTATTTCCTAACTATGACACCAGTTTCACATATTTTTTTAGTTCCTTACCAATATCATCACCAAACACGTCATTTGTTATTGGTGTATTAATGGTGCAAATACTGGAAATGTCTGTTTTAAGAAAGGCCTCAACAAATACCTCCATCTAACGCTCATATTGAATTGGACTTGACCAAACATTGTTAATGAGTCAGCAATCAATGTTTTGATCAGTGTTTTGATTTTTGGGACCCTTCCAACATATGGTTTTACTAATTTGGATAAGGTCAAAATAGGGATCATACCCTCAGTTACAAGATTTTGTGTATCTCGAAGCAAACGATCAGTGGTTTGCACTCTGCGATGGCGAGCAAGGTCACACAATTCACGTTGGGGCCAACATGTACTGATGATAAGATGGTATTTTGTATTTTGCCACTGATTCACTAACAGAACACATATGAGTACAGGAATCATTTATTAATTTTGCCAATGACTCTGAAACTGGGTCTCCCATTTCGTAATCAGACATTTGCATACCTTCCCCACATTTCATTATCTGAAGTATTTAACATACCTTGACTAGGGACATCAGTGGGCTGTTCCTGCTGGCCTAAGACCGCCTTTAATTTGGCCACATTTTCTGGGGTGAGTTGATTTAAATAAACAAGGTTGTTCGACACAACATCGTGACCGCCATTGGCATTATTGTAATCAACACGAGGCTGATTAGTTGTAGCCCCTCGGTCATTATCGTTACGTTTCACCTTTCGTACAACATACCTCAGTGGGGTTCTCTGCGGGGATTGTCCCGATATTTCGTACTCATTATCATACTCGGTATTACTTGTGTCATATATCGGTAGGAACTCAATTTCTCTCACTATGGTCAGAGAGAGACAAGACATCGTCTTGTTTACCACTTCTTTTACGTCTTGACATCGTCAAGATCAAATAATGGCTAAATAAAAGAATACAATATAACAATATTTCTAAAAATAATACTCTTTATAGAGTTTAATACGCGGGTACAAAAAAAAATTGCGTTCGAATTTCAAAATTTCAAAAACATGCCACGTGGTTCACCTACCAAGTTTATAAAAGCTATGTAGGAAAAACAACAACCTGCGACCGGGTCGCTATAATGACTATGAGATTCGTGCGTGGATCTCGAGCTTATAAATCTGATAGGGTCACGTGGTTTAAGGTCAATTTTTGTAAATAGCGACTATTTTGCGGGTCACTAGAGTGATATGCTTGTATGTGAGAGTCGTAGGCCTTCGAAAATAATAGGTTTCCCGTTAAACACTTGATATTTGAGTACAATTTTTGGATGATTTTAATATGATTTACATGGATGGAAACATCTGCTATTTATAACACATTCAAACAAGTTGAAGCTTCGATTAAAATCTGTGTTGTCCGCTTTTTGGGGGACGTGGGAGACACCCTTATATCAAAATATTTAAACTCGTTGGTTCTTCGCGAGTTCCTCATTGCAATATTTCCTTTCATCATTTATATTTTCAAGGTATTATTCTACCCAGAATAAATGGCTTGTCCAAAGTTCGAACTCGAAATTACTTTGCTAGAAATATATGTCCATTTAAAAAGTTAACTATGGTTTAAAAAGTAACTACATGTATACATTGATTCGAATTTGCATCACAGAGTGGTCACTTTCGGCTCAAAAACCAAACTTTCATGATGGCACCAGTGGTCTTGGAAGAATCACGTGATCACACCGATGACGTCACGCACGCTGTTTACCAGACGCACGGGGAATACAATTTTACGTCAGATTACTTGGAATCTGGTTAATATTAACAAACAATAAACATGAGCGAATCTATTGTCAGAAACAATTAAATTTGTTGTTTCTTTTTTTCCGTGTAGTTTAATTTAATTATATAATTATTTATGTCAGTTTGGATGTTGCTCTGTGTAAGCGTGTATAGCATTACATGCCCTATTTCTTTTACATATATTTCAGAATTAAAATCATATATCTTATAATTCATGCACATAGTACTTTAAAATGATATACAACAACAATATGTTTGGTTATGCAAAACCATTGTGGCATATACTGCTTCTGTTTCTATGACAATGACTGGTTGTGTCACATTTATGCAAACAGGATCCACGTACACGTCTTCGCACGATTTGAACAAGATGCGCAATGACACGATTCCTCATTACCGTAGCAGACGATCGGTTGTAAACCATAAAGTAGAGTTCCTGCCAGTGATTGATTACTCAATTTACAAATTGTAAGTTTTACGACTATGTGACTTTGTGTTCATGGGTCCACGTGTAAAGAATTATAGTTTATGTGCGTAAGTACAAATACGTACATTTGCAAATAAGGGTGTTTAGTGTGTATACGTGGATGCATGAATGTGTGTAGTTATGTGTGTATGAATATAAATGTCTGCATATTCATATAGAAGGGATTTGTAGTTTATATGTTCCAACAAATTTTGCTATTCAATCGCAAAATTTCAATATTTAATAATTCGCATGATGGATTTTATCCAACTATTTTGTTGGTAAACATTTGATAACTGAAAAAATGTCGAGTTATACCTATTTATAAGATTTAAAACAATGAATTTTAGGGCAAATCTGTGTTATCATATGCAACATTATTCTTGTCACAGCTGGTATGACCGAAGTAACGCCACTACAACTGCTGCAAAGGATCTGAACGCCAAGGAGAACATTCGGGAGTTCTATGCCTTAATACTGAACGGGGTAGGATAATGTGGTCCTATCACATAACGGGCTTGGCTAACAAGTTTGGAATCTGATTTGTTATTAGACATTATACAAGAACTGATTATCTCATTTAAGCAAGTATTTGTTTAATTTACTAATATAATACTCCAAAATAATCTTCTGACTCAATTTCAAGTACACCGTCGTATAATAACTATTCATTTATGATTCTAAGGTGGATCTCCGCTACAAGACACTAGTCAGTTCCACAATCTCCATAGACGTTGTGTATGCCGGGATATTGATTGCTGATGTAAGTGTACATGGTCGGGATGCTGCTCTCAGAACAGTAGTGGTAACTCATGCTCATTAAGCAGCCTTGACCAGGCTTGACCAGCCTTGACCTTTCCTCATACACTGGGGCATACTCCAGTCCAGTATGAATACTTGTCTGGATTGTATCGTCTTGAATCGAGGTATATCCTAGATAAGTTCTATCAGATTTAAATCTCCGGCAAAAAATCAGAACAAGAATTACAGTTGAAGTGGTTAGGAAAAATATTTAAGCTAGATGTATTCCGTTAAACTAGTTAAAAGTTACCCCCGCCCCCAATAATTAAATTTGACTGTTCCATGATGATGACCCCAGCTTTAATTATGTATGTTTGTTTCGTGTCCGTCGTATTATTTTCGTCGCAATATTGGCAATTGGCAAACTGCATGAAATTATGGTTTCTTAACTGCAGATTCAGCTGGATTTGCATGCCTTTTATTACAATGTATATGTTCTGTTTTTAAATAGAAAATACAAAGCCAACCGGAGGCTGGTAAATCTTGCAAATTAAATTGATAGTAAAGTGTTTATAAACACGGTGAATATAATCTACCTTTTCAGTGGTTTGCTACCTACATTTAAACTCATACTACTCAGCAGTAAAGGATTATTTTTGTAAATATACCTCACCAAGACAAATAATCGATTAACTCGAATTTATTTAACAAAAAAGCATAAATATAATTATGCCATATCCCCTGTGTTAAAAAATAATGCACTATACAACCAGATACCAAACATATTGTATCAATATCAACAAACAAATTGAACAGCAAAGAACGCAGAGCTACGACTTCATATCTGTGAGGTAGCAAGGTCGTGGTACGACATTTGTCTGGTGACTTCTAATTTCCATTCATCGACAATTGACGACGAGATTTGATTGACACTAGCCATTCAGAAAGCTAGGATTTAATTGATTGACGGACATGGCTTGTAAAAACCTTCGTTCATTCTCAACGGTGTTTGACGGACTTTATCCTAGGTAGGCGTATTTATAAATCCATACACATTACTAGCTTAACCGCGTGATCTTCTGTGTAAAACATGTTAACCATCGAACACGTGATATCCAAGTGCAATGATTGGATACGATTGCAAATTAATTAGCATATGAATAATATATGTGAAAACGTCCATTAATTGCGTTTACCACGAAAAGGATCCGACTGTTTCTCCGTGGACCGAGAGCATCAAAATTACTGGCCCAACGCTGACCCAGGTAGACGCACATGACGCCCTGGATGCCTTTGGAAACTGGCTAGCCGAACAGACGTCACTTCCGGAATACGACCATGCAATGGCTTTTACCAGATATAAACTCAGAATTAATGGTTCTACTCCCGTTGCAGGCATGTTGTTGTTTATTTAAATAGTCTAAAGCAAAGTCGTATATACAATAGAAATGGTCGTCTGTTAAGACACGTTAAAGTCATCATGGGAATGAAAATATCATGGTACCACAACTACTGCTAAAACAACAACTACAACAACATCAACTATAACTACTATTATTACTACTCCTACTTCTCCTCCTCCTCCTCCCTCTCCTCCACCTCGTCCTACAACAACAGCAACAACTTCTACTACTACTACGACTTCTACTACTTCTACTTCTACTACTACTACTGCTACTACAACTACTATTAATTACTACTACTATTACTAAAGTTACTTCTACTGTTACTACTACTGTCACTAGTACTACTACTGCTACTACTACTACTACTACTACTACTACTACTACTACAACTACTACTAGTACTACTTCTCCTCCTACTCCTCCCTCTCCTCCACCGCCTCCTATAACAACATTAACAACAACAACTACTACTACTACTGCTACCACTACTACTTCTACTACGAGCAGCTGCTGCTACTACTACTTATACTACTACTACTACTACTACTAGTACTACTTCTATTCAGTCACAACATTTACTACTACTACAGAAACAATATATCCAGATAATAAGTATTGTAATATTCGGATTTGTTTTGATGCGCAGGTATTAAATTACGAGGGCATTAGCCGTTTTGGGCTATTTTTTTGCATTGTTTATTGTGGTTTTAACATCGCTTAATTGTGTTATATGTCTTTAAAAACTCTGGGGCGTTAGAATTGATGATTCACATTTGTTATCCCACTTAGGTTTAGGGTGGATATCTGGCGCGTGTGACCATGCAAGGAAAAAGTCGAACAGCATCAGCGAGGATCATTTCGAGGCCTGTGTAGCGCGAGTAGCTGCACACGAATTGGGACATAAGTAAATATGTGTAAATTTTAATGTAATAGTTTGGTCAGATTTTGCATTGAGTATTCAATTATTTATGTAAATTGTCTCAAGTGGTGTTTAATATACGTAAGAAACTAATGTTTGATTTTCATTACCCACATTATATAACGAACGTTACCTCTTCACAACCAAACGATTGACCGATCGATAAGATTCGATGGACAATACGTTGTGTTATTCGGAAAACTAGGACTTAATCGTCTGACGGAGATGTCTTGCAAAATATTCGTACACTGCAAACGATGTTTGTCAGAGTTTGAACTAAGAAGGCGTGGTTATAAATCCAAAAGCGATCGGTCAATTTTGTGTAACCTCTTTGGAAAATGTGGACGTCATTAGTGAAAGTAAAACCAACAATATATTTTATATTTCCAGTCTGGGGTCGAAGCATGACGGAGACGGTAACACGTGCTCTGCAGTCGACAACTACGTGATGTCAACGAGGCCATATAGCGGGACTGATGCAAAGGGACTTAATCACTACACGTTCTCCTCTTGTACCGTGAAGCAGTTTAAAACCTACTTTGACACACTCGACAGGTAAACAAGTATATACACACTAAAGCACTAAAGTACTGGGAAGTTCGTGTTTCTGGAACACGTTTATTACATATGGCGTTGCAGATGTTTTCAATATCATATCTCTTTACGATCAATATTCAGCAATGTGTGTGGAATTTACTCATCCAATTTATCTATATTACACAAAGTCACTGATTGCGCCTAAGGGCAAATATTTCTCAAAAATAATTTGTGGACAGTCGCATGTGTTAGGTAATAAAGCCCGTGTTTATTACGCATGAGTAATTAGGTAGTTAAGTTACCCGGATGTGCGGGTAGTATAAAAGCGTGAGCGTTGGTAAATTCTTGCAGTTCTACTCCCGCTTTAGTCGAGTTAACATCGACACGAATACAGAAGGTATTTAGAATTTTATTATTGATTAAAGACTATGGACTTTGGGCGCTCTGAGGCTGGCAATCCTCTTCTTGCGACATATGGACCATGTTAGCAGGATTCCTACCCCTCAATAGCTCGGGTCGCTAGTAAATTAATAATATAAAAATTCCATACCTCCGTACCAAGACTCCAAGTCACTTTTCATTGGTTTCATACCCAGGGTACGGAGTCATATAGTAATAAACACCATGCAGGCCTATGTACCAGACCCGGAGTTTTATATAGTGTTTCATAACAAAGACTCGGGGTCAATATATTGTTCCAGACCACTCTCAGGATATCGTAGCAGACTGGAAGTCGAGCTCGGGGTCATTATATTATAATAGTAGTTAATTCTTTTTAATTTACTGTCCCATACCAATCATTTGTCTACAGTAAGCTAATCATAAAGCAAGGTAGCTTGAGGAAAAATATATATACATATTAGTTATATTATTCGTACTATTGTTTAATTGTGTGCGCCATACCTGATACCAGAAGCTCGGGCGAAACGTTACAAATGAATATATTATGTCATTCAATATAAACGGCAAACAAAATGCATTTGAATATTTGCATTTGTGAAGACCACCGGTGAAGTGATATATATTATTATTTGTCGAAAGCTGGAGGAAGTTTGAATGTTGGTTGTTCCACTGTAAATGTGTATTCGCCGAAAAGAAAGTTTGACAATGTGGCTTCACCAGCATTTTAAATAAACAAGGTATATTATGTTGCCTATTTTTGCATGACAATACGTTTTAAAGCGGAACTTAAATACGTTTAGGGATAACGATCATCATCGGCTTCAGAATTCTTGTTTGCTTAACACAGGGAAATAATAATAACACTCTTCCTCTACAGTAAAGGCAACAACTGTCTTCTGACCTTGAGTTCGACCTTTGACCCCAAAGCCCTTGACCCCTATTTCGGGCTGGAGGCGGGACAGTTGTATGACGCGGATACGCAGTGCGAGATGATTGCTGGATCAGGGTCTTACGTATGCAGGGTAAATACTTTAGTTGAACACCAATTGACATTTCCACATATTAATTCGATGTAATGGATCCTTAAAGTCATTTCAATGTCAAAGATTTATCAGCATATCAAAGCAATAACACTGTCATACATTCATATATGATATACGAAAACGACAAAATATTTAAAATAAAGAAAACAGAGTTCATGAACAAACGTATAATAATATTTGTTGTACACCTGGACTAAATGTTTGTCCTGTATGGACGTAGTTGTACATACCGAAAGAAAAAAAGGACACCTCTAAATGTTTTATATTATAGTCGTGTATAATTATTACGAAAGTCAATAGTTCAGTAATAAATGTTTCCGAAGACAAAGTTTGAAGTCTATAATAAACAGCTAACGAGGCATAAACAATGTGCATTGTAAACTAAGTATGTTTCCGACAGCAATGCATGGTAAAAACACATCACTGTCAAACAATATATAATTGCTGCTAGAAAAATATTTTAGTGAAAAATGGAAATATGCCTGTCTATATTTATGGAAAATACCGTCAATATGCCCTTTTAAACATCTCCTCATAAACTACTGGCACAATTCAACCAAATTACACAGGAATCATTCAATGGTACTAGAGATTTGATTTGTTCACCTGCCAAGTATTGTAATACAACTCATTGGATTTCACATTAGAATTTCGATCTGAAAATTTCACTTAAGTGCACTTAAGTTTTCCCGTAAGAGCTTTGTGAATACCGACCAAGCTCTTGTAATTGTAGTGTTTATTCATTCTAGAGCCTGTACACGGATTTCGCAGAGATCTGTGCTGAGTTATGGTGTTCTATACCGGGCATAGACTCCTGTAGAGCGTTGATGACTTGGGAAGGAACGACCTGCGGAAACAAGAAAGTAAAACAACTATATGCTAGAACCCATTAAACACATGATGCGCGTCGTGGGAAACCCGGGCTTAATGCATGTGCGCTAAGTGTCGTTCCGGATTAGCTTATGCAGTCCGCACAGGCTAATCCAGGACGGAACTTTCTGCTTTCAGTGGATTTATGTTTAGAAGAGACTTCCTTGAAACAGAAAATACCATAAAAGCGGAAAGTGTCGTCCCGGATCAGACTGTGCGAACTGCACAGACTAATCCGGGACGACACTTTACGCTGCAGTTACGTACATGCATTCAGCCCGGATTTCCGACGACGAGCCTTCTATACACCTTTGTAAACTCGTTTAGACAAAATTGCAAAAACCTTTTTTCACGTTTACTTATTTACCTATGCATGTGTCGCTCTATATTAAAGAACAACACGCTACATAGTCAGAAACAGAGGAATCCTTCCGCAAGTGGAAACATACTGTTTCGAATTAAAACAATCACTGCTGCATTGGATTGGATGTGTTGTAGTAATTAACTGCTTAACCAATTCTGACATAACTTTGATATATACATAAAGTCAGGAGCAATTAAATGGTACGATAAACATGTTCGCCTCATAGTAATATTGTAGTAATAAACTTTGTGTCTTCATCGATCAGATAATGATTTAAATACTGTAAGCGCTGCAATTTGAACGGTCAAATTAAAGAAACAATTGAGACAGTTTTAGCAATACCAAGCATTTTGCTATCAATTTTAGCTCTGTCGATCCGGCGTCTGTACCTGCGACCAAAACGCTCCATCAGTTCCAGGTACGATTTGATTGCCTTAGATTAAGAAATGTCATGGTTACAATTAATATAATTGTTTGTGATTATCAAGTCTTTATTGGACATATTGCTTTCTTGTCAGATAATTGTGCGCTTGGCGACACACCTGGTGCTAACGTTGATGGATTGGATTGTACAGCGTACATAGCGAACAAGTCGTACAGCTGTTATGACACTGCGTACAGTTGGTGCTGCGATACGTGTAACAAGAAGTACTACATAGGTGTCAAAGGTAACAACTTCTTAGTATATCTAGGACTAAGGATCATACCTTCATATAGATCCATTTCTTATCTACAGTTGTAGGCGTACAAAAATGTTCGTATCCGATCTAACGTCCCTAATGTAAGACTGGTTTCAGGTGTATTTTATATTACTGTAGCCGCTAGTTGACAAATGAATGTTGTCTTTCTCACCTTCCACATACAGCCTTGGATTGAAGATCACGCCTTAGTATTGTAGATATATACCCAATGTCATACGGTTGCCATTCGTTCCGAGTAAGACGTGGCTGTGTTATTTGGATTACGTGCGAGCATGTTTGCAATTATTGTTACTTAATAGTGCACCAATTTGTGTATGAGCGAACAAGAGTGTTTATGCGCCTATATCCCGTGTGTTGATCAATTTCTTTTCTTAAATTAACTTTGTTGATATTCCTATGTGAACAAATAATGCGAGTGCCGTGATTAATACACCAAACTCGACAGTATTCTTATGGTTATTTCACAGATTGTGAGTACGGTGATCATTACACCGATTGCGTAAATTCCTCGTGCTCACGTTACAACGAAGAGTCGCGCACCTACGGTTGTTGCAAAACCTGTGGCGGGTTGCTTAACACTTCCAGTTACGTTGCGCCTCCAAGTTCGTGCGTCTTTACCACAACTGTAGCCGCCGTGACTGTATCACCAGGTTTAATTTATTTTTCCCTTTTTCCTTGATTATGTAATTAGTTTATATTATTTAGACTGGAGCATTACCACATGTTAAATTTACTTGATTTTATGATCACCTGACCATTTGCTAATGAAGTTTTAAAAATTAGGTTTTGCTTTTTCATCATAGCTGTTGTTTGTTAACAACGGCGTTACCGTATGTTGACACATAAATAAACTAACGTTTAACATTGTGTTGTACAATTTTGCTACGGCTTATAAGAACAGCATCTAACAAACGTATATCGAACCATTTATTATCACATGCTAGTTCTATGTATAGTTGAACGATGAAGTAATGTTAAATTAATCAATTGGAACTCCATTAGGTAGTCAAATAAAGGCTTTTAAAAGTTTGATATTGTAAGAACTTGAAGGTTTTCGCCACTAGCATTTTAAGTTCTTCCAAATTATTTATAAATAAGTATTTTACATTAATCTAAAAATGTATAATGATGGTTTTTATTACAAAACAGTGTGTTTGAGAATAGCTTTATACATACCCTATTGTAAAATGTGTGAATGCACTTCATACAAAACGGAGTTTTATTGCGTACATGTCTGTTAACCTTTAATGACGGTCAGTCCGATTTGTTGTTTGCAAGCTATGTATTGTCTTTATTTACTAATTCAGCAAAAACATCATCAGCATCAACAAAAGCAGCAGTAACGTCTACTACTGTAAAAAGTTCTACGATAACCACGAGAAGTTCTACGATAACCACGAGAAGCTCTACGATAACCGCGAGAAGCTCTGCGACAACCGCGAGAAGCTCTACGATAACCGCGAAAGGTATCTTTTGTTGGCGCAAATATAAAAGTATACTCTACTTTTACAATTCGCGTTATTCTTAATTTATTTTGAGGTATTTCAAGGTTAAATAAAATTTGAATACTTAAAATCTCATTGAATAATTAAGCGTTTATTGAAATAATTAAATGTATATTAGAATTAAAGCAAGTATAATGATTAATTCGCATTGTATTTATTTTGCAGGCGAATATAATAAACATCTAAAAGCTATATTCTCGTTCTTATAAATTCAGTATATTGTTCAATGGAACATTCGCTTTCTTGACAAAGAATATAATCGTAAACAAGCGTTACTAAGTGTTTAATACATCATGGGATCATAGCCAAAGTTTCTTCATTTCAGAAAATAATTCAGCTCCTGTCGAGACAAACGAAGCTGTCGTGACAAAATCGATATTGTGGCCGCTGCTGGTTTGTCTCTTTGCCAGCATGTGGTGTTCCTGAGCCTTTTTATTTTAAAAGAAGTCTATTTCATGTGACACGCATTGCATGAATCTCTGTATACCTTGAGTAAACTATACTTAACAATTAATGTTTCAAACTTTGCTAACACGTTTAAAGTACAATGTATAAGTTTATTTAGTTTTCGATGCTGAATTTCTTTCATCGTTACAAATGTGGTCGTTTTAATATGTTAAAGTGAATGCTAAACATATACTTTATAATTTAATACACTCTTTCCTATTACAAGGATATAATGCGCTTTATACTTAAAAACACATGCTTATTAGTTTTCGTTACTGTATTGCTTTCACCGTTACAATTTTGGTCGTTTTAAAATAGTACATAAGAAACTTGAACTTCTTTGCGTTTTAAAATTTAGACGTCATCGGGTGCATTGCGCGTTTCTGGATTACGTTATCATTTAAATATTTTTAATGTCTCAATGACGAAGCGTAAGGTCATTTAGGATATATCGTGCCCTTCTATTTAATATTTCACAGCATTCAGATTTAAACACTGGTTTTAACACTCACGTTTATTAAGTTAAATGATTTTTTTTTTAATTTGGGTTGGCAGGAAGATGTAGAATAGTGTTTACACCCAACATTACGGCTTCTTCCTGAAATTGCATTACGACGATCTGAAAATTAAACTATATGATGCTATGTCTTTAAAGCATTCAATAACAAGACGAGATGTAGTTGATACTTACTTTTGTTTCATTTTATCGTGCTTTAGAAGGCTGCAATTCAGCTTCTCTGGTTTGAATCTAGCTTTTGAATAATTAAATGGTAATTAAATTGAAAAGTATTCTCTTGTATTGCTGTTTAATTTGAATTGCGATGCTATGAGGTTAATTTTTATTTACACTTACATGTTGTGTGAATAATTCTGGGCCAAATGTGAGGTTCGTGCGCACATAAATCGGTTTAAACTCGCAACGCTTTGCATTGGCCGTTCCAAGACAGTGACCCCAGTTTTATTCATGTAAAACTTTGTGTTTGCTATGTGTTTTGTGATGTGCTGTGTAATTTGTTTCACAATAAATAAAGGACCTCGGGCTGCTAATGAAAGTTTTTTCTCTTCTGCCGTCGCAACTGGAGTTTCTCTTCTGCTGTCGCAACTGGAGTGTCTCTCCTTCGCAACTGGAGTTTCTCTCCTGCTGTCGCAACTGGAGTTTCTCTCCTGCTGTCGCAACTGGAGTTTCTCTCCTGCTGTCGCAACTGGAGTTTCTCTCCTGCTGTCGCAACTGGAGTTTCTCTCCTGCAGTCGCAACTGGAGTTTCTCTCCTGCTGTCGCAACTGGAGTTTCTCTCCTGCTGTCGCAACTGGAGTTTCTCTCCTGCAGTCGCAACTGGAGTTTCTCTCCTGCAGTCGCAACTGGAGTTTCTCTCATGAAGTCGCAACTGGAGTTTCGCTTTGTTTATATTTCAATAACTGTCTAGGGAGAGGTTTGACTTTTACAACGTTTGATTTCAGGGTTGCTTTATTTCATCGTGCCTCAGAAAGTTGCAATTCTTCTGCTCTGGTAAAAATTAAATCATTGAGTAATTAAATTGTAATTGAATTGATCTAATGAATTTTTCTCTTTTATTACTATTTAATTTGAACCGCAATGCTATGATGTTTAATTTTATCTACAAGTGTGTGTATTGTGATAAATTCTGGGCTACGTGTGAGGTTCGGAATGACTTAACCGGTTTAAACCTATAATGCTTTCCATTGACACCAGTTTTAATCATATGTTATGTTTTATGTTATTGTGTGCGTATTGTCCTGTATTGTATAGGCCATTGGTCACTTGCCTTAAATAAAGGACCAGCGAATGATAACAAGTGTTTCGCTCTTGGTGATGTCTCTAAACTTTCATTATTCTTATATTGAACAGTGCATGTTGTGTCCTGTTTCTTTAAATATAATGTGTGTCTCCTGCCAGACGTTGTTATACCAATACATGCCCGTGTGTCTCCTGTCAGACGTTGTTACACCAATACATAACCGGTGTGTCTCCTGCCAGACGTTGTTTTGCCAATACATGCCCTGTGTGTATCCTGCCAGACGTTGTTATACCAACACATGCTCTGTGTGTCTCCTGCCAGACGTTGTTCTACCAATACATGCCCTGTGAGTCTCCTTCCAGACGTTGTTTTACCAATACATAACCTGTGTGTCTCCTGCCAGACGTTGTTATACAAATACATGCCCTGTGTGTCTCCTGTCAGACGCTGTTATATTAATACATGCCCTGTGTGTCTCCTGCCAGACGTTGTTATACCAATACATGGCCTGTGTGTCTCCTGCCAGACATGTTATACCAATACATGCCCTGTGTGTCTCCTGCCAGACGTTGTTATACCAACACATGCCCTGTGTGTCTCCTGCCAGACGTTGTTATACCAACACATGCCCTGTGTGTCTCCTGCCAGACGTTGTTATACCAATACATGCCCTGTGAGTCTCCTTCCAGACGTTGTTTTACCAATATATGCCCTGTGTGTCTCCTGCCAGACGTTGTTATACCAATACATGCCCTGTGTGTCTCCTGTCAGACGTTGTTATACCAATACATGCCCTGTGTGTCTCCTGCCAGACGTTGTTATACCAATACATGCCCTGTGTGTCTCCTGTCAGACGTTGTTTTATTAATACATGCCCTGTGTGTCTCCTGCCAGACGTTGTTATACCAATACTTGGCCTGTGTGTCTCCTGCCAGACATGTTATACCAATACATGCCCCGTGTGTCTCCTGCCAGACGTTGTTATACCAACACATGCCCTGTGTGTCTCCTGCCAGACGTTGTTTTACCAATACATGCCCTGTGAGTCTCCTTCCAGACGTTGTTTTACCAATATATGCCCTGTGTGTCTCCTGCCAGACGTTGTTAAATCAATACATGCCATGTGTGTCTCCTGTCAGACGTTGTTATACCAATACATGCCCTGTGTGTCTCCTTCCAGACGTTGTTTTACCAATACATGCCCTGTGTGTCTCCTGCCAGACGTTGTTAAATCAATACATGCCATGTGTGTCTCCTGTCAGACGTTGTTATACCAATACATGCCCTGTGTGTCTCCTGCCTGACGTTGTTATACAAATACATGCCCTGTGTGTCTCCTGCCAGACATGTTATACCAATACATGGCCTGTGTGTCTCCTGCCAGACGTTGTTATACCAATACATGCCCTGTGTGTCTCCTGCCAGACGTTGTTATACCAATGCATGCCCTGTATTTCTCCTGTCAGACGTTGTTATACCAATACATGCCCTGTGTGCCTCCTGCCAGACATTGTTATACCAATACATTCCCTGTGTTTCTCCTGCCAGACGTTGTTATACCAATGCATGCCCTGTGTGTCTCCTGTCAGACGTTGTTATACCAATGCATGCCCTGTGTTTCTCCTGCCAGACGTTGTTATACCAATACATGCCCTTTGTGTATCCTGCCGGACGTTGTTATACCAATACATGGCCTGTGTGTCTCCTGCCAGACGTTGTTATACCAATACATGCCCTGTGTGTCTCCTGCTAGACGTTGTTATACCAATACATGGCCTGTGTGTCTCCTGCCAGACGTTGTTATACCAATACATGGCCTGTGTTTCTCCTGCCAGACGTTGTTATACCTATGCATGGCCTGTATTTCTCCTGCCAGACGTTGTTATACCAATGCATGGCCTGTTTTTGTCCTGCCAGACGTTGTTATACCAATGCATGGCCTGTGTTTCTCCTGCCAGACGTTGTTATACCAATACATGCCCTGTGTGTCTCCTGCCAGACGTTGTTATACCAATGCATGGCCTGTGTGTCTCCTGCCAGACGTTGTTATACCAATACATGCCCTGTGTGTCTCCTGTCAGACGTTGTTATACCAATACATGCCCTGTGTGTCTCCTGCCAGACGTTGTTATACCAATACATGGCCTGTGTGTCTCCTGCCAGACATGTTATACCAATATATGTCCTGTGTGTCTCCTGCCGGACGTTGTTATACAAATACATGGCTTGTGTGTCTCCTGCCAGACGTTGTTATACCAATACATGCCCTGTGTGTCTCCTGCTAGACGTTGTTATACCAATACATGGCCTGTGTGTCTCCTGCCAGACGTTGTTATACCAATACATGCCATGTGTGTCTCCTGCCTGACGTTGTTATACCAATACATGGCCTGTGTTTCTCCTGCCAGACGTTGTTATACCTATGCATGGCCTGTATTTCTCCTGCCAGACGTTGTTATACCAATGCATGGCCTGTTTTTGTCCTGCCAGACGTTGTTATACCAATGCATGGCCTGTGTTTCTCCTGCCAGACGTTGTTATACCAATACATGCCCTGTGTGTCTCCTGCCAGACGTTGTTATACCAATGCATGGCCTGTGTGTCTCCTGTCAGACGTTGTTATACCAATACATACCCTGTGTGTCTCCTGCCAGACGTTGTTATACCAATACATGGCCTGTGTGTCTCCTGCCAGACATGTTATACCAATATAAGTCCTGTGTGTCTCCTGCCAGACGTTGTTATACCAATACATGCCCTGTGTGTCTCCTGCCAGACGTTGTTATACCAATACATGGCCTGTGTGTCTCCTGCCAGACATGTTATACCAATATAAGTCCTGTGTGTCTCCTGCCAGACGTTGTTATACCAATACATGGCCTGTGTGTCTCCTGCCAGACGTTGTTATACCAATGCATGCCCTGTGTTTCTCCTGTCAGACGTTGTTATACCAATACATGCCCTGTGTGCCTCCTGCCAGACGTTGTTGTACCAATACATGCCCTGTGTTTCTCCTGCCAGACGTTGTTATACCAATGCATGCCCTGTGTGTCTCCTGTCAGACGTTGTTATACCAATGCATGCCCTGTGTTTCTCCTGCCAGACGTTGTTATACCAATACATGCCCTGTGTGTCTCCTGCAGACGTTGTTCTACCAATACATGCCCTGTGAGTCTCCTTCCAGACGTTGTTTTACCAACACATGCCCTGTGTGTCTCCTGCCAGACGTTGTTATACCAGTACATGCCCCATGTGTCTCCTGTCAGACGTTGTTTTATTAATACATGCCCTGTGTGTCTCCTGCCAGACGTTGTTATACCAATACTTGGCCTGTGTGTCTCCTGCCAGACATGTTATACCAATACATGCCCCGTGTGTCTCCTGCCAGACGTTGTTATACCAACACATGCCTTGTGTGTCTCCTGCCAGACGTTGTTTTACCAATACATGCCCTGTGAGTCTCCTTCCAGACGTTGTTTTACCAATACATGCCCTGTGTGTCTCCTGCCAGACGTTGTTATATCAATACATGCCATGTGTGTCTCCTGTCAGACGTTGTTATACCAATACATGCCCTGTGTGTCTCCTGCCTGACGTTGTTATACAAATACATGCCCTGTGTGTCTCCTGCCAGACATGTTATACCAATACATGGCCTGTGTGTCTCCTGCCAGACGTTGTTATACCAATACATGCCCTGTGTGTCTCCTGCCAGACGTTGTTATACCAATGCATGCCCTGTATTTCTCCTGTCAGACGTTGTTATACCAATACATGCCCTGTGTGCCTCCTGCCAGACGTTGTTATACCAATACATGCCCTGTGTTTCTCCTGCCAGACGTTGTTATACCAATGCATGCCCTGTGTGTCTCCTGTCAGACGTTGTTATACCAATGCATGCCCTGTGTTTCTCCTGCCAGACGTTGTTATACCAATACATGCCCTGTGTGAATCCTGCCGGACGTTGTTATACCAATACATGGCTTGTGTGCCTCCTGCCAGACGTTGTTATACCAATACATGCCCTGTGTGTCTCCTGCTAGACGTTGTTATACCAATACATGGCCTGTGTGTCTCCTGCCAGACGTTGTTATACCAATACATGCCATGTGTGTCTCCTGCCTGACGTTGTTATACCAATACATGGCCTGTGTTTCTCCTGCCAGACGTTGTTATACCTATGCATGGCCTGTATTTCTCCTGCCAGACGTTGTTATACCAATGCATGGCCTGTTTTTGTCCTGCCAGACGTTGTTATACCAATGCATGGCCTGTGTTTCTCCTGCCAGACGTTGTTATACCAATACATGACCTGTGTGTCTCCTGCCAGACGTTGTTATACCAATGCATGGCCTGTGTTTCTCCTGCCAGACGTTGTTATACCAATGCATGGCCTGTGTTTCTCCTGCCAGACGTTGTTATACCAATACATGGCCTGATACGATGGTTAATGTCCAGTAATACGTATTTTTAAGATCAATATTATATATCCTTATTTCCATTAGTGTTATATTTAAATATGTAAATACTATGGAAAATGGGCAGTTTCGAAAGACAGTAAGTGAAGTTTCTTTTCATGATTAGATCCGATGAAAAGGTAATTATACAACGTTACGTAATCTGAAGATGTCGTTTTTGAATATGTTCAACAACTAAACGTAACTATACTATGGTACAGCTGACTGGCTACTAGCCTAGATTGCGTCAAGTTTCTATTCTGCTGCAACAAATTTTCCATTTGTAAGATATAGGAACATATCTGGGCCCGGATTACTGTGCGCCATGTTACAAACTGTATATATCTGACCAATACCCGCGGATACTTTTATGAGTCTATGCCATTGCGTGTCTTGTTTGAAAGTTTCTCAGTTGCATTCAGTACCCTGCATAGAGAACAATACTACATTTCATTTTGCGACTAGGGTTTTGCTTTCATGAACATCCTTTTTCGTTCTTGTATTTAATTTTTAATTTTTAAATGTGTTTGATCTATGCTACTTCAATTATACCTGGGCCCGTTTGCTCAAAACTTTAGAGGACAATTAAGGTAACGACCTGTTAACTTTAATTGTAAATAAAACTAATATATCATACAACATGCTTATAAAACATTCGAAAACTTATGTAAGCATACCAATTTAGTTAGAATATAATCGGAGTTTAAAATTTAACTTTTAATTTACTTAAATAACTTCAACATAAAGTTAACGTCTGTAAGCTTAATTGGCCGTTAAGGTTTTGAGCAACCGGGCCCTGTTAATTTTAATTGTAAATAAAATGAATATTAGGAACGACTTGCTTATTAAACATTTGAAAACTTATGTAAGCATACTAATGTATTAAGAATATAGTCAGAGTTTTAATTTTTAATGTTCAATTCACCTAAATAACTTCAACCAAAAGTTAAGGATAGTTAGCTTTATAGGCCGTTACATTTTTGACCAACTGGGCCCATACCTTACATATACGTTTGTATTCTGATTGAAGTCTTTAAAAGCACTGCTCTAAATTTCGCCCAATAGACATGATTCAAATTATTCGGCAAGAGTAAACGAAAGCTGTGATCATAACTATTTAAAAACGTCCATAATAGGCATTCTTGAGATGGAATGAAATGTGGAAAGATCGCAAAAACTAAAATTAAAATTAAAATACCACTCATTCATATAATTACAAAATAGCGTCAACACAACAGTTTTAAGAGCCAACTATATTACAAATTGCTGTCCTGAAGTTCATCGTAAAATCAGAAAAAATCTAGGTTTGTCAGGTAATAGGGCAATTTACGAAATTATAATGGTCATGACATCACGTATAAATGAAAAAATGGGTAAATACTAGTATTACTATTTATTTATTTATTTATTTATTTATTTATTTATGTAACAATTTGAGAGCACTGTTTACATCTTCATTCTAAAATAATACATGTACTCATTTTAATGAATAAAAATATTAGTACACGTAAAAAAAAAGAAACAAAAGTAAACAAACGTAACCAAAAGTTACACGATACTTCATGTGTAAAAAAAGACAAATTTAAAGATACTCGTCTAATGTATACACTAATAAAATACTCCCGATTAAAACTATCTTGTAAATATGAATATATCAACATAGATTTACAATATGTCTTCCGAAACAATTTACACAATTTCCACATTCATTAATTCAAATCATTCCAATTAAACATTCAATCATACACATATACGGACCAATAGGTAACATATACTAAAAATGTGTATGGTTGTTCATAATTGCATTTGTGATCATTAAGTAATTATAACTACACCAATATCACTCTTTCATACAATTTATATTTATAATTGTTGTTTGTGATATGTTTGTTTCATACCAGTCATAACGTAAGGACTGTATCTAGTGGGCATTAACATATGCTTAAAACAAAAATGAAAAAAAAATAAAATAAATAAAATAAAATAAAAAAATTAATAATAATAATAATAATAATAATAATAATAATACGATAATGTTTGTCCGCCGTGTTGTCCAATGAGTAGAAACTTAGAGGCAAGCCACATAAAATGACTCACATAACAGAACAACACTTGTTTGGCATACATTTAGTGGTGTGATAAAAAGAATCATGGTAACGAAATTGGAAGTTTTGTCTCATACTATTGCCAGTTAAATGCAACAAATGGTGGAAAATGTATACCATAGGGTCAAAGAACAAGTACTGGAACAGTATACCGTTAATATACTAATTAAAGTATTGTTTATAAAATATCAAAACAGTGGTGTGTTTTGTTTTCTTTAAGCGCATACTGATTATTCAAAAGATAGCATGTTATATGAATGATCTTAAATATGCATGTTAAAAATAGAGAAGTAATATTTCCCAAAGTAAACAAATACTATTGGTTAGTTTAAAGAAAAAAAAAGATTTATATAAACCATTTATAGATAAAACAATAATTACATGTTAACAATAATTTACATTTTATAAAATATTGTTTTCCAGTTTAAAAAAAAAAATAAAAATCTTATGAACCGTAGAAAACGCCAAAAGTTCTCGGTTTATTGGGTGATGCGATAGTTTCAAAAATAAAAGAAGAGAATGGAAGTATTTTATACTAAATCGCCCGAATTTTGTGTAATTAAGCAATTAGGGAAGACCAACTGACTGCTTTGTGTACAGTACACATACATTTTATGGCAGTTGTTGTCCGGCATAAATTGGCATAGCACATTGGAATATATCATGACATTCATTTGGTAAACATCGATACACTCAATTGTTGCGGTAGTATATCGAAAGGCTTAATTATGTCCTTTATGTGTATTCCAATTGATTGGGAAATGATCGATCCTTTTTAAAACCATACAACAATGGCGTACATTCGATCACGAAACAATTAAAGAGAGGACGCGATCAGCCTGTTGAAACGGTACTGATAACATTTACAAGTTTATATTGATTTCATTCACATTGTTTAGTATGTTTGAAAAAAAATACAGTTTTATTTTAATTTACCTGTGCCAAAAATAAACCGAAACAAATATATTTTGCACAATTATATGAATCATCATGCTTTCAAAAAAGAACACAAAGTACTGGCCCATATCCACAAAACTCGTAACGAAAATCTTAGCTTAAGTTATATTTAAGTCGAAATTTCAAATACCATTTTCTATGTGAAAATCAGTATTTTATTAGTTAAATATGGTACCATTGGAAGCATCTGTTGATTCCTAACCAGAATATACCAGTTTAACAGAAAATAAACTATAAATGAAACAGCCAGAGACTTAAGGAAGGTTATAATTTTAAGAAATTTACTCAAGATTTCCATACGGAGCTTTGTGGATACGGGTCCTGGGCCTATTTCTGAACCAACAGAAACTTTCATCAGTCTACAAATTAACCACAAATTAATCGTTCATTAACGTAAATTGTTGATCCGTGTTACATCAAATGGTCAAAACCATGTTTGGGTTTTGGTTTCATTCCCGTTTACTACCAAAAATATTAACGAAAGTTGTTGAGTACCAGGTCAATTATGCCTTACAATAAGTCATTCATTGCACAACACAATATCTGTATCGATGATGAGTACAGAAAGTACATGCGCTTATTAAACATACACAATGGTCTGTAAGCATAGTTTACTCTTCTGAATGAATTATGGATAGAAATACAAACGCCGGTTTTAATATATTTGTTGAAGCAGTTAAATGTCATGAATAACCGCAACAAATGAGTGTTACGGATTTCATATATCTATTGGAGACAGTCTAATGGAAGCGTGTTCTCTTCTCCTGTTAAATTATGCTTAACCTTTACAAGTAGTTCAGTGTGACCAAACATGAAAATCGTTTCTAGTTCTTGATCGTCAAAAGCCACATCATCTTTATTGTTGAGCGTCAATTCACCAAGCCGCTCACATCCCGGATCAGTCGTGAACATAGGGTTCTCTGATAATGTTCTGTATACATAAAAGTGTGACCTGCTTGATACAGGTGTGGTTATTTATGAAACCTGATGGTCTACAGCTATTTCTTCGTTAATCCTGACAAATACCCAAAATATATCGTCAGTCTGCCATTCACCATTCACTAAATTCTTTTTCTCTTTAGGATGTTTCTTCTTGTCAAAGGGTTTTTTAATGTTCATGCCGTAAGTGTGAGCCATCACCCGAGATGTAACCATACCAGGATTGTGTCCAAATAGTACGGCTCCTTTCAGAACTGCCAATCCTGCATCTTCAGGAACTATCAGGTTATATCCAGTAAATTCTTCTCTGAGCCTTTCTGGAACATACACCGATTCCGCAAACCCACCGACTAACAATATGGTTTGAACATCTTTTATGTGCTTATGGTTTCCGAGTACTTTAACATGTTTAATAAGACTCGAAATAGGCGGCTCAAACCAAGCTTTGACATCCAATGGATTAATGCGAAGTTTGTCCTTGTCAATAGCCGCCTGACCATCAACTATTCGTTTTCGAACAATTTCCAAAAGTGAATATGGAAGTCGGACTATACAACCATTATTTGAATACAAATTTTCGGATCGCTTTTTGGTTTAAAAATCCCTAATTAATTCGAAATAATCATCTATGTGCTCTCGGCGTAGTTCATCTAAAACGCCAGCTCCTAGAACCTTGTCTAAGTAATCTAAATATACCTGATCCACGTACGTACCTCCCCACGCTCCGCACGTAGCTTCGTGTAACACTCTGAGCTTGTCATTAGGCAATCGTTGACATACAGTTATATCTGCGGTTCCCCCTGTAATAGAGAAGTTCAAAAACTGTATTGGCGTTTATTTCATATTTCTGTTGGAGACAGTCTAATGGAAGCGTTTTCTCTCTTCCCGTTTTTGTATGCCAAACCTGTACAAGTAGTTCCGTGTTGCCAAAACTGACCTTTCACAACTGCTTGTACTCGATCTGCTATTGTTTCCTTTAATTGCTGACATTTTCTACCTATGAAACCATTTAGCTATACATTATAGAAAAGGCTTTCGAACGTCTTGCTCTCCATTAACGATGTCAAGGTTTTATTCATTGCATTTGCTTGTTTTATTTTATAATAAATTTTGGTAGTGAACGATACCATGAAAACCAGTTTAAATTCGTTTGTTTGCCTTGTTTAATCTTTATAGTATTAGATGGAAACGTACATGCGTTTTTTAACTGGTGTCCAGTCATATATACATGGCATGTGTGTTGGTTTTGTATGAGCTTGTATAGTGCATAATGTGACTGACTGCTTTGTTGTTGTGCTTTTTTTTCAAACTGAAATTAAATAGTAAATAGTACAAACTAGCACACAGTAATAACAGTTTTAATAAAAATATATTTTTAAAAATGAGTTATAACTATTATACATAGATTAACTTTTCATACATACTTATGTAAAAAAAGCATACATCCTAGGTCTATTACTATATATTTCGACCCAAGCGACTGAAGTTCAGGTCCTGATCCGCCAGTGTCTAAACCTGCGCATCATATGGCCGCAACTTCTGACTCTAATGCCAATTCCAGCCTTTGACCATCGATGCCTGCCTGTCAGTAAAAGCAAGGCCATTAACTGTTATAATTTAATTATGTATGTTTGTTTCGTGTCCGTCGTATTATTTTCGTCGCAATATTGACATTTGGCCAACTGCATGAAATAGTGGTTTCTTTACTGCAGATGCAGCTGGATTTGCATGCCTTTTATTACAATGTATATATTCTGTTTTTAAATAGAAAATACAAAGCCAACCGGAGTTTGGTAAATCTTGTACATTTAATTGATAGTAAAGTGTTTATAAACACGGTGAAGATTGGATACCTTTTCAGTGGTTTGCTGCCTACATTTAAACTCCTACTACTCATCAGTAAAGGATTATTTTTGTAAATATACCTCACCAAGACAAATAATCAATGAACTCGGATTTATGTAACAAAAAAATTCATCAATATAATTATGCCATGTCCCCTGTGTTCAAAAATAATGATACCAAACATATTGTATCAATATCAACAAACAAATTGAACAGCAAAGAACGCAGAGCTACGTCATCATATCTGTGAGGTAGCAAGGTCATGGTACGACATTTGTCTGGTGACTTCTAATTTCCATTCATCGACAATTGACCTTACGACGAAATTTGATTGACACTACCATTCAGAAAGCTAGGACTTCATTGATTGACGGACATGGCTCGTAAAAACCTTCGTTCACTCTCAACGGTGTTTGACGGACTTTATATCCAAGTGCAATGATTGGATACGATTGCAGATTAATTAGCATATGACTGATATATGTGAAAACGTCCATTATTTGCGTTTACCACGAAAAGGATCCGACTGTTTCTCCGTGGGCCGAGAGCATCAAATTACTGCCCAACGCTGGCCCAGGTAGACGCACCTGACGCC
The DNA here is from genome assembly GCA_027627225.1 of Congeria kusceri. Lineage (NCBI taxonomy): Eukaryota > Metazoa > Mollusca > Bivalvia > Myida > Dreissenidae > Congeria > Congeria kusceri. The sequence continues at coordinate 11,190,657 of CM051040.1, read as the reverse complement.
CTGGATACCTTTGGAAACTGGCTAGCCTAACAGACGTCACTTCCGGAATACGACCATGCAATGGCCTTTACCGGATATGAACTCATAATGAACGGCTCTACTGCCATTGCAGGCATGTTGTTGTTTATTTAAATAGTCTTAACCAAAGTCGTATATACAATAGAAATGGTCATCTATTAAGACACGTTAAAGTCATCATAGGAATGAAAATACCATGGTACCATAACTACTGCTAAACCAACAACTACAACAACATCAGCTACTTCTACTACAACTACTACTACTACTACTACTACTACTACTACTACTACTACTACTACTACTACTACTACTACTACTACTACTACTGCTGCTACTACTACAGCTATTAATTACTACTGCTATTACTAAAGTTACTTCTACTGTTATTGCTACTGTTACTAGTACTACTACTACTACTACTTTTACTTCTCCTTCTCCTCCTCCTTCTCCTCCACCTCCTCCTACAACAACAACAACAACTACTACTACTGCTACTGCTGCTGCTGCTGCTACTACTACTACTACTACTTCTACTACTACTACTACTAATACTACTATTACTTCTACTACTACTACTACTACTACTACTACTACTATTACTACTACTACTACTACTACTACTACTACAACTACTACTACTACTGCTATTCAGTCACAACATTTACTACTACTACAGAAAAAATATATCCAGATAATAAGTATTGTAATATTCGGATTTGTTTTGATGCGCAGGTATTAAATTCCGAGGGCGCTAGCCGTTTTGTGCTATTTGTTTTGCATGTTTATTGTGGCTTTAACAACGCTTTATTGTGTTCTATGTCTTTAAAAACTCTGGGACGTTAGAATTGATGATTCACATTTGTTATCCCACTTAGGTTTAGCGTGGTTATCTGGCGCGTGTGACCATGCAAGGAAAAAGTCGAACAGCATCAGCGAGGATCATTTCGATGCCTATGTAGCGCTGGTAGCTGCACACGAATTGGGACATAAGTAAATATGTGTAAATGCTTTTAATGTAATAGTTTGGTCAGATTTTGCCTTGAGTATTCAATTATTTATGTAAATTGTCTCAAGTGGTGTTTAATATACGTAAGAACCTAATTTTTAATTTTCATTACCCACATTATATAACGAACGTTACCTCTTCACAACCAAACGATTGACCGATCGATAAGATTCGATGGACAATACGTTGTGTTATTCGGAAAACTAGGACTTAATCGTCTGACGGAGATGTCTTGCAAAATATTCGTACACTGAAAACGATGTTTGTCAGAGTTTGAACTAAGAAGGCGTGGTTATAAATCCAAAAGCGATCGGTCAATTTTGTGTAACCTCTGTGGAAAATATGGACGTCATTAGTGAAAAAAAAGCCAACAATATACTTTATATTTCCAGTCTGGGGTCGAAGCATGACAGCGACGGTAACACGTGCTCTGAAGTCGACAACTACGTGATGTCACCGAGCCCAGATAGCGGGACTGATGCAAAGGGACTTAATCACTACACGTTCTCCTCTTGTACCGTGAAGCAGTTTAAAACCTACTTTGACACACTCGACAGGTAAACAAGTATATACACACTAAAACACTAACGTATTGGCAAGTTCGTGTTTCTGGAACACGTTTATTACATATGGCGTTGCAGATGTTTTCAATATCATATCTCTTTACGAATCAATATTTAACAATGTGTGTGGAATTAACCATCCAATTGATCTATATTACACAAAGTCACTGATTGCGCCTAAGGGCAAATATTTCTCAAAGAAAATAATTTGTGGACAGTCGCATGTGTTAGGTAATAAAGCCCGTGTTTATTAGGCATGAGTAATTAGGTAGTTAAGTTACCCGGATGTGCGGGTAGTATAAAAGCGTGAGCGTTGGTAAATTCTTGCAGTTCTGCTCCCGCTGTCGTCGAGTTAACATCGACACGAATACAGAAGGTATTTAGAATTATATTATTGATTAAAGACTATGGACTTTGGGCGCTCTGAGGCTGGCAATCCTCTTCTTGCGACATATGGGCCATGTTAGCAGGATTCCTACTCCTCAATAGCTCGGGTCGCTAGTAAATTAATAATATAAAAGTTCCATACCTCCGTACCAAGACTCCAAGTCACTTTTCATAGGTTTCATACCCAGGGTACGGAGTCATATAGAAATACACACCATGCAGGCCTATGTACCAGACCCGGAGTATTATATAGTGTTTCATAACAAAGACTCGGGGTCAATACATTGTTCCAGACCACTCTCAGGATATCGTAGCAGACTGGAAGTCGAGCTCGGGGTCATTGTATAATAATAGTAGTTAATTCTTTTTAATTTACTGTTCCAAACCAATTATTTGTCTACAATAAGCTAATCTTAAAGCAAGGTAACTTGAGGAAAAATATATATATACATATTAGTTATATTATTCGTGCTATTGTTTAATTGTGTGCGCCATACCTGATACCCGAAGATCGGGCGAAACGTTACAAATGAATATATTATGTCATTCAATATAAACGGCAAACAAAATGCATTTGAATATTTGCATTTGTGAAGACCACCGGTGAAGTGATATAAATTATTATTTGTCGAAAGCTGGAGGAAGTTTGAATGGTGGTTGTTCCACTGTAAATGTGTATTCGCCGAAAAGAAAGTTTGACAATGTGGCTTCAACAGCATTTTAAATAAACAAGGTATATTATGTTGCCTATTTTTGCATGACAATACGTTTAAAAGCGGAACTTAAATACGTTGAGGGATAACGATCATCATCGGCTTCAGAATTCATGTTTGCTTAACACAGGGAAATAATAATAACGATCTTCCTCTACAGTAAAGGCAACAACTGTCTTCTGACCTTGAGTTCGACCTTTGACTCCAAAGCCCTTGACCCCTATTTCGGGCTGGAGGCGGGACAGTTGTATGACGCGGATACGCAGTGCGAGATGATTGTTGGATCAGGGTCTTAAGTAAGCAGGGTAAATACTAGCAGTTGAACACCAATTGACATTTCGACATATTAATTCGATGTAATGGATCCTTAAAGTCAATTCAATGTCAAAGATTTATCAGCATATCAAAGCAATAACACTGTCATACATTCATATATGATATACGAAAAGGACATTTTAAATAAATAAAACAGAGTTCATGAACAAACGTATAATAATAATTGTTGTACACCTGGGCTAAATGTTTGTCCTATATGGACGTCATTATACATAGTTGTACATACCGAAAGAAAAACGGACACCTCTAACTTTATATTACAGTCGTATATTATTATCACGGAAGTCAATAGTTCAGTAATAAATGTCACCGAAGACAAAGTTTGAAGTCTATAATAAACAGCTAACGAGGCATAAACATGTGCATTGTAAACTAAGTATGCTTCCGACAGCAATGCATGGTAAAAACACATCACTGTCAAACAATATATAATTGCTACTAGAAAAATATTTTAGTGAAAAATGGAAAAATGCCTGTCTATATTTATGGAAAATATCGTCAATATGCCCCTTTAAACATCTCCTCATAAACTACTGGCAACATTCAACCAAATTACACAGGAATCATTGAATGGTACTAGAGATTTTTCTAGAGACGGAACTTTCCGCCTACAGTGGATTTATGTTTAGAAGAGACTTCCTTGAAACAGAAAATACAATAAAAGCGGAAAGTGTCGTCCCGGATCAGACTGTGCGAACTGCACAGACTCATCCGGGACGACACTTTACGCTGCAATTACGTGCATGCATTCAGCCCGGATTTCCGACGACGCGCATTATATACACCTTTGTAAACTCTTTAAGAAAAAATTGCAAAAACATTTTTCACGTTTACTTATTTACCTATGAATGTGTCGCTCTATATTAAAGAACAACATGCTACATAGTCAGAAACAGAGGAATCCTTCCGCAAGTGGAAACATACTGTTTGGAATTAAAACAATCACTGGTGCATTGGATTGGATTTGTTGTAGTAATTAACTGTTTAACCAATGTTGACATAACTTTGATATTTACATAAAGTCAGGAGCAATTAAATGGTACGATAAACATGTTCGCCTCATAGTAATATTGTAGTAATAAACTTTGTATCTTCATCGATCAGATAATGATTTAAATACTGTAAGCGCTGCATTTTGAACGGTCAAATTAAAGAAACAATTAAGACAGTTTTAGCAATACCAAGCATTTTGCTATCAATTTTAGCTCTGTCGATCCGGCGTCTGTACCTGCGACCAAAACGCTCCATCAGTTCCAGGTACGATTTGATTGCCTTAGATTAAGAAATGTTATGGTTACAATTAATATAATTGTTGGTGATTATCAAGTCTTTATTGGACATATTGCTTTCTTTTCAGATAATTGTGCGCTTGGCGACACACCTGGTGCTAACGTTGATGGATTGGATTGTACAGCGTACATAGCGAACCAGCCGTACAGCTGTTATGACACTGCGTACAGTTGGTGCTGCGATACGTGTAACAAGAAGTACTACATAGGTGTCAAAGGTCAAACAACTTCTTGGTATATCTAGGACTAAGGATCATGCCTTCATATAGATCCAATTCGTATCTACAGTTGTAGGCGTACAAACAGTTCGTATCCGATCTAACGTCCCTAATGTAAGACTGGTTTCAGGTGTATTTTATATTACTGTAGCCGCTAGTTGACACATGAATGTTGTCTTTCTCACCTTCCACATACAGCCTTGGATTGAAGATTACGCCTTAGTATTGTAGATATATACCCAATGTCATACGGTTGCCATTCGTTCCGAGTAAGACTTGGCTGTGTTATTTTGATTACGTGCGGGCATGTTTGCAATTATTGTTACTTAATAGTGCACCAATTTGTGTATGAGCGAACAAGAGCGTTTATGCGCATATATCCCGTGTGTTGATCAATTTATTTTCTTAAATTAACATTGTTGTTGATATTCCTATGTGAACAAATAATGCGAGTGCCGTGATTAATACACCACCACTCGACGATATTCTTATGGTTATTCCACAGATTGTGAGTACGGTGATCATGACACCGATTGCGTAAATTCCTTGAGCTCACGTTACAACGAAGAGTCGCGCACCTTCGGTTGTTGCAAAACCTGTGGCGGGTCGCTTAACACTTCACGTAAAGTTGCGCCTCCAAGTTCGTGCGTCTTTGCCACAGCTGTAGCCGCCGTGACTGTATCACCAGGTTTAATTTTTTTTTCCCCTTTTCCTTGATTGTTTAATTAGTTTATATTATTTGGACTGGAGCATTACCACATGTTAAATTTACTTGATTTTATGATCACCTGACCATTTGCTAATGAAGTTTTAAAAATTAGGTTTTGCTTTTTCATCATAGCTGTTGTTTGTTAACAACGGCGTAACCGTATGTAGACACATAAATAAACTAAAGTTTAGCATTGTGGTGTACAATTTTGCAACGGCATATAAAGAACAGCATCTCACAAACGTATATCGAACAATTTATTATCACATGCTAGTTCTATGTATAGTTGAACGATGAAGTAATGTTCATTAATCAATTGGAACTCCATTTGGTAGTCAAATAAAGGCTTTTAAAAGTTTGATATTGTAAGAACTTAAAGGTTTTCGCCACTAGCATTTTAAGTTCTTCCAAATTATTGATAAATAAGTATTTTACATTAATCTAAAAATGTATAATGATGGTTTTTATTACAAAACAGTTTGTTTGAGAATAGCTTTATACATACCCTATTGTAAAATGTGTGAATGCACTTCATACAAAACGGATTTTTATTGCGTAGTGTGGATACATGTCTGTTAACCTTTAATGATGTCAGTCCGATTTGTTGTTTGCAAGCTATGTATTGTCTTTATTTACAAATTCAGCAAAAACATCATCAGCATCAACAAAAGCAGCAATAACGTCTACTACTGCAAAAAGTTATACGATAACCACGAGAAGTTCTACGATAACCACGAGAAGCTCTACGAAAACCGCGAGAAGTTCTGCAACAACCGCCGGGAAGCTCTACGATAACTGCGAGAAGCTCTGCGACAACAGTGAGAAGCTCTACGATAACCGCTAGAAGCTCTACGATAACCGCGAGAAGCTCTGCGACAACCGCGAGAAGCTCTACGATAACCTCGAGAAGGTCTGCGATAACCGCTAGAAGCTCTGCGATAACCACGGGAAGCTCTACGATAACCGATAGAATCTCTACGATAACCACGAGAAGCTCTGCGATAACCGCGAGAAGCTCCGCGATAACCGTGGGAAGCTCTGCAATAACCGTGGGAAGCTCTGCGAAAACCGAGACAAAACAAACAGAATCACCAGACTCGAAAGGTATCTGTTGTTGGCGCAAATATAAAAGTATACTCTACTTTTACAATTCGCGTTATTCTTAATTTATTTTGAGGTGTTTCAAGGTTAAATAAAATTTGAATACTTAAAATCTCATTGAATAATTAAACGTTGATTGAAATAATTAAAATGTATATTAGAATCAAAGCAAGTATAATGATTAATTAGCATTGTATTTATTTTGCAGGCAAATATAATCAACATCTAAAAGCTATATTCTCGTTCCTGTAAATTCAGTGTATTGTTCAATGGAACATTCGCTTTCTTGACAAAGAATATATTCTTAAACAAGCGTTACTAAGTGTTTAATACATCATGGGATCGTAGCCAAAGTTTCTTCATTTCAGAAAATAAATCAGCTCCTGTCGAGATAAACGAAGCTGTCGTGACAAAATCGATATTGTGGCCGCTGCTGGTTTGTCTCTTTGCCAGCATGTGGTGTTCCTGAGCCTTTTTATTTAAAAGAAGTCTATTTCATGTGACACGCATTGCATGAATCTCTGTATACCTTGAGTAAACTATACTTAACAATTAATGTTTCAAACTTTGCGAACACGTTTAAAGTGCAATGTATACGTTTGTTTAGTTTTCTATGCTGAACTTCTTTCATCGTTACAAATGTGGCCGTTTTAATATGTTAAAGTGAATACTAAACATACATTTGATAATTTAGTACACACTTTCCTATCACAAGGATATAATGCGCTTTATACTTAAAAACACATGCTTATTAGTTTTCGTAACTGAATTGCTTTCACCGTTACAATTTGGGTCATTTTAAAATAGTAGATAAGTAACTTTAACTTCTTTGCGTTTTAAAATTTAGACGTCATCGGGTGCATTGCGCGTTTCTGGATTACGTTATCATTTAAATATTTATAATGTCTCAATGACGAAGCGTAAGGTCATTTAGGATATATCGTGCCCTTTTATTTAATATTGTACAGCATTTCCGATTTCTACACTGGATTTAACACTCACGTTTATTAAGTTAAATGATTTTTTTTTTATTTGGGTTGGCAGGAAGATGTAGAATAGTATTCACAAATAACATTACGGCTTCTTCCTGAAATTGCATTACGATGATCTGAAAATTGAGCTATATGATGCAATGTCTTTAAAGCATTTTATAACAAGACGAGATGTGGTTGATACTTATTTTTGTTTCATTTCATCGTGCCTCAGAAAGCTGCAAAAAAGCAGCTACTCTGGGTTGAATCTAGCTTTTGAATAATTAAATGGTACTTTAATTGAAAAGTATTTTCTTTTATTCCTGTATAATTTGAATTGCGATGCTATGAGGTTAATTTTTATTTACACTTACATGTTGTGTGAATAATTCTGGGCCAAATGTGAGGTTCGTGCTCACGTAAACCGGTTTAAACTCGCATCGCTTTGCATTGACCGTTCCAAGACGGTGACCCCATTTTTATTCATTTAAAACTGTGTGTTCTGTTATGTGTTTTGTGATGTGCTGTGTAATTTGTTGCACGATAAATAAAGGACCTCGGGCTGCTAATACAAGTTCTTTCGCTCCTGCAGTCGAAACTGGAGTTTCTCTCCTGCAGTCGCAACTGGAGTTTCTCTCCTGCAGTCGCAACTGGAGTTTTTCTCCTGCAGTCGAAACTGGAGTTTCTCTCCTGCAGTCGCAACTGGAGTTTCTCTCCTGCAGCCGCAACTGCAGTTTCTCTCCTGCTGTCGCAACAGGAGTTTCTCTCCTGCAGTCACAACTGGAGTTTCTCTCATGCTGTCGCAACTGGAGTTTCTCTCCTGCTGTCGCTCGCAACTGGAGTTTCTCTCCTGCAGTCGCAACTGGAGTTTCTCTCCTGTACCCACAACTGGAGTTTCTCTCCTCCTGTCGCAACTGGAGTTTCTCTCCTGCAGTCGCAACTGCAACTAGTCACTTGCCTTAAATAAAGGACCAGCGAATGTTAACAAGTGTTTCGCTTTTGGTGATGTCTCTAAACTTTCATTACTCTTATATTGAACAGTGCATGTTGTGTCCTGTTTCTTCAAATATATTGTGTGTCTCCTGCCAGACGTTGTTATACCAATACATGGCCCGTGTGTCTCCTGCCAGACGTTGTTATACCAAAACATGCCCCGTGTATCTCCTGCCATACGATTTTATACCAATACATGCCCTGTGTGTCTTCTGCCGGACGTTGTTATACCAAAACATGCCCTGTGTGTATCCTGCTAGACGTTGTTATACCAATACATGCCCTGTGTATCTCCTGTCAGACGTTGTTATACCAATACATGCTCTGTGTGTCTCCTGCCAGACGTTTTTATACCAATACATGGCGTGTGTGTCTCCTGCCAGACGTTGTTATACCAATACATGCCCTGTGTGTCTCCTGCCAGACGTTGTTCTGCCAATACATGCCCTGTGTGTCTCCTGCCAGACGTTGTTATACCAATACACGCCTGCGTGTCTCCTGCCAGACGTTGTTATACCAATACATGCCCTGTGTGTCTCCTGCCAGACGTTGTTATACCAATGCATTCCCTGTGGTTCTACTGCCAGACGTTGTTATACCAATACATGGCCTCATACGAGGGTTAATGGCCATTAATACGTATTTTTTAAGATCAATATTATATATCCTTATTTCCATTAGTATTATATTTAAATATGTAAATACTATGGAAAATGGGCAATTACGAAATACAGTAAGTGAAGTTTCTTTTTATAATTAGATCCGATGAAAAGGTAATTATACAACGTTACGTAATCTGAAGATGTCGTTTTTGAATATGTTCAACAACTAAACGTAACTATACTATGGTACAACTGACTGGCTACTTGCCTTGATTGCGTCGAGTTTTCATTCTGCTGCAACAAATTTTCCATTTGTAAGATATAGGAACATATCTGGGCCCGGATTGCTGTGCGCCATATTACAAACTGTATATATCTGACCAATACCCGCGGATACTTGTATGAGTCTATGCCATTGCGTGTCTGGTTTGAAAGTATTCTCAGTTGCATTCAGTACCCTGCATAGAGAACAATACTACATTTCATTTTTTCACTAGGCGTTTGCTTTCATGAACATAACAGTAATCATTCACTTGTCTGATTTTGTCCTCAAACTAATAAAAAAGCGTATAAATGATGTCAGTTCTACATTTCAACATCACACCTGCACCCATTGTACATTCAACAACTTTTATTTTAATTCAAAGGCTATGATCCTGATATTAAGCACGTGATTACATGAATATTGGGCTACAACATGGGCCTATTCTTTAAAAGAAAAACAGACAAAAGTTGTACTAATCAAGGCAAAACATCAGTTCATTTAACGATTCTTCCCCCCGGAAGAAGTAGGTATGTAAGAATAGCTAAACGCATTGTCAATCAATCGCCATAAGGTCGATTGTACTCGATTATCGTATGTTTCATGGTTAACCTACAATACACAAAAGAGCACATGGTAAAGCTGATTGAGTGTGTTTGTTAAAACAATTCTTTACAATAGCTCGGTAGGAATTTATTTAAATGTTAGAGGCAAACCACTGTAAAGGTCTATACAAATAACGCGCAAATGACCCTTAAAGGGACGTATTGATGGTATATCGACAATAATCTTTTATAAAAATTCAGTTCATTCAGAGAGAATTCATATCGAAGCATTGCTAAATACAATATCCGTTTTTCAATAAACATTTGAAAAAGTATACATCTGTATAGTTTTCATATCTAAACTGTCGGTGTCACTTTCGCGGATGCGGGAACATTTGTAAGAATAATAAAATCAATATGTTTGAACTGTACATAAAGTACCGTTACGCGCATGCGCAAGATAAATAAATGTTATGTTATGTAGGAAATATTTCAATTAAAAGCGCGATTAAGTAGGCGTGAGTTCGAATCCTGCTGCTACCATTTATCCCAAAAACATGTTTGTGTACCCTGCACATTACTCACATATTTGACTCCAATCAGCATGCAGGTAACTTTCAGACTTGACATTAATAGCACGGTTATACCCATGCTTATGTTTCCAGGACCAGCACACGGCTTTGTCGGAGCTCTGTAAAGTGATGTGGTGCCTATGTTTCCAGGACCAGTACACGGCTTTGTCGCAGCTCTGTAAAGTGATGTGGTGCCTATGTTTTCAGGACCAGTACACGGCTTTGTCGCAGCTCTGTATAGTGATGTGGTGCCTATGTTTCCAGGACCAGTACACGGCTTTGTCGCAGCTCTGTAAAGTGATGTGGTGCTTATGTTTTCAGGACCAGTACACGGCTTTGTCGGAGCTCTGTAAAGTGATGTGGTGCTTATGTTTTCAGGACCAGTACACGGCTTTGTCGGAGCTCTGTAAAGTGATGGGGTGCCTATATTTCCAGGACCAGTACACGGATTTGTCGGCGCTCTGTAAAGTGTTGTGGTGCCTATGTTTCAAGGACCAGTACACGGCTTTGTCGGAGCTCTGTAAAGTGATGTGATGCCTAAAGTCTGGCGTGTTTCCAGGACCAGTACACGGCTTTGTCGCAGCCAGCTCTGTAAAGTGCTGTGGTGCCTAAAGCCTGGCGTGTTTCCAGGACCAGTACACGGCTATGTCGCAGCTCTGTAAAGTGATTTGGTGCCTAAAGCCTGGCGTGTTCCCAGGACCAGTACACGGCTTTGTCGGAGCTCTGTAAAGTGATGTGGTGCCTAAAGCCTGGCGTGTTTCCAGGACCTTTACACGGCTTTGTCGGAGCTCTGTAAAGTGATGTGGTGCCTAAAACCTGGCGTATTTCCAGGACCTTTACACGGCTTTGTCGGAGCTCTGTAAAGTGATGTGGTGCCTAAAGCCTGACGAGGACGGGTGTGTGTCTTCCATAGCCTGGGATGGAACCGTCTGTGGCAACCGGAAGGTACGGAGCATACATATATCTACAATGCATAGGCGCTGAATTTGTGCGTTCTTTCTTGTTTTGTATTTGTAGATAAACAGGGCTTGCTTGTATTTGTCGAGGAAAATCCGGGCTTAATCCATGTGCTTCATCCATCCATTTCATTTCAATACAAATGTAGTATATAGCTTTAAAATGCATGTGCATGTTGTCAACATAGTTCGTACATGTTTCCTGCCATTATTGGTAAAACAAGAGCAAGTTATTTTGTATGTAAGCTGTGTCGACATGGAATGTGCGTATGTGACCAGCTGGCACTAGCGGTACCAGTCATATATATATGTGCATACGGTGTGCCGTTATGATACACTGCGATCGTTTAGTTTGTGATCACATTAACAGAACAATTACAGTAACAATAGCAAAATAATTGTCAGATATAATGCAATGCTATTTTCAAAGTGGAATTTAAAACAAAACACGTCATGGTTAGCTTGTAAGTTAGCTGGATTTTGTTTGCCATTATGATTGCGTTAACGTGAGGGTGAGCACCCCACAATATACATTATTTCGAACACAATGACAAGAGATACGCCATATATTTTCGTAACTTCAAAATTATTCTTAAACTCTATGGGTTCAAAAGCCTACAGCTTGTCAAGACTTAAAAGTTTACTTAACCCTGGTACAACCATACGACTTGTCTTGGAGAAAGACCCCAATAACCATCACCCCTGTAAAAATATCGAGTGCAAAATTTTAATAAAAAAGACGTGTATCATATCAATTACAAGAGTGTAATTATTTTTGTAAGAGAAGACATAGATTCGAGTTATGTGTTATTTTTTCACAAATATCAGAATGATATATTTTAAGCATGATATGTTAAACTATACTTATTTATATACACCAAAACTCCTGCACATACATATACGCAGTGTCCATATAATGTCACTTTATGAAAAACAACATAGTCTTGTTTTCTTTAAAGAGGGACTTGCAGATTTTTAAAGATTTATGTCATGTTTACTTCGTTACCTACTAACAAAACAATGTTTTATGTAACACAAATAAACGCCAACATCGACAAAAACTATTTCTCTTATCGAACAAATGCCAATATATATTTTCTGTCAATACAGACTCGTTTATGCTAAAGGAACGGCTACATTCGGTCTTAAATGAGCAAATAAGGAATGCGCAAGCGTCATCAATCGATCTGACTCGTCAACACGCGGTGTATACATGTACTAGTATATACTAGCTCTCTGCACAGCGAAGTACTATTTTAAATATACATTCCTCTCTTAATACGCATTGCAGAACAATGGTTATTCTCAGCATTTATTATTATTTTTAAAATATACTGACAACATTAGCATCAACGGATGGTTTTACATTATATGTTTTGTACTCTTTAATTGCGTTGGATTATTGTCTTCACTTGCAATGATTCGTTGTTCCTTTTTCAAAATCAATTGTGTTCACTACGTCTTAGGTCATATGTACGCATTGATTTTCGTTATATAAATATATTGTATTTGGTGTTGTTTTATCTTTCAGTGATATAAGTGGTTCTTTTAAGTACAATCTCTATAATGTGATTTATTAACGACCGCCTTATTTACACATGAATTCATTTTCAGCAGTGTATTGCCCTTGTTGTTGTTTTCAGTGACCATGATATTATGCTTCCTTTTTTCTAAGACGACTGTCCTCAACGCGATTTAACTGGAATCGTTGCCAAAATAATAAGAAATACACAGCACTCATAAACGACGATTCATATTTCTGCTACCAAGATGCCGGCTACAAACCGTGCTGTAATACGTGCAGCCAGTATTACATTGGAATCGAAGGTAATATCCCTTCGAAATAATTCTACAATTGTACAATTACTAAATAACATTTCAAGTTCAATACAAAGCAATAAGTGGGTATATAAAGTACATAATAATGCAGAAAAATAAATTTGGTATAGTAAACCCATATTTTTCGATAAAAACGGAACTAAAATGACTGACAACTTTCAGAATGCGAACATGGCGACCACTTAAAAGGGTGTCCGAAAGATAGTTGTCCGAAAGATAGTTGTCCGAAAGATAGTTGTCCGAAAGATAGTTGCCCAAACCTCAGCCAGCAAAATTTAAAGGATTGTTGCGGTACATGTGCCCACGACACAGATAAAATGGCTTTTGCTGTGGCACCCAGCTCGTGTTTTTACAACCAAAATCTGCTACCACAAGTGCGCCGTCCACAACAACGGAAGAATCTGGATCAAGTGCTTTACTTGTAGCAACATTTGCTGAATACCTGTCTACGGTGTATGCATTGATTTCGATTGCGTGTTGATCATACATGTTTGTTATTTAATAACAGTTAATACTACGGTAATTTTACCCTGAGTTGCCGACTATTTTATGTTGAGTTGTTTTGACCCATGACTATCGTCTTAAAGCATAAAAAGTACAATTTGGGACTATTGTAATAAAACGATAGTTAATAGTTTGTGTAAATCCATTTGGTGTATAATAATGAGTTGCCAAATTCTGTTTCGTTCCTAGTTCAGTGCTGTGATATAAGAAATAAATTCATTGTATACGCTTTGTTTGTGTTTATTTTATATTTTGTTAACGTTGTACCGTATTCTGATGCATTGATAATGACCACTTGTCATACATTATGACAATAAATGTTGCTGAAAACTCTGAATTGTTTGCATTTTAGTGCATCCTTCAAAACTAAAATTTGTATAACGTCATTTTTTTCTAGTTAGGTAAGAGACATCCATGAGTTGCCTGATGCTTAATTTGTAATATCCATGAGTTGCTTGATGCTTGATTTGTAATATCATGATAGGATTTTATTTGTGTTTGGTATACCAATGTGAGTATATTATATAATATTATATTATATTTATTTTATTATACCGAACAATAAAACAATGAAACTTAGGCATAATAGATCTACTTTTTTTTAAATGCCCTTTAAAATCAGCTAATAACTTAAAAGTGTTAAAGCTAATTTACCACGGATAATTTCATTATTTAAGATGTGTATATGTATGAAACATTTATGGTTCGTAAACAATACAATAGTTAAATAATACTGCAGAAACAGCCTTCCGTACTTTCAAAAAGTTTGCAAAGCGTACCGGCATGACCGGCGAGTGTGTACAGTGCAGTTATATTTAGATGTGTCATGCTTAAAAGATGGCGTGACCAATAGGAAGTTTTTACAGCGCGTTAGTTTAAATCAGTAATACACATGGCGAAATACGGGCGAAAATTATTGTTGGATACAAAACGAAATATTATAGTTGATGGGAAGTGTTTAATGGATATTCAGAACAAATGAACGCGATAAATGTATACAGTAAAGTAGTGCAGTAACGACACAAACCAGTTTTCTCTCGACTGACATAGGATTGTGCTCTGTCGTGTTTATTTGTTTGTTTTTAACATTTTTAATCACTCGCGTAACACATGATGAAAGAAACCATGCATCGGCGTTATCTTAACTTATTTTGGACGGCAATGCGGTTAATCGGATACCGGTTTGGAGACAAAATACGATTTAAAAAAAACGTTCTGACCAGTCATGGCGATTTCAAAAACAAATCGCGTTTCTGGTTAGCACGGCTCGCATGAAATAAAATATGGCACAACTTTGTGGATTCTTGAAAATGAATTGCAAACGCGTGCTGCTGGATATTATTTGTAAAAGCAGTGGACTGACGTTAGAATTACTAAAGGTAAATGTTGTTATGTTTTGAGAAACGGTTGTTCTATTTTTAGCTGCACGAGAGGGTAACAGTATACTGTCGCATGTGACATTACGAATTTTTTCATGATAGGTATATGTAAATTTAACATGGGCTAGTCACGTGAGGTATAATAATGTGAATTTATCTATCTGATAAAACGTTTCAGTATTTCCAGAGGTCATCGTGTATAATACATAATAACAATGTAACTCAATATTTGATGAAGCTTCATTTCAATACAAATGACATAAATTTTACAAACATACGTATATTCCGAGGGTATAAATATGAATATGAAACGTGATAAGCAAAGAAGAGGTTTGAAGAACATGATAATACTTTAAACAACATCAATGACATATGTTCTTTAATTTTGTTTTGAAACTGGTACATAGCATTACAGTTCTTACATACTGTATATATGTGCAGTGCATAAGCATGCAAAAATATTCATGAAAGACAAGTGACGATACATCGATATATGTTTAGAACATCTAGAAAACTATAAATTTGTAACTATATGAACAAATAAATTATCACACTTAAATGGACCTGTTCACAAATTAACAATTTTCAAATACTTGCCATTCAGATCATTAATCAAAAGTGTATAAACATCAGCGCAACAATACTACTGACATAGGGGTATACTGTAAATTAAGTTTTGTTGGTGAGTAATCATAAGTTGAAATAGAAAACAATATATAGCGTTTGTAACATAAAATATTTGGCGTGTTCCTGTTGATTTCCTTTAAATTACTGAAGACAGGTGAATCTCTTACTGCAAGTAAAAATACTTGGACCTGTATATAAATCGAAATGGCAGAGGATAGACTTTTAATCCCGAAGCCTTAGGTTCGAACCCCGGTAGGAGCAACATGTGTTTTTTCTTTTAAGGTTTTTTTTTCTTGTTTAAGTGACTAATATCGTTAGTTTAGATGCTTAAAGTTGTCAAGTTATTACGTTTTATATCAAAAAATATAACTGAACTGGTATCTTTTCGTCAGGAGAAAATACGTTTGCTCTATTTATAGCTTGAAGTACAACATTTAATAAATTAATGACTTAGAATTATAATTCTTATGATTAGATACTATAGTATTAGTTGTTTTTGATTGCATAATTAAAAAGTATGATTACATAATTGAACGGTTTATTTGCCTGTTGGGGTTTTAATATGACAATATAAATAGGGGCGAATATTTTGTTTCGGACAAGTTAGTATTGTGCATTCCAAGCGCTTTTTCAATGTAACTCTGAAATTGCTAAGCATTGTATTTACTGAGTGCCGTATCGTATTCTTCCGCAGGGATCATCCCGATACTTTGGAAAGTGCGAATAGCTCAGATAGAGAGAGATACGTTCGGAGCCCGAAGCTAGACAATGGTCCGTGAGAACTTGCTCAAGTCACAGACACCTTACGATCAGATCCACAGCACCGTCACACGCAGGTTTTCGGTGGCAAGCCAGAATTCGATAGTCGACCGTAGTGCCCTGCACAAAAGCCTGGTGCCTGACACTTTTACACGCAATAGAAATTCGTAATATACTAATTACAATAAAAAATTACAAAGACAATCATTATCAGTATATATTCTTATGACTTCGGCACTTTCAACATCCTTGTTGTTTCTGGTGCTGCACTACTTACGTTAGCAGTCAAATTCCACAGCTCCACTTAGACTAATTATGTTTTGTCCATTTTACATATACTTGCACACACTCTCATAATTAATTGACTATTAGTCACATAAATGGACATGATAATATTTACACAACACAGTCCGTCTTGGTCAGTATGATTTAGTAAGGTAAGTCGGAAATTTAACCCCGGACATTCCGCTCTTAAGTCCAGTGCATTACCACTAGTCCACAGTGCCCCCCCCCCCCTTTTATCATCATTTATACCATCGCATACGCTCGCAATACCAACATTTGTTGTTTTTGCAATAAATCATTTAAATATCTGTTTTCTCAAATAAACATTATACCTCAAGTTCTCATAGATATAAACGTCCTTTTGTTGTTTCCATGCTTTTGGGAGGCGACCTTTCCCAATACAGTAGAGAAGCTCTAAAACCCTGCAAGAAAACCGATTATACCTACTAGATAAGCTACACGAGTAATATCATAAAGGACAAACTGGATAATTGGTGATGTGAAAGTTTGAGAAACTATTACATTTTGGTAATACAATGTCATTCCTTACATACTACGAACATGCACTGACATACAAGATAACATCTATGAAAGACTAGTGGCAATACAGAAATTGAATCAAATATGTTAAAGAAAATTTTTTATATCACATCCAGCAAATTATACACTTGTGAATATGCACAAATAACTTAACACACACTTAACACATACCAGAGATTCGTATTAGTCAATAAAATTAATACAAAAGACAAAACACTGAGCATGTTTGTAAAAGGTTAGAGACATATATGAATCGTTTGATTGCAACGCATGTTGGTAAGAGGACACATGATTGCAAGACAATTAAATAAATAGTGTACATACAACGAATACATAATATCCTTATATTTTAAAAAGGGAGTTTCCACTGAATCCCAACTAAAAGGGCCATTTTCCGGGATTGTTCTGGAAAATAAACCTGATTTTTCTTCACTAAATTATAAAAACGCACGTAAAATGTAACGCCGGCGGACAAAAATTTCCTTTTTGTCTCTATAAATTTTTGAGTTTTTGCTGTAATTTGCGGGGAAAGTTCCGCTGGCGGTTCATAACTTCAATGTTTTTAAGAACCAAATTTAATGATCCACCAGCGAATTCTTGTATTCCTTTTTACAAGTAATGGATATGTTCCGCTGGCGGTACAAACATCCCAACATTTATATTCCGATTAATAGAAAACCAAACTCAAAATGTTCCGCTGGCGGTACAAACTTCCTAATATTTATAATTTGATTCAATAAATAACCAAACTCAAACTGTTCCGCCGGCGGTACAAGCATTTTGATAAATGCTATATTCTAAATTACAGTTTCCAAGCATCCTGACATAAAATGCTTCGCGACATATATTCTGTCAAAGTCTACTAAAATGTTCTGCTTGTGCCACATATGTACTGACATTCCTTTTCTGAATTAAAAAAAATCAACCAAAAACAACAATATGTTTACATCATTATAAATTTTAGGAAGTTTGTACTGCCAGCGGAACACTTTCGCTTGGCAATTCATTAAATCAGATAATAAATATTAGTAAGTCTGTACTGCCAGCGGAACACTAAGTTGGATTTATGTTGTTAAGACTATACATGTTAAGAAGTTTGTACCGCCATGTAATACAGTAGATACAAACATGAAAACCTGCAAGAAAACTGATTATACCTAACAGTTAAGTTACACGAGTGATATCATGAAGGACAATATTGAGAATTGAGGCTGTAAACGTTTGAGAAATTATTACGTTTTGTTAAAACAATGACATTGCTTTTAAACTACAAACATGAAATGAGTACATTGATACACATGACAATATCCATGAAAGACTAGTGGCAATGAAGACATTGAATCCTGAAATGTTGACGAACAATCTATCACATCTTGCAAATTATACACTTGTGAATATATGAACAAATAACTTAACACACACTTAACGCATACCATAAATTCGTATTAGTCAATAAAATTAACACGAAAGACAAAACACTGAGCATGTTTGTAAAAGGTTAGAAACGTTTATGAACCGTTTAACTGAAAAGCGTGTTGGTAAGTGGACATATGATTGCATGACTATTAAATAAATAGTGACCATACAACGAATACATAATATCACATACTTAAACAAACTGCCGTTTTGTCATAACATGTTTAATATATAATTCAAAAACTCCTAATGTTGATTTAAAGTAATATTTGATTTTTTTTGGCTAAAACAACAAAACAGTTCATTTAAAATTCCGTGTCCTCTATTAAATAGGGTTCCTTTTTCCGTGTTTTGGGGCAGCGACAATTCCTACAGTGGAGAAGAACTAGAACACCTGCAAGAAAACTGATCATACCCACAAGATAAGCTCCACGAATTATACGATAGTCACAATTGAAAACTAGCGCAGTGAATGTTTGAGAAAACTTTGCGTTTCGGACACGTTGATCTCTTCTTGTCCTAATTCGCTATTTATTTCTATCTTGTCTGCTGTGAACTCTGTCGACATATATTCACAGTGTTGTGTGCACGGCAACGTTGTATTTGCCATTTCACAGGACGACCCTGTACCATATACACTAACGCTAAGCTCACGTATGGAACATTTGCCTGTAAAATCCGAAAATCATGTATGCAAACATGTCTGAGTATCATATAATCAAATATATGAACATCGTATATTCAAATATCCGAATATCATCTATTATTTTCAAATATCAAAACACAACGGCTGCAAAAATATCTGAATATCTACATGCAACAAGCTTAATATTAAATATTCAAATATCTGGAAATCAAAATGAATGCGATTATCCCCATACCATACAATCAGATATCTAAACATCATGTATGCAAATATAAGAACAACGTATATGCAAATATCTGGACATCATATATTTTAAATAAACGGACAGCATATATACTAATATCAGAAAATCGTATATTCATAACATCATAAATGCAAATATCTTAATTTATTATATGCAAACGGTAAATATATATATATATATATAAAGTTTCTGACTTTATTAACGGATTATCTGATCACTATAAGGTTTAAGTTCAAAATTACTTCGGATGTTACTGCATGCGTCTGAAGTTAGACTTATTAACCATATCCCATTTGCATCTTCGCCCCAAAAGTGGTTGGATAAAAAGGTTGTCGTAATTGACCCATTGTTCAGATCATCTGATAATAGCATTCGTTCAAACAGGACTGAACGTGTTCCGCTAGGCGAGACTGCGACGATGGATGCATTATGGTTTGTCGGATGTCGAAAAGTTACATTGACAATTACTTGCTCAGTTTTTTCAATACAATTGCAAGATCTATGGCATCCGACATACAGTCGGACCATGTTGCCATGATGTCTGAAATCGTCAACATACATGAAATATAACAATTCTAAATCAACATCAACTCTAATATAGTTTATATTAGATCCGAAATTGAATGTTCGATGAATTTAATATGGAATATATAGTTTTACTAAATGAGTATGTTTTTACAGTTGTACAAATATACTGCTTATGACTATTATATTATTAACAATCGATGTCACCTTAATATAAATCAAAGAACATAATAGCGAAATGTACATATATCTTGATTCTTAATTACCCATTCAATTCCAGTGTGTATCTGTTCGACAACAGTTTGGGGAGTTGTTTCCAACACATGGCCAATGTAATCATTATACTGGCAACAGGATAACCAAACCCAAAAACGTCGTGATCTGGAAATCATTCATGTTTACTGATCTAAAGAATTATAACTTTCTCGTCCTGTTTTAAAGCCTCATTTAAGGTGAAAATTGTCAAATTTATATTTAACAATTAAAATATGTCTGGTTAAATTGTATTATTGTATGTGTAAGCTTCTATAAAACCCAACGTCAGGAAACTATTTGATTTTTGAATACCGTTTAAAATAAAAGCACCGATCCTCCAAGTGAACTGTTGATAAACACTTGCTTTGTTTATTTGCTAGTGTGGTTATTTTCACAAGTTCCATGCTTTTCATGAATAACTGTTCTGCTTACAGTAATGTCATTTTTCATAAACTGGACAAGTCATTTTGAGGGCCGTCTCTAAAACGTTTTGTACAGTATTTAAGTTTAAAATATATAATACATGCAGCAATTCACGAACTAAATCACTTGGTAAGTTTCTGACCACTATAATAAGTAAATTTGCATAGAAAAACCATGTTGTTATGTGTCTTATTACCTTTGTTTTCTCAATGTGTTGAACCAATGCTATATTCAATTCTGATACTAGTTTAGGTTTATTAGACGACCATCGACATTGAAACACTTCACTGACCACTATAATGGGATTTTTCCATGCACAAATCATGCATATGGAATTGCATTCCTTTTACGGGAAACTACGAAACCAAATGTGTTTAAATGTAAACAATCAAGTGGATATAAAACGAGTCAAATTTCGTTTATTTTAAGAAAATGTACACTAGTATTTGGTCATAATGTTTTTTGTATGTGTTAATTAAATCTTAGTTAAATATTGCAGCACCATGTGTGTACCTTTAAATTCAAATCGTGTGTCAAAAAGGCAATGGTACAATCATCAAAGGTATAATAGATAAATAAGTACAGTACAGATACTTACAATAGAAGCCGGCGGCATTTTGTTTGAAATAACTCGATTCAGTCAAGCCGGTGTAATTAGAAGATTTCACCAGTAAATGTTTTATGTCTCGGGCTGTTAATTCTGGGCTGCAATATAACAATATATTATTCGAAATGCATGAACCTAAGGTTTTAATTTATCAACTAACATCACGCCTACGCCCCTTTCAAATATGTGTTGGTGTTGTTCTAAGAAAGAAACAAATTGTTACTATAATAATTTAATTATTCTACATTCCGAACAGCCGAAAAAAAACTCAATCAGGAAAAGAAATTACTACATAAATAGCCACCAACTCATTAAGTAAATATAATTAATTAAGAACAACTGAATCATTCATTATAGTAGATTGACTAAGCTTCCAAACAAAGAGTCACCATTACAAAGACTGTTCCTGATTTCATAACGTAAAGCCAAGACCACTTACGGCACAGTCACTAACAACTGAAATGTTTTAAATAACTGACAATCATCATATTTTATTGCTGACGTACTTAGCCTCCTTAGCAAGAGCAATCATTCCAGATAGTATTGCTGTTGCCGCGGACGAACCTCCAAAGTTGATTTCACACTTAATACCATGTTTTTCAACCGCTGTGTGTGTCAACGTTAGCTGTAAAGTATGCTATAGTTAAAGTCTATTTAATTATCGAAACAGAATTATTGACCACTGTTTGCAGCACACAAACTAGCTTATTATGATACAAACTGGCACACATGTTAAATTAGAAGATGATAGTTCTTTCTAGTTTATATGGTAAGTCAATTGTTTGGCTGTCATTGTAATTATTTAATATTAAAACATATGTTATTACATATCTACGCATTTGTTTCCTTCACACGTTTCTGCAGTAAAACTACGACAATATACAACACAATTGAACGACAAGTTAGTTGTTGCAATCTATTAATTAAAAAACATTTATACCAAAACAATATTTGTACATATTTTAAATGCATACCATGTATGCTTGGTGCTTTTGCCTTCCATATCCAAAAACAGAAACGAGGACTGCCGAATTGGGTTGGGATTTAGAGGACAGACCTCCATGGACGCCAATGGCCTCAACGCCGATTGTGTAAAAATTGTTCGTATAGCCATTGCCAGGTGGGTACGCAGGGAAAACAAAAATGTTTCCTTTTCCTTTGCGACCATGCAAATAACCCTAAAAGAAATGCATTGGACATATAGAATACTAGGTTAGTGTTGACTACAGATAGTTTTATTTAGCGAGGCTAAAATCATAAACCAAAAGCATTAGCGTGTGGTTTAGGTTTTCGTGAACGAGCAAATAAACTTATGTGTATTAAACACTTACCTGGTATTCTAGTATCCCATAATTTTCTGTTTTTTATTTTGAAAATAAACGAAAGAAAATCGATGAATAACACAAAAATTATCAAATGACATTACGAAAATAAACAAAATGACGTCATTATGATGCGCGTGTTTATCCCAAAGGGTTAATATTTCGTCCATGCTTGCGTGATGATGGGATAAATACAATTACTTGTTAGTTTTTCCCCTTTTTCGCATGAGTACCTTGAGAGTCAGAAGGTGTCATTAGCAGATGAACATAGGTGCAGAGAAGGCTGATACTCGACATGCAAAACGTCATGTTTATACAATGTACATCTACACTTTAAAATGAGACATAATTGACATTTTAGGTTACACGTTTTCATTTCAGATTTTAGGTGTACACTATACGGATTATAGAACGTAGCTACGTCAGCCCGCTGCTATCTATTTTAGTCAATATTTGAAAATACTTCATTTTATTCGCAATCAAGCATTGCAGCCTTGTTTTTATAATATTATAAGTATATTTTACAAGCGACCAAGTAGTTATAATCTACATAGTGACTGACCTCATACAGGACCTCCTTCATGTATATGTTTGTGTCTTGAAACGGTTGTTTGTGGTTAAGGGAGCAGGAAAATATGTCAATTTCATCTCTGCCGTGCACAAACGCTTGACTTAATGTCTCGTCGTCCATGTAAAACCACAGTTTTCTGTTTTGAATTTCTTTTACAAAGCAGACCTTTTGGGCTGCAATGGCACCAAATAAAAACGCATACCCATTGCAACTATCGTTGATAACGTACAAACTCTATAAATATTTCATGTAATGCAAAGTTTCCTGTTCGATATGATGAAATATATACTTCAAATTGTTTTCATAAATTCATGTACAATAACAAAGAACATATCCACATTCATTCCAGTGGATGAAACATATTGCTTGGATGTGGTGAAATTTAACTTCGACTTTGCGTCAGTAACCACATTTTAGGTATTTCATGTACAATCAAGATTTGATAGAAGGGCTATCAACTTCTAATAAGTTTCTCTTTTTAACGTATACAGACATAATATCAGCATACAATATTCATAACATGCCCTTTTGAAGGCCTGCTGAACTCTTTTCCACCTTACATGTAACTCTGTTCATTAGTGAAGAGTGACTGTTTACAATGTCATTATAATTTCATAAACTTGCTTAGAATGATATGTGTGTTTAACCATATAATAATCACTATATTGCTGTAGAAACTCGTAAAGCCACTCTTTAAACATAAACAAAATACAAGTGGGTTAATATATCTTACTGACCAAATACATATGCATGAAAGAAATCAATCATATTCCTTTAGGTGCACATCATTTGTATTATTGTTTTTTGTCCAGTCGTGGTAGTATGAGAAATATACCGACGTAATTTTTGTTTCTAAATATTTAATTCACAACCCTTTTGCTCTCAATATATTAAATTCTATGTTCAGCAATCAATACGGACATATATGCATATGTATATAAATCTTTGTTATCCAATTAACATGTACTGAGGATTGTTCAACATACCGACAATTCTAGCATTCGGTGCAACCCCGCTACCACATAATTGGCACCTTTCGTTCCGCCGTTTCCCACCTACTAAACCGGCACAAGCATTCCCATGGCTGCAAAATAAAATCTTTTTTGTTTTTTGAAAATTTTGATAAAATGAGGGAAACATAATGTTTGATTTATATCAATTATTTTCATGATAATAATGCTATAATTGATTTGACTAATTACGAAAATGTGAGGGTATACATCGTATATCATGTATATCATTAAATAATAACTACTTAGTTAAATAAATTACGTGTAAAACTCAAAATTCAACATAAAATCATTATGTGTTTTACATGTATTGTAAGTATTTTTTCCACCAACATGTTTTTTCCTACAACAATCGTGTCAGCAACAAGAGTATAGGGAAAGCAAATAATGCACAAATAAAAAACACAATGGTATTATATAAATTCTCTAATAGATTTTCTTGGTTTATTTTTTGCTTTGACTATTTAAATGTAGACACTGTCGTGAACAATCACAACTTTGTTTTGTAGACCCCGTACCCGCCGCCAATATGACAATTGTGTAGCAACGCACCATCCTACATATCCACTAAGGTAAATCATTTTGAAAGAATGGAATAGCTTATAAAACAATAGACGAATTTGTATGTTATCATATTGTCTTAGGTTTATCTACGCAAAATAGCACATTGTAATGTGTTTGATACTTAAGCAAAAGAAATAAATGCGAATTTAAACAATAATATTTGTCGGTAAGGAGAATTAATTAACTGTAGCATACCTTCTCAGGTATGTACAGGAGAAATACTAACTTTGTATAGCCTGTGGACGATAAGATTTGTGGAAAGGTTTCGGGGCTGAAATCGTTAGAGTCGTCTACAAAGTTGTAAGACAGTTTGAAGTCCTGTAATAAGCAAAATCTTTTGAATACATTTGTGCATAGTTTGCCTCTTGTAATTGATATATCTAAAATACTCCGAAATTTATCTTAAAACATTTTTAAATATTCAAACATATTTTCGAAAGTTGTGAAGAACGATTATAAATTATAATTCAACACAATTTTCATATAATTAATTAATCAAAGCTCGCCGGTGAAATGTGTCCTACAATATTCATTAATGCTGGTCAATTGCAAAAGCTTACAATATTGGACTTCAGATCAGGCTGATCGGGGTCGATCCCAATGTCGGTGACGGCCACCACCACACCCTTCCCTGTGATGCCCTGCTCCCATGTGGCGTCAACACCCAGCAGCTGATCGAACATTGGTGGACATACGGAGGGATTCTTAAATATTAATATTCAATGATAAAATTCCAGTAACATCATTTGTAAAGAATAAATCTAACGTTATTAATAGATGTGAATAAATTGTTCCCGATTGAACTTGTGTTGCCTTGTTTCCGAGTATGTGAGCCTCACGAGTACGTCAGAACAGTAAGCTAAAAAATTAACCAGTAGACTAGCATAGATCACTCGCCTTTCTGTCCAAGGTAAACTAAAATAATTGGATTATGCAACCATGTGCTATTATTTACCGCCGAAATATAAATCCATAATGGGTTAACTCATTACTAATTGACAAGTATCTACTGGCCAATTATTTCATTCTGTGAATGGATATTACATGCTGTTCTTGACATACAATTAGAAAATGTGTTCATAATAATGCTCAGTGCTAGTACTTTTAATACCCAAAGTATGCAACTATTATTGGTAGACTTTAACCATTGTTGTAAAGTTGCATTCTCTAACATTCGCTCGAGCAAAGACGATTGCCCAAAAGAATAATGGTAAATGGTATTCAATTTTACCGCTGCATAATTAACGTAACGCGCCAAATACCTTTGCTTTTCATTGGTCCACATTTACAATAAATTTAGGTTAAAAGTGATCTTAGACAGTTACGCCAACAGTATGGAACCATGCCTATACATCTGATATAACTGTATTGAGCATGTTGAAAAAGCCGACGTTTTTCTGGATCACCCTCGTATATATAATATATATCAGAAATGTTTCCCTAAATGTGTTGCCTTTCCAATAGATAATTGTCAATTATATGCGCATTAATTTTTTCCAGTCATTGCACTTGTATATCACGTGTTTAACAGTTAACCTATTTTACACAAAAGAGCACCTGGTAAAGGTTGTAATCTGTTTGGGATATTCAATAAAGAGAAACTACCACGGGGGCCCAAGTCGGTCACAATGTACACTGTTGCCTGTTAAGCTCGTGTCATGGCTGCCTGTCGATAGAATTACGGTTTCCTGCGAGTTTAAATAGGGCTAACAACACACGTCTTGTTAAACAATTAAATGAGTCGCGCAAGTATTCCCAGTTTTCTCAAGGTAATAATAGTTTAGACTTTAGACAATGTATTTTCGCCCTTAATTTAGTTTTAATTCAGGTGCAATATGCAAATACACTAATGAATGAATGAGTTGGAGTCTGTAAACACAGTTTTGTTATTACAATCAAAGAATATGACATATTTCGACAAATGGTTTACGTACGAATGAATCCATAACTCATAAAATTTCTTGGGAAGCATTACAATAGCGAATCGAAGCATTATGCATGTCTTATGCATTTCGCTAGCATTATGAAATTTGTCATAGTTTGCATGTTGAGCTACTATCTAATGTCACGGTTGTCTGGCTATACGGTAACGGTTTCCTTCCAATTATGGATGAAAGATCCGAAGTGTCGTTCGAGGACGAGTCATCAGTTTTTAAGATTGGAATATTTATATGAATCTCGAGGTAGCCATAAAGAGTTGCATTGACAAAAACAACAATTCTACAAAAAGTCGAAGCGTGTTTTCATCAAGCAAGTCTTATTACGTACACAAGCGCGTGATACACGTATACACTGCGAAATTCCAATGTTCTAGTTGTCATTATTTGTCGTGATATGTCATTTAGTATTTATTACCATAGCAATGCGTCGAATGCCTACTGATCAGTTGCAATTGAGAAACGTCCTGATGTTTACAGGAACAATTGTGCATGTAGTAACTTTACGCTTACCCAACCACAGTTATAAAGCCGTTTGGTTTATCATACACGATTTTCGTTTGTGGTCACCATACCGGACAGGTGGGGTTTCCTCCGAGTACTCCGGTTTCCCCACACAGCACAAGGCATTACCAAAATTAAAAAATAAATAGCTGAAAATTGCAGCTACGATTCAAAATTCGTGCCAACTTTCGTGAGTCTCCAGTAAATTAATTAGGTGGGAGTGCTGTGACTCACTCCGGGTCCTCACATAACGCAGCCTCAGACGCGGAAGGATCTTATAAACCTCGCAATACACACACACATACACGCGATTGTCTTTACTGCAACTATAATTAAAGGGGCATATCGATGACATTTTACATGAAATACAATCATTGTCCATTTTGCCAAGTAGCACAAATATATGGTGGAGTCGTTAAGAACAACATATAAGCAAAAACAAATACATTCTGATTTTATGCTAAAATTGTTTCAGTCGGACTCTAACTATAGTACCTACACAATCGCGCACTCAGTGATATAAATTTTCGTAAATTATGTAACTAATGCGCGTAACGGTACATCATTAAGGTAGATCTATAGTCAATTTATATACATTTGCTACAATTTTCAAGTGCCCGGGAGAATGCCATCAATATTTTAAGTACAAATTACAATGCATAATTTAGTTATATACGTTTGCTAACTGCTTATAGAAACAAATCAATCATACTTTATATTGATTCACTATTAACCTCCCTTTTGCTTGAGATATTGACCCCGTTGAAAACTGACCACATGGGTATTATTTCAGCGTTGAATTGACTCCGCCAACATTTCAATATTAGAATTTGATCAAAAGGTAGTTGAAAACTGATTAGTTGTTAAGCTTTGAACATTGACGTGGTCAATTGATCACGCTTAGTAAAAACACAACATTATTATTGATTTATTAATGAATACATTATACTTTTCATGACTCGGTAATACGAACAAAATTATAGTAGTCAAAACATTGTAGCATTTTTCTGGTGATCTCATAAACAACAACAAATAAGTAAAAAATACAAATTATAGGTCTCACTTTGTACTAATTTTATTTAAAAAACAATATCCTGAGAAAGTTTCGGAATGTTCGCAATAAACTATGTCTTATTTCACAGAGTCTCGTGGTTTTCATTATATTAGGCATTCACTTTAGTAAGTGCTTAGTTTTCGGTCATGTAAAGGTAGCATAACGTTTTAATGTAACTCCGTCAGTCATTTTACAATGTTGAAAGCAATATCCAGCAATATCTACACATTGGCGTACAATCCTGAAAGTATAACTATCGTCATTAAAACCGTGAAAATGTTCATACTATGGTCATACAATTCGTGACATGGCGGAATAAAACCGTGACATCTTCAAGAAAAATATTTCTTAATATAACCAACGAAATTATACATTTGAAACCAATGATTATCACTTATATTACACGAGAGACGAGACACTGCTAATGTTTGATGCCTACTAAAAACAAAATCAAAATGTGATAAGACAAATAAAAGACTGATAAAAGTATCAAATTGCTGCATTATACATGCGTTTCAAAAAAAAAAAAAAAAACATTCACAATGACAAAATAATAAGAAATTGATGATCCATCAAATTTGCAATTAGTTTGTTGCTTAGTTATCAGTACAATATAAAAAAATACCATTTACCATGTATTCTGCTTGCGAAATCTCGCATGAAATCTTAACACTATCGACAGGCAGTCGTGACACGAGCTCAACAGGCAACAGTGTACGTTGTGACCGACTTGGAAACGGTAGCTTCACATTTACTATTAGTAAATTTTTACTTTTATCAAGTTACGAAAATACTAAAAGATTACAAAGTGTTTCTAATAGACTTACGATGTCCGCTTTTGAGATCATCCTCGTATACTAAAAGATTACAAAGTGTTTCTAATAGACTTACGATGTCCGCTTTTGAGATCATCCTCGTATACTAAAAGATTACAAAGTGTTTCTAATAGACTTACGATGTCCGCTTTTGAGATCATCCTCGTAAGATTTCCTTTCAGTGTAGGAGATAAGTGTAGAAACAATTCGTGACTTTGAACAAGGTGATCAATCTACAATATCGATAATAAAATATCAATCTGCGTATGAATATCGAAATAAAACTTCAAAACAGGACTGCTGCTGTACATGCAGTACATTTCATGTTTTGAAGTAATACAGATATAGCGTTGTTAAGACATGTGTCAGGCTTATTAGGCTGTAACATAATTCCTATAAACATGCAACCGATTTCTGACACCAATTTGCAGCAAAACATAAAAGCAGTTATAAGTAAAACTATGTTTATAATGGAACAAATCAGAGAAAAACTGAATCACAATCGGTTTATCGCATTTATAATACCTGGAATACGTAACATATCTTGAAAACATTTATTGTAATGAACTTTGCACGTAATATTACACATGCCTTTGTCTGAAAGAACAAGTAGTTTTATCACATGCTATAGCTTGTTTTCCGTGTAATACGACCATTACGAATATTTTTATCTTACACATGTGTAAGATAACATTTTGTGCATTTTAATTGGCACATTCTGTGACTGACCAATCGCATGACGTTATTTTGGTGAAATGAAGTCGCCAACATCAAATTAAATCACATCAGTACACAACTTTTAGGATTTATCAACATCTTTTGTTAAAATTATACAGCTTTTTTATTCGTTTAAAAGCATGTGATAAAAAACATCTGACATTCGTTGTCACTTAATAGCATATTTTATTAAACTTGTCCAGGAAATTCGTTAGTAATATCGCCAATGGCTCGCTTACTGACAAAATTCCTGAACCCGTTAAATAAAATATGGTATGAAATGAAAACTCGTGTCAGATCCTGTATATATTATTACAACAGACTTGAGATGATACATGTAAAACATTTAGGAGTATGTTCCATGCCAGAACTGCTTGCATTTCCAATCCAAAGTTACTATATGTCTTTTATCTCGGTACAAAATAGCCCGAGACCAAAGTGTGCCTCATTGACTTACGTTGTCCACTTTTGAAGTCTTCCTCACATGATTCTCTTCCAATGTGGGGGGTAGCTGTAGAAACAACTCTTGACTTCGGACGATATATTCAATCTAAAAGATCAAAAATAAAACTTCACACGCGAACTTCAAAACACGACAACTGCTGTACAGGCAGTGCAAGTCGTGTTAATTAAGTATTATCAAAATCAAAATAACAATTGAGCGTCATAGTGTCCTGTGTTAGGTAATAAATATATTACACATCTACAAAATGTGGAAGAGTTTAACGTACAATAATATAGCACAAACCTTTATAATATAAATAATCAGATTAAGCTGAATCACCGTGTAATGCTATATTACATTTGTAAAATAACCCCTTTATGCAAAATGTCTTCTAAAACGGAATTAAATGTAATGGACTTTTCGCGCAATATTATAAATGTCTTGGCCAGAAAAAAAAAGTTGTTGTATTTGCACAAAAGACGTGAGATGATGATACATCACTGACAGGTATGTTTCATGCGTTGTGTCTATAATGAAATTAACTATATCAAATGGCGCGATTACTGTTTAAAATTGTCATGCATGTTTTTATTGGGCTTAATATGAGTATTTAAAGTCACTATAAATATTTAAGGGGTTTATGAAATTTGTAGATGTTGTGGGAGTGTTTCGATGTGTATGAATAAAATGAAAACAATTTCCGAATACGTCCCATTCATTTATTTTGTCATTATTTACTCAAGTTCAATATGAGTAACAAAATTCACTATTTGTAGTGTTGTTGTTTATTATTACTTTTGATACACTCCAAAAGTAACTTCATGTAAAACTTGAATAGAACTTCAATCTGAAACAATGATCAAGAGAAAAAAGATAGTATACGTAATTAGCGGCTGTTAATATAATAAGTAATAGCAATATATACTTAAAGGACTTAATGGAAGTATCATTACTGCTGAGCAGAAGATTCAGAATTGAATAAAAGTTGAAAGTAGAAGAAATGAGTTTGATAATAGCTAGCAATGAATAAAGAATAATAAAACACTTGGCAAATAGATATTATAATTACTTGGTAATAGTCCAGTCAATCTACATTTCAACCTCAAACTAATTGCAACAGATATGTTATCAACATTAATTATAAACTTATTAATAGCATTTATGCTGAATAAAGTCTAGAAAAAACATTGGTGGGAAACCCAAAAATAAGCAACAACAAGTATTTGCAGTTGCCTCAAGTTTAAATGACACAAAGTGTGTTAAATCGAAATCATCTGTCTGTAAATCTGTGCGCTTTGTTGGTAAACAATTGCCAAAATGTTTTGGAAAAACACTTATCAAAAGGTAATATTATTAAAAACACATTAATAAGTATGTTATCAAAGTATTTATTGCTTAAAAGATGCCAAATAAGTTAGTATGTGTTAACAAATATAGGTTTGTAATATATTTTCGCGATTCTATATTGGACAACAAATAAATCATCAGATGCGTAATTTATATGAAAATAATACCACGTTATCAAATGATTTAATAATTACTAGAGAATATAAGTAAGGCGTTGAAACAAATAAGGAAGCATGACGTTTTAAAGAGTTTACTAGACGTTACGTATCTATGTAGCTACTACGCACGTCCTTAACGTCGTAGCGGGTTAAATAATGTTCTGCCAGAGTTCGTCTGCTGTAATGAGCAGACAGCCAAAACTATCACAAACCCTGTCTGAGCCCCAAATTGGAATTTTATCGCGCATTTGCACGTCATTTTACTTCCCCAGACGACAGTTGCATGAGTGTCAGACTATCAACGTAAACATTTGGGGGTTTTACCAAAAAATAAACTCACTATTTTCGAAGTTAAACGAAACATACTTAAAAATAAAAGCGTTTAAGTGTATTATGATGATAAAATACGAAAAGCGGTTACGAAACGCGGTTATTTAAAACGTCCGGATAATACTACTGTCCGACAATTACACGCTTACCAGTAAACATTCAGCACAATCATCGATAAAAAGTAGAATGTCAAGGACGCCACTCAGGGGAAATAAGTATGCTCTGACTAAAACCTATTGACACGTAAAGGTAACTCTGCGGTTACAAATTAAGGTTATCGATAAAAAGTAGAATGTCAAGGACGCCACTCAGGGGAAATAAGTATGCTCTGACTAAAACCTATTGACACGTAAAGGTAACTCTGGGGTTACAAATTAAGGTTTTCTTTCATTCGAAAAAAACGCACATCGAATTGTTTACTTTGTTATTGTTTACTTTAAAAACACTGCATTAACATTATTTTCACATCACACGTTATCTATCACACAATGTAAAGTATGTCACGAAGTACCAAGATTACCATCAGTACACTAATGAAAGTTTCACAAGGGCAAATATGTATCAAATATGTATAAAACATACAGATAAATTTCGATCTTGTTTTTAGCCATTGAACTGTTATTTTCTGTATAATTTCTGCTTCTCGTTTTAAATATGAAATAACACTAATTGTGTAAACCAGTTTTCACCATATTTCGTTATAAGACATACACAATATTTAAGGTTCTTTTCTTTGAGTATTTCAATGTTTCACAACCTTTTTACCCCAACTTGAACGAACAAATGAATTAGTCTGAGTTATTCTGCTCGGAGGTAATCAGTTTCAAAATCAGTGTTGTGGACAAATCTATGTGAAATAGTGAATATGTAATTCCAGAACACCAAAGCTATATAGGGATTCCTCATAAAAGTCGCATGGCCTACGGAATCATGCGTGACATGCAAACAAAATATGACATGATATGTAAATAACACCACAGCGAAGCAAACTAAACAAAAGCTGCCCACATTGAATTTAAAACATATTTTGTCTACACCCACACTTATCCTGCTACAATACCTGCCATTCTTTTGACCATGTCTGTTGAAGTTAGTGGTAATAAAACAAAGATGACATAATAATCATAGGTAGTTTGATCACATGACTTCTATGTAATATGTGAAACACATACATGAAACAGTAAAACAAGTAAGAATCTGTTAGTATGAAAGATCTATCAGAATAAATACTACAAGGATAATAGAAGATATCATATTTTGTATTTTAAGAATAATGCAAACATATGGGACCACGGTTATAACTTGCAACTTAAGTGGCTTTGCGTGCGGGATGTTATATGTGCTGCCATTGAACACTGCGAGAAAAAAAGGTCACCCAGGCTTACCTTATTAACTAGCTCTTCTCGAAGGGATGCAACCTCTGCGCCTGAGTCCGACACATTTCCTGCATTTTGCTTTACAAATGTGTAGCTTGATTGTGTGACCTTAAAAATAGTATTATCCGGTCAGCGACAAGTTAAATGTCACTGTGGATCTCATAAAGGTGTATAAAACTGAGTTTACGTGAATTTATTGAAAAGTCTACCCATATTTTAGACAATTTTTACGTTTTTTTTCTTTCATACACATTTTTTCGTTTTCAAATATTTTGCTGGTCTTTTAATGCCCCATCCCAGGAAGTGATAAAAAATGGGGATCATTAGTGTCGGTGAAAAAAGTCATGCAAATTACCTACCCGTATTATGCATTTTGTGCATATTTTGTTGTTCTCATTTCAACAAAACTAGTTTATTTTACAAGCATGGTAAACACATGACTGTATGCTATTTGTTGAAATAGGTAAGTTAACCTCTTTGTATTATAAAAAGGTTTCATGAAAAATCCTACATTTACAAAACGTAATGAATAATTTGAACGTTTCAGTAATAAATGAAATAGACAACCTAGATATTTGAAAGTGGGCATAAGATTTCTTTGTTAAAACTTTAATGAAACGGCCATCTATAGTTTTAACAATACAATAGTTTTTGCAACATCAGTTGATAATAACTGTGTATACACTGTTTACTACAGCAAAAAAGTACTTGTTAAGCCAGCAAGTACATTTAAATATCTATTCTGGTTCTTTATTCAAACTTAGTTTGCCTACTTTCGTTTTCATACATGTACATGTCTATTCTGGTTCATTATTAAAACTTGTTTGCCTACTTTCGTTTTTCAACTGTTCATGTTAACAAACTTAAACAAACATCGAACCACAAGACACACTACTATAAACAGAAACCATGCTAAATATACGTAATTCTTTTAATTCCAACAATTGTCAAAAACATTGTACACAATAGTTATTTTTATATAACAAGAAACAGCTCGTTTTAAAGAGATAAATGACGTCCACAGATGCGAAAAGGTATGCGCCAAACAACTACCAAATATCGTCGTTAATGTAATTTGTACAAGGTATAGGTTAATATAAATTGCTTAGAAAGGTACATTAATAAATTAATTCTTGTTAAAGTATATTCTTGCTGCATACAAATGCATGCATCTAAATGCATTAATAATGGGATTTCAGGTAAGGGGGGGGGGGCTTAAACTTTTGATCGTGCTGTTATGACCTCTTTATATTGTCTGCGGGTCTTTAGTAATCAGCTACATGTCCGTATCAAAGATATATAATACGCCTGTTTTGGCAATAAATTGCCATTGTTTGATGTGCCTGTCCACTAAATATGTATTTGAAATTCACTGTTATATATCGGGAACATCTGTAAACATGTAAAATGTGTAGCTGACTACGTTCATAAACACACGCATCAAGATTTTTTTTGTATAATTCAATCATCGAAGTTTACTGGTGCCTTTTCAAAATTAATTTCATTAAATAACACACTTTCACAGCCATGTTCATCGATTGTCTTTTTTTGTCTTTTTGCATCGAAACGAACTAACGAACGGACAGACGAACATGTTTTGCACGAAATATTGTGAAAGCTACTCGTAGGTTTGCGTTGTGAACTATTCAGGCAAGTTTGACTTGTGTCAATTTCGCTGACGGGTGGGGGGCCGAGAAAAATATTACATCGTTTTGTGTGTTTGCTGAGGGAAAATTGAACAAAAAGTGTGTCGATGTAGATTTACATTTTTGGGAATTAAACTACTTATTGAGACAAAATTGTTTAACCTCGAAAGTAGTGATTGATTTGACTTAAATTATCATATTTATTCAAAAAATATATATATTTATTGTATATGGTATCATGTGCCTTTGGTGTATTGCATCTGACATCTTCATAAAATAAAATAAAAAAGTATCATCCACAAATAAAGGTATATATACCCATTGTCTATAGTTTATAGTGTGCCCCCCTCCCCCCCCCCCCCCCTGGTTCCGCTAGTGTTAATTGTTACTGTTACACAAACGGCTATATTTTATTTCACTTTCGATTTCGATTACAATGACACTCTGACATTGGTACAACTTTTCTTCTATGTATTCATCTTTTTTTATTTGATATCATTCTGTTTGATTTTCAACGTTTTAATATAATTTCATCACTTTCTACAAGCGTGCTAGAATAAATTTGTTTAAATTTGCATCCGAATGTGTTGTTCGTTCGGTAAATGAGTCACTTTATGAATCAAATAAAACAAATGTACTCACGACAAATAATCCAATGTTAGTATCGTATCCTCATGTGAATAAATCTGCATATATTAATAATTATCGATAAACCGTTTATCATTAACGATATAAGTTCATTGCACTTTCGTATATACTATTTATATTGTATTAGTGATAACTGCGTACCAATTAGATGTTTAATCAGTAGTATATTGCAAGTATCCTAATGCTTAAACAATGCACTATAATTACTGAGAAAATCGAAAGCTTACCTTTCTCAACAATAGAAAATGCTGGCGTTCCAGTGTTTGTAGTACACTGTCTTCAGAACCAGCTTTTATTTTTACAATTACTTTAATGAACTCATCTTCTCCTTGTACATTTTGGCAAAATACATGTAAAATAATAAGCATCGAATTTAGTACTAAAACTAATTTATTTCCTTTTAAACACATTCTGTCACATTTCGTTTCTGAAACTGTGATTAATTCTGTAATTCAGGAACTACTCAGTACAGCAAGGTAAACATCTAATATATATATATATATATATATATAGAACATTATCGGGAAAATTGTGCGATGACGGAAAATCGGGAACCTTGTGCTGGGTTCCCAAAGTAGGTTTAAATATCGCCTAATTATATATATGAGTCCGAAATAGAAAATAAAATTTTAATGTATATTCGCATTGTAGTTCGTAAATTATATAATCACTTGAAAACCAACTTTGGATACATCAAAACCATAAACGATATTTAAAAAATGTTCCGTTATATAGTGTTTCTATTTATCGATTTTGGAATTCCCGCAAACATATACGAATATATCTAACTATAGTATGATATCATTGACCCGACACACATAAACTTTAGTCATTATATTCGGTATGTTTTTTAGCAGTTTACGGGTTTAGAAAAACACAGACGCAGCTGGTGTACTGGTTAACTGAAAGAATGGTAACAAAATATGCGTATGTATAAATTTCTTCTCTTTTTTCAGTTGTTCTTGTTTTTAAGCGCAGCTCACTGCGTTATAGATTTTTATGCTTTCTTGTATATATTGTACATTATAAAGAATTTCAAAATTTTAATCGCCGTTTAGTTTATTTTCAGTTAAGTTTTTCTTTCGGGTTTGCACAGTGACTAGACGTTTAGCAAGTCGCTACACTTCCGGCACACTTTGCTTCCTTAACCAGTCTACCGTGTAGTCAGAAGACGTCTCGTTAACATCGTCGGTTCTACAGTTGTTATCATCATCGGACTGTTGCATTATCTTCAGCGTACTGTCGCGTTATTACTATCGTACTGTTGCGTAATTATCATCGTAATATCAAGTATCGTGTTTCAGATCCACACATTCATAAGCGATGGCCCTATCGGAATTTCGTAAGAGTGCTACACGTTTACCTTTTAAGTTACGTGTCGTCACTTTAACTTAGTCATAGCTTTATTTGATGGTAATACAATAATGTTGATCATTATATGTTTTGGCCCATGTTATCTTTGGTGTAAATCATAAAAAGGTTGTGGGTCGAACTGGTTTCGTTTATTCGAAAACGTAGTTCATACGGACATAAGTCATCAAACACCAGCACGACTAGTGAGTACGTAACGACACGGCTTAGGCATTTAATAGTGTATTCATTAACTTGCTTCTTAATTGGAAAATGTGTCGCTGTGACATCTATTGAAATTATGGCTAAATATTCATGATTTCGATTTAGTTATACTCACGCGTTACAAGGAGTGGCGTGGAAGAAATAATTTTAAAGCCACAAAGTAACATATTTGCCCAAAATTAGACGAAAAAGTCAAACCACATATTAGTGTATATGTTTTAAAACATAGTATATCGTCTCTTGACAGCCAGAAGGTGTCATCAGCATAAGCGCAAAGAAGGTTGATAGCTCCTTACTGCGTTCAATGGACGATACGTTTATATATGATTTTATAGCAGCAAAACATATAATAGAATTCTTTAATATCGTTGCTATTATATAATCCCAAATTACTATCAAAATATGTTTTAAGCAACTAACAACATTTTACAACTGACCTTTACATATTACACCACTATACAAACGATAAACGTTAAAAAATAACGTCAATGAAATAAGCCTTAAGGTCATAGTTGCCATTCAAAGGGTGAAAATGGACCATTCTGTCAATGTGTAATATGATTATTAGGTACATAGCAAACACCAGAAATAGAAGGCTTATTGGATACTATATTGATCATCCCAGTAAAAGGTAATCAAAATGCTGATAGCGTAGAAAGACAGTTGGTCAGTAAAACAAGATACCCAAAGCAAGGAAAATACAGTGCCAAATGTTTCTAACTATACATAATAAGCGGGTATCGAACTCACGACTTAGGGGCCATACTAAAAAATTACAGTACACAGCGCTATTCTGTTTTGTGAATAAACATGTGTCAACTATGGTTATACAAAATACTCACAATTCTGACATCAAATGTAAAACATGAAATGGGCAAAACAAACAAGACCCATAATATAAATTTATGTTTGTCTCTATTGTTATACTACAGTGAAACCTGTCCAAACCGAACCCTGTAAAATCCGAATCCCTGTCAAAACCGATAGGATATTTCGGTCCCGATTTTTCTCCTTCTAATTTTATATATCAAAAAACCTTGATAAACCGAACCCTGTCCAAACCGAATACATAACGATTTTATCAAAAATTTGATCTCATTCAACCTTAAAAAACCGAACGGTGTATCCTATCAGGCGTCACTTCGCGATACCGAGGACGTGTGAACACGATATTTGGTGACAAAATTACACACAAAGGGCATAATCGCCATGGTGATAACAGGACAGTGGTGCAATTAGTGATCAGCTAGTCGGTGCATATGACAATAGTCAACTTGTGAAAAACAGATTAGTCGGTCGTGTTTTATGTTAAAATTTACGCACGGAGCACGATTTTAAATGTTTCACAACAGAGTAATTAATTTAAACATAAAGTAAATTCTGGCAATATTTCAATCACTGATCTCTATAAGCTTGCGATACAATCGAGCTAAAATAAATATGTTTGACCTAATCAAAGCAGTCAACAATTGGTGATTTCAGTTAAACAGATGTAAATAAGTTGTACGTTGTATACATGAATTTGTTCGATTGATAATTTGAGTGTCGTTTTATGTACAAATACAAATAATTTATTTTATTTACTTTAAAATAACATAACTAATAAACAATAATAAAAGTGCAAACATTATCAAGCTGTTGTCTTATTATATATAAGTATTAACATATACAATAACACGTACAATTGTAAAGGAAAATGACATTTATAAAAGAAAACCTGAGTAAACCGAACACCTCTGAAAACCGAACGATCGGCCCGGTCCCGACGCCGTTCGGTTTAGACAGGTTCTAATGTATTTTCCCATTATATATGTACCTCATTTTAACCGTTATTATATGTCATTATTAATATCTTGATTTGATATTTTTTTAAATAAATACAGCCTTTGAGGTCCTTTCCGTTGACATAGTCCCTTTAAAGTTTACTTAACAGTGGAAAAAGTATACGACTTGTCTAGAAGAAAGACTGCAATAACCATTCCCCTGTCCAAAGATCGAGTGCAAAATTCTAATGCTTCCTTTTTCTCAGACGACTGTCCTCAAGGCGATGTAACTGGAATCGCTGCTAATAATAAGGAATGCACAGCACTCATTAACGACGATTCATATTTCTGCTACCAAAATGCCGGTTACAAACCGTGCTGTAAAACGTGCAGCCAGTATTACATTGGAATCGAAGGTACATATCCCTTTGAAACAATTGTACAATTGTACAATTACAAAATACAATTTCATGTTTAATACAAAGCAATATATTATAATTTTTATTTGTGGGTATATGAAGTACAAAATGCAGAAATATAAATTTGGTGTAGTAAACCCATTCGATAAAAACGGAACTAAAATGACTGACAACTTTCAGGATGTGAATATGGCGACCACTTAAAAGAGTGTCTGAAAGACAGTTGCCCAAACCTCAGCGAGGAAGATTTAAAGGGTTGTTGCGGTACATGTGCCAACGACACAGATAAAGTTGCGTTTGTTGTTGCACCCAGCTTATGTGTATTCACCACACCAAAACCTGCTACCACATGTGTTGCAAGATTTGCCGCATACCTGACCACTATATACGCACTTATTTCGTACGCTTTAGAATGATGCATAGCTGTTTATAAAACATAGATCCCCTGAAAGGCCACAGGGTCAGATCCACAACTGATGCTGCTTCGGAGCAGAATGAAATGTAATTAAACTTCAAACAACCCCATTATAATACATAACCATTTATAATGCTGTTCCGGTCGCTGTGTATTTTTGCCGTTATCTTATACTGATTGGACTTAGGACTCTTCTTTCAAATCATTATCAAGTTGATATACAGATTATAGTTAGAAGTCTGCGTAAATAGCTTTATAATTCAGCCGATATAAAAAAAAATGTTTTGGTAATAAAATTATGATAATCGTTTGCACATCTTTTTTACCGGATTAAACTCACATACCATTGCGCTGATGCCTGATTCGATCACATGTTGTATGTGTTATGTTTGCTTTCTTTTTTCCGTTGTTCTGTACACTGATAATCACGAAGAAAAATGACTGTTGTTATAAGCGTCTTGCTCTTTACTGCTGGTGTAACTGAAGTTGCAATTTCGTATTTCATAAGACAATTTCAAGATCGCAGCCTAAAATAATCCATACGATATGCTTCACTGTTATAACTGGTTTCCGAACATATGAAATATATATATTTATTAAAAAGGCGATGACCCCAGTTTTATTCACTTTTGTGTTTTGTTACATGTATTTGTATTGTGCTGAGTTGTATTGGCAAATGGTCACGTGGCTTAAATAAAAAACCTTATGTTGCTGAAAGAGCTCTGCCCAGCGCATGCAGATGGAGTTTAATATTGTTTATTGTTGCATTAAAATTGTATTCATTCATGAAAATTATATGTTTTGTTGTAAAATGAGTTGTTGGTAGTCACTATTGAGATACAAAATGTAAATAAAAGAAACTGAATTTACTGATAACTTATTTTATTAGATACCTATCGTTTTAGGCTGCTGGTGGAAGCTAACACACTTTTGGTAAAGGGCTATTCGAAAATGTCTACCACGGGGACTGCTTTTTACTGTGCAGGCTACGAGTCAGTAAATCGACACTACGAAGGGTACTTCTTTAAAACAGAACAATATCATGCCTTTGTTTAACGTTTTAATCATGTAAGATGCTGAACAGCCGTGTATTGAGACACGTGATCAATAACAATAACAATGATAAAACAATCAATTTAATTTAATTTCTACAATACACTTCGATTACCCTCCTACTTTCGTTATTAGACAATATAAATATGCATCCGAGTGTCCTAGAATATGAACACTAAATTATACAATACCGACTATTTTCGTTGCAAATACACACAGTCAGTATTTCCTGTCATCGATGCGTCTATATATTTACTGTAATTGTATTCGTTAGTTATTTTAGACGACTGTAGCAACGAAATCGAGCAAACGCATCGTATGGCCTACTAGTTAACTTTGCTGGGCAAGAACCACTAACAATTGACACTACAAACTAATACACCTCATCAGCTAGTTAAGCCCATTGCATATATATATATATATATATATATATATATATATATATATATATTACGCATATTATCGTTTGAATATTTTTTTAATTACAAGCAATTCAAATGATCCGCGCCACATTATTTTGAAGTAGC
Source organism: Congeria kusceri (assembly GCA_027627225.1). Lineage (NCBI taxonomy): Eukaryota > Metazoa > Mollusca > Bivalvia > Myida > Dreissenidae > Congeria > Congeria kusceri. The sequence continues at coordinate 11,149,168 of CM051040.1, read as the reverse complement.
AAAAAATAATGGTCACGTCATTTCGCTAGCTAGTCTCTGCTGTTGCCTGGATCTTCAATGTGGTCAAATACCAAGTTATCGAAAGTAGGACTTACAGTTATCTGTCCAAGTTTTATTTGGTGAAAAATAATATTATCATGATGTAAAATCAAATGCATTCAAAAATGATGTATTTTTAGTCAAACAATACAATAATTATTCACTTGCTGTAGGTTTCTTTCCTCGATAACAGTTTTTCTACGCTGTCAGCATTATGATAACATCAAACGTTTGTACTGTATTTAACATTACAATATGGGTAGGTGTCTTTGCAAAATCTGTATCCGTTACTAACCTTTTCTGTTTCCGTAGTATACAGGTAGGTTGTGTAAACTGATTACTTTTTCCTGTAAAACAAACACTAGGTCAAATTCGGTACTTGGTGAAATGGATCTTTACAACACCCAACTTTCTACGTTGAGTTCACATCTAGCTTGGACTACAATTTCATCAAATAAATAAAACATGAATACAATTTTACTGCTAACCTTAACTCTGCACACGAATGGTCATTTCTAGATACACCTTAAGATGCAATTAAACACAAAGTAAAATATCACAAAATATGCACTGAACAGGTCATCATATATTCATTTGGAACTATAGTGTTTGGCATAAGTGTTTTTCGGACTTGTATCGGGTGTAACTTGAAAAGTATAACTGCTACAGTGATGAAACTTTATAAACATATTCATTACCACGTGAACTTGTGCACCTGGGCGCAGTTTTTTCCGACGTCCTCGGAGTTATGGCCCTTTTTTAAGCAAACAATGACATTTCTAAAATTGTGTCGCGTGTCACTCGGAAATTATAACTGCTGCATTGATGAAACTTTATAAACATATTCATCACCATGCGAACTTGTACACCTGGGTATTTTGGCGCAGTTTTTTTCAGACGAGAGCGGAGTTATGGGGTTTTTAGCAAAACATGATATTTGTGGACTTGTGTCGCGTGCATTTCGAAAAAGTGTATCTGCTAGAGAGATGAAACTGTAAAAATATATTCATCAGCATGCGAACTTGTGCACCCGGCTTTTTTGGCGCAGTTTTTCTTGACGTAGCGGAGTTATGGCCTTTTTCTAAGAAAACATTACATTTTAAAACTTGTGTCGGTGTAATTTGAAAAAGTATAACTGCTAGAGTGATAAAACTGTATAAATATATTCATTAGCATGTGAACTTGTGCACCTCGTTATTTTGGCACAGTTTCTTTCCGACGTCAGCGGAGTTATGGCCCTTTTTTAGCAAAAAAAGGCATTTTTTACTTCTGTCGCGTGTAACTTGAAAACTTTAGCTGCTGAAGAAGATAGAATGATGAAACTTTATAAAACATTTTATCAGCATGTGAACTTGTGCACGTGGGTATTTTGGTGCAGTTTTTGTCCGAAATCAGCGGAGTTTTGTGACAAGCAGTGGAATGTGGGGGCATCTGTGTCCTACGGACACATGTCTAGTATTAAATGATTTTGAAATATAATCAGCCGATTCATTTCATGAAACATTGCTTTTTAATGTAAATACAAAACAAACATATTCTTTCATTTCCAATATAATTGTATTAACAGAGACAAATATAAAACACACTATCTGCAAATTGAATAATCAGTATTACTGCTTTTATATTCAACAACCACACAGTAATAAGAATGAATACACACTTTTAAACATACAACTATTAAATTACATTTTGGCACTGTAGTATCGCATGTAGAGATTAATTTAATGATGAAGTTATTGTCTCTGTTGTTTATTCTTTATAGTAGATTATATTTGTAATTTTAATATGCACTTTGGTAATTTTAAGACTGGCCAATAGCACCACAAAGCATTTATACTTTAAAATATATCTATAATAAAAATACATGTATAAAACATCAATGCATTAAAATACCTAACAATACAACTGAAAGTCACACGAATGACTACAGAGACTATAATAAAACTAAAAAACAGTTACAAAAATTTTAAACAAAAATTAACGCTAGAAAGTGACTCACAGTACAAACAAAAAGGTGGAAACAGCACAATACTGGAGACTTAATACTGCACAACATACACATAAAACACAAAATACTAATTACATGTGAAATAGCATATAAGCTAATAGGAATTGTTCGATTTTAACAAATTTACTATTATACTATACTATTTATTTGAACTGAACTGCACACTTTTTCATATATATGGTTTTAATAAATGTTAGAAAATTTTAAAATTTAAACTTCATTACTAGTGTTATGACAAAACGATTTTTCTTCAAAATAAACTAAACATGTATTACACTTTGTACATGCACCAAATATATGTAATCTCATACTTCCAACGAAACACTTTTTTCTTAATTGTTAGGCTATTTATCAGCGAATTCCGCCAAAGTTTGGAATATGAATAAATACACACTGATTAAACGCCTCCTAGAATTTGTATTCTAATCGACTTACTACAAGATGAAAAGAAATTTAAATAATCAAACTTCTGTGAAATAAATGAGATTGCAAATGACGCCATGTAAAATATTAAGGAGGGAGGGGGGAATTTTTATTAATTATTTAGAACGGCTATCATCAGACCCATGTTCAATTGATTAGACATACACTTCATATATTTTTGATAAAATATATCACAATTAAAACAGCTGTTATAGGAGACACGGCAAAAGGTTCAGTATTAAACATAAACTTCATATACTTATGATAAAATATGTCACCATTAATACGGCCATCATGTGAGACATAGAAAAATTTTCACCATTCAAACGTTTTAAATACAGCAATAAAAAGTCTATGTCAGTATATATATTCAGATCTAGGATGCTCAGACACAAACACAATGTATTTAAAAGTCTATATATGTGGGCACATTTTGTTCAATACTACAATGTCATTATCACGGAAAGAATCAGGATGAGTACCTATGATAAATATTACATTGTTAACAGAAACAAAACATTTATCATGATATATCATTGCATAAACACTGAAAGACGTTGCAACAATATACATGAAGATCCATACATACATCCTATGAATTGTTTGCCAAGAATATGTCCGAAATTAACTATAATCAGAAGTGCTGCACTATGAGTAATTTTCAATTTATAACTAAAATACTTATATCAATACATACATATATACATATATGTTAGATTCGTAATTATTTGGCGTAACAACAGACATGAACTCGCTATATTAAAATGCAACGGGCACATTTCTCTGTTCTGTTATTTTATTCAGATCAAGAATGCCCGAGTACAAATATAGATCTACATTTTCAACAGAATAATAAACAGGAGTTGGTATTTCGTCATGCTGATGATTACATTTAGCCCTAATGACACACATGTTATTTATTAACTTAGATCCTTATAAATTCATGTCAATAAAGGATTGCAATACTTAATTAAAAACAGGTTTTCATTATACATTACAATTTGCTGATTATTTATGCTCAAAATTCAATATTTCTTAGCACGAAGGCAACAAAAATAAGACCCGCAAACGCAGATAATGTACATATCAGATAAACTGCACAAAGGATAGGACGGTCGAGTTTGGTGATAAATGAAGAAGAATAGGTCGAGTCTTGATCTAGTGATGTCACTTCGGGAACGTTGATCTGTTCTCTTTCCATTCTACTTTTGGTTTCTTTATTGTCCGCTTTAAGCTCTGTAGATATATTAACCGTTCCATAAACCCGACCAGTGCCGTATACAGTAACGTTCCACTCGTGGATGAAACACTCTGGAAATAGTCGAACATCAGTGTAGCTATAACAGGGAACAATAATTAGGTATGTACATGTGAGGCCATCAGACACAATGTTTCCTATTATCCGAGCATCAGATATGCAAGTATTCGAACGTGGAATATATATCGCATGTATTAAAACAGATGTCTTTTTATCCATGTACACAGTGAAATAAAACTAATAGCTTTCAAATAATACTGATTAATATACGAATTACGTGGCTTATTCTTTTATGATACAGCATGATTCTGATACTAACAAACTTGAATTTAAGAAAATGTACTCGTGCAATTGGCTTGTAGCTGAAAAACAAATTTAAAACGTTTCACAAACATGACATTTGGAACTAGCTCACTCTAAGGGTGCCACGATTGGTCAGTTTGGACATACCTTCGGTGTTATTGCATGCCTCTGATGCTAGACTTATTGACCATGTCCCATTCGGATCTTCCCCCCAAAAGTGGTTGGTTAAAAAGGTAGCCGAAACTGCCGCATAGCTTAAATCATCAGGTGATATGATTCCTTCAAAAAGAACTGATCGTGTTCCGCTGGGCGAAACTACGACGATGGATGCCGTTTGGTCTGGGAGATGCACAAACGTAACATTGACAAGTACTTGCTCTGTCTTTTCAATACAATCACTTGTTCCGTCACATCCAACATTCAGCCTGGCCAAGCACTCTTGATGTCTGAAATAATAAGCACAATATGTACTCGTTCGCCTTGTTTAAATAAGGAATGTGTTAAGTAATTAAGTTAAGGTGTACAAAGAATCATATTCCATTTATATTCAAAATCACTTTCACCATAAATAACATACGTAATATTTCTGGATGTATTAACTTATTTACCCAGAATATATATATATGTTTGACAAAAGCTCGGGAAGTTTTTTCCAAGACCTGGCCAGTGTGATCATTGTTCTTGCAACAGGATAACCAAACCCGAATACATCGTGGTCTGAAAACAAAAACAAAGATTGGTACTGATCTGAAATTGTATCTTTAAAGCACATTTTTAAATTGAAGTCACAGTTCAAAGAAGCAGTTATGTTAACAAATCAAAAACATTGGATGAGGCCCAGACACTTACAGTGGTGGCCGGCACCATTTTTCTTGAATAAACTCGTTTCGGTCAGTTCGATATGGTCCGATGATTCAACAAGCAAATGTTTAATGTCTCGGGTTGTTAATTCGGGGCTACAATATATATACATGGTTTTATCATTCAAAATGCATTTACATAATGTTTTAAAATATAAACTAACAGATATGGGTATGTTTACCATGTCTGTTTTAGTTGTTCTGTATAGATAGAGTTAACACCATCTACTCTTAAATTCCGCACAGCACTTAGCCCCAAACCAAGAGAAATCACTATACAATTGCAGAGACTATTTTGTACGTACATAATCTTACAAAGAAAGATAATCACGACAATGAATTGTGCTGACTTACTTAGCCTCCAGAGCAAGAGCAATCATTCCAGAGATTATTGCGGTCGCTGCGGATGAACCTCCAAAGTTCAGTTCGCACTTAATACCCTTATTTTCGATAAAGGCTGTGTGCATCAACGTTAGCTGTAAGATATGAAATAGTCCATGTTATGGTTGAATTATTTTTTGTTTATGCAAGCGATAGATGTTTTGTTTGGTGTGGCAAAATATATTATTTGATATCAAAATCTTGTTTTCAGGCGACATCATGTTGTAAAACTCCATGACTATTTCAGTGAGTACTTATTATCATGTCACGTGTTTGCAATTATAAATCGAAGCACAATGTTGCACGTTTAAATGACATTTAAATGGACTGTTGCCAAAGTCTACAATAATTACAAGACGGACACGCACAACAAGATTCATACATGTTTAAAGATACATACTAGATGCGTGTCGTTTTTCCGCCTTCCAAACGCAAAAACAGAAACGAGGACTGCTGAATTGGGTTGAGATTTAGCGGACAAACCACCCTGGACGCCTATGGATCCAACGCCGATTGTGTAAATATTGTTGGTAAATCCGTTGCCAGGTGGGTCGGCCGGATATACGAACACGCTTCCTTTTCCCTTGCGACCATTCGTGTAACCCTATAAAGGATGCATAATAAAAGTATCGTTTGCATAAATATCACGTTGCTATTGTTCAAATTGTAATAAACACATGAGATAAGAAACGATTCACGGCGAATAATTTGTATAAGCGTATCTTATAATTATATATTTTCTCTAATAAGTAATATTTTATCAAACAATGAGATACGTTTAAATTACATCACATCTATTTCCTTACCTCACGCAAAACATCTTGCATGTACGGACGGACTTTTTGAAAAGGTTTGTTGTGATTCATAGAGCAAGAATATATATCAATTTCGTCATTTCGATATCTGAGCGCTTGGCTTAATGTCTCGTCGTCCATTTGTAGCTTCAAATTTCCATTTCGTTGTTCTTGTACACGACAAACCTTGAGCGCTACAAAGAAAAAAATATATATTCATCATTTCTTAAATTCTGTCACTGTTTATGGTGAAAGCGTTTGCATTTGTGGCAATAACTGAAAGCACTTCGAATATAATTATGAATTGTGCATTTAATTCGATATAATAAAATGCTTACTTCAATAGGAATTTGTTTATAATATACCGTACAGTAGCAAATATTAAGTATTTCTTAAATACAGCAACACAATCAATGCATATTACAGCTCAGAGTAACCTACATATCAATATCTAAATATTCAGTCACAGACACAATGAATGTATTGAGCTATATTTACTCTATTAATAGTACATGATTACAGAAGAGTATTCCTAATCTCACATTTAATCTAATAAAAATTATTTAACGTTTTACCATACTTGTTCAGTGACTAGGAAATCAAGACATTTTGAAAATTAGTCAATGGGCTAATAATATTCATAGACACTTCACGTGCAACGAGAATCAATTAACATACCAGAAATTGTGGCTTTGGGTGCAACCCCACTACCACAATATTGGCACGCGCTGTTGTTTCGTTGCCCGGCCACCAAACCAGCGCACGCATTGCCGTGACTGCAAAGATGAAAATGTATCATTTGTATTTGTTCCGTCTTTCTCGTATTTGCAATTTTTCACTAGCCTTAGATAAGGAAACATACTCACTTGGTATAGTCTGTTGCCAATAAGATTTGTGGAAAGGTTTCTGGCCTAAAATCGTTAGAGTTGTCTACAAAGTTGTGAGAAAGTTCTAAGTCCTATAAAAAGCAAAACATTTATTGACGTTAAAATATGTGTTTGTAGAATAATATTAAGATAAAGAATAATAATTCAGACTTCAAAAAAATCACAGAGGCATTTTGTAGTTAGACTACTTGTTCTTAAAGCCTTTCTTAAAACTATTCGCTAAGAAATCATTTATAAGGTTACATACGCATAATTAGTTCCCATTTTTACAGTTTTCTAGAGAGCCTTGTGTATAATGTATGCTACGACGATCTAGTGCTAATGCTTACAATGTTTTCTTTCAGATCTGGCTGATCGGGGTCGATCCCTATGTCGACGACGGCAACAACGACATCCCTGCCTGTAAAGCCGTGGTCCCATGTGGCGTCAATCCCCAGTAAGGGATCAAACTTTGGTGAGCACATTATAAGATTCTTAAATAGAATGATTTATGTTCATTAAAGAGTGACTTTTGATTTGTATATATTTATTATAGGTCTTTTTCGTTACCTACTAATAAAAAAACCATTTTAAATAAATCGTAAAACGTAAACATCGACACAATTATTTTATCCAAAAAAGCAAATACATATAATTTCTTTTGAGACAGAACCGTTTATGCTAAAACAACAGCCACATTCGATGATGAATATGAAAGTAAGAACTGCGCTTTCGCCAACAATCGATCTGACTCGTCTAGGGGCTGTATCATAGAGAACTGTGCAGCGAAGTATTATTTAAGTTTAAATGATCTCTCTTAAAACGCATTTTTATGTTATTCTAAACATTTAATATAAAATTATTTTTAAATTATACTGACATAATTAGAGTGTGTGTACTACATCGAGTGCACCGGGATGCTCTCCCATATGGCCATCGCCCCCAGAAGACTTGTTAGTTGGGTTACGGAGGATAGTGCAAGATATAGGAGACGCCCCGTTCCAGAGCCGAACCTGGGTCTTTTAGTACCAGGTGTGAAGCACCTTTTACACTGCGCCTCGGTTTAACGAGTTAGTAGGTTCGGGTGTAGCGGGGCTCGAATCTGCTGCCGCTGGTTTGTGAAACCAGTGCGTTACCACTAGACCACCGATTCGCCACACATTATTAGAATCAATGGATAGTTTTACATTTCGCACAAAATCGTAACGTCCCTCTTTAAACTATAATTGCATTGCCCATGTGTTCGTATCTGTAGACAGAGTTAGTAAATAAACAGGTAAACAGTACTACTACACATTTTCATATTCATATATGAAATGTGTGGAAACGTATTACATATAATATATACTGTCCGTCATTTATAAAATATTACATAAATTGCATTGAAAGCAAGGTAAACGTGAACAATTATTTATATATCTCAAATCAGTTTGTTACTTTGTTGATGCAGAAAAACTTATATTGCCACGTTATGGTTTTGACAATTAATTTCATGCTATGCGGTGAATGAGTGGAGAATATCAGTGAATGATAACCCGATCATTTCACTCTGGGTCGAGTGAAATGATAACATTTGATTATTTCCTTCTGGGTTTTATGGAACTACTTTTACTTTCTTTTTCTTTTTTTGTTGTTGTTGAAATTATGTGAATAACCTAGTCGTCAGGGTAAACATTGACCGTTTTAAACTACAGAAAAACACATACCAAACGTCCATAAATATACAATTAAACGACAACGACGCAGAAAGTATGACACTATTTTTCCCACCACAACATTGCGCTACAATTTTGCAACTGTTGACGCTTCAACATATCTCGCGCATTTTTTTTATTTATCGTCCAAAAATATGAAATGAAAAGAAAGTTTGTTGATTTAAGTGTAAAATCTCGTATTTTATTTCATTTGTGGTTACAGAAAACTGATATTTCCATAGGTGGCTCCGCCACCCATAAAACTATAGCATTATTCTTGGCACCTATATTTTAAAGGTTTAGCAGCTTACTTCAAACGAAAGAACAAATACAATGTGATGACTCACAACGTCCGCTTTCGAAGTCCGTTTGGCCAGATTTTCTTCCAATGTAGGAGACAATTGTAGAAATAATTCTTGACTTTGGACAATGTAATCAATCTGCAATAGCAACAGCTACATTTTGAAATTCAACAAAAAACCAACAATAATATAATATGGTGAATATAAATGTGTACTTAACACACACAAGTAATATATCTATATGTAAATTACTGTCAAAATCCTTGGCATAATCTATCTTATGTACATACAGAACTTTTCATTTAAAGGGATTTTACGAGTCTCAATATATATAAATGGACCACCTGTAATATGTTATGAACAACCCTTCTCATGATGAGTGCATGCCTCATTTTAATAACGATGTGTACAAGTCCCATTGTGTTAGTTTACTTCCTTTTTGTGTGTGAATTCTGCCCCTTATGTTATATGCCATCTATTGTGCGGTGCGTATACTCCCTATTATGTAATGTACCCTCCTTTTTGTGTGTGAATTTTGCCCCTTATGTTATATGCCCTCCATTGTGCGATGCGTATACTCCCTATTATGTAATGTACCCTCCTTTTTGTGTGTGAATTCTGCCCCTTATGTTATATGCCCTCCATTGTGCGATGCGTATACTCCCTATTATGTAATGTACCCTCCTTTTTGTGTGTGAATTCTGCCCCTTATGTTATATGCCCTCCATTGTGCGATGCGTATACTCCCTATTATGTAATGTACCCTCCTTTTTGTGTGTGAATTCTGCCCCTTATGTTATATGCCCTCCATTGTGCGATGCGTATACTCCCTATTATGTAATGTACCCTCCTTTTTGTGTGTGAATTCTGCCCCTTATGTTATATGCCCTCCATTGTGCGGTGCGTATACTCCCTATTATGTAATGTACCCTCCTTTTTGTGTGTGAATTCTGCCCCTTATGTTATATGCCCTCCATTGTGCGATGCGTATACTCCCTATTATGTAATGTACCCTCCTTTTTGTGTGTGAATTTTGCCCCTTATGTTATATGCCCTCCATTGTGCGATGCGTATACTCCCTATTATGTAATGTACCCTCCTTTTTGTGTGTGAATTCTGCCCCTTATGTTATATGCCCTCCATTGTGCGGTGCGTATACTCCCTATTATGTAATGTACCCTCCTTTTTGTGTGTGAATTCTGCCCCTTATGTTATATGCCCTCCATTGTGCGATGCGTATACTCCCTATTATGTAATGTACCCTCCTTTTTGTGTGTGAATTCTGCCCCTTATGTTATATGCCCTCCATTGTGCGATGCGTATACTCCCTATTATGTAATGTACCCTCCTTTTTGTGTGTGAATTCTGCCCCTTATGTTATATGCCCTCCATTGTGCGGTGCGTATACTCCCTATTATGTAATGTACCCTCCTTTTTGTGTGTGAATTCTGCCCCTTATGTTATATGCCCTCCATTGTGCGATGCGTATACTCCCTATTATGTAATGTACCCTCCTTTTTGTGTGTGAATTCTGCCCCTTATGTTATATGCCCTCCATTGTGCGGTGCGTATACTCCCTATTATGTAATGTACCCTCCTTTTTGTGTGTGAATTCTGCCCCTTATGTTATATGCCCTCCATTGTGCGATGCGTATACTCCCTATTATGTAATGTACCCTCCTTTTTGTGTGTGAATTCTGCCCCTTATGTTATATGCCCTCCATTGTGCGGTGCGTATACTCCCTATTATGTAATGTACCCTCCTTTTTGTGTGTGAATTCTGCCCCTTATGTTATATGCCCTCCATTGTGCGATGCGTATACTCCCTATTATGTAATGTACCCTCCTTTTTGTGTGTGAATTCTGCCCCTTATGTTATATGCCCTCCATTGTGCGGTGCGTATACTCCCTATTATGTAATGTACCCTCCTTTTTGTGTGTGAATTCTGCCCCTTATGTTATATGCCCTCCATTGTGCGATGCGTATACTCCCTATTATGTAATGTACCCTCCTTTTTGTGTGTGAATTCTGCCCCTTATGTTATATGCCCTCCATTGTGCGGTGCGTATACTCCCTATTATGTAATGTACCCTCCTTTTTGTGTGTGAATTCTGCCCCTTATGTTATATGCCCTCCATTGTGCGGTGCGTATACTCCCTATTATGTAATGTACCCTCCTTTTTGTGTGTGAATTCTGCCCCTTATGTTATATGCCCTCCATTGTGCGGTGCGTATACTCCCTATTATGTAATGTACCCTCCTTTTTGTGTGTGAATTCTGCCCCTTATGTTATATGCCCTCCATTGTGCGATGCGTATACTCCCTATTATGTAATGTACCCTCCTTTTTGTGTGTGAATTCTGCCCCTTATGTTATATGCCCTCCATTGTGCGATGCGTATACTCCCTATTATGTAATGTACCCTCCTTTTTGTGTGTGAATTCTGCCCCTTATGTTATATGCCCTCCATTGTGCGATGCGTATACTCCCTATTATGTAATGTACCCTCCTTTTTGTGTGTGAATTCTGCCCCTTATGTTATATGCCCTCCATTGTGCGGTGCGTATACTCCCTATTATGTAATGTACCCTCCTTTTTGTGTGTGAATTCTGCCCCTTATGTTATATGCCCTCCATTGTGCGATGCGTATACTCCCTATTATGTAATGTACCCTCCTTTTTGTGTGTGAATTCTGCCCCTTATGTTATATGCCCTCCATTGTGCGATGCGTATACTCCCTATTATGTAATGTACCCTCCTTTTTGTGTGTGAATTCTGCCCCTTATGTTATATGCCCTCCATTGTGCGGTGCGTATACTCCCTATTATGTAATGTACCCTCCTTTTTGTGTGTGAATTTTGCCCCTTATGTTATATGCCCTCCATTGTGCGATGCGTATACTCCCTATTATGTAATGTACCCTCCTTTTTGTGTGTGAATTCTGCCCCTTATGTTATATGCCCTCCATTGTGCGGTGCGTATACTCCCTATTATGTAATGTACCCTCCTTTTTGTGTGTGAATTTTGCCCCTTATGTTATATGCCCTCCATTGTGCGATGCGTATACTCCCTATTATGTAATGTACCCTCCTTTTTGTGTGTGAATTCTGCCCCTTATGTTATATGCCCTCCATTGTGCGATGCGTATACTCCCTATTATGTAATGTACCCTCCTTTTTGTGTGTGAATTCTGCCCCTTATGTTATATGCCCTCCATTGTGCGGTGCGTATACTCCCTATTATGTAATGTACCCTCCTTTTTGTGTGTGAATTCTGCCCCTTATGTTATATGCCCTCCATTGTGCGATGCGTATACTCCCTATTATGTAATGTACCCTCCTTTTTGTGTGTGAATTCTGCCCCTTATGTTATATGCCCTCCATTGTGCGGTGCGTATACTCCCTATTATGTAATGTACCCTCCTTTTTGTGTGTGAATTTTGCCCCTTATGTTATATGCCCTCCATTGTGCGATGCGTATACTCCCTATTATGTAATGTACCCTCCTTTTTGTGTGTGAATTCTGCCCCTTATGTTATATGCCCTCCATTGTGCGGTGCGTATACTCCCTATTATGTAATGTACCCTCCTTTTTGTGTGTGAATTTTGCCCCTTATGTTATATGCCCTCCATTGTGCGATGCGTATACTCCCTATTATGTAATGTACCCTCCTTTTTGTGTGTGAATTCTGCCCCTTATGTTATATGCCCTCCATTGTGCGGTGCGTATACTCCCTATTATGTAATGTACCCTCCTTTTTGTGTGTGAATTCTGCCCCTTATGTTATATGCCCTCCATTGTGCGGTGCGTATACTCCCTATTATGTAATGTACCCTCCTTTTTGTGTGTGAATTCTGCCCCTTATGTTATATGCCCTCCATTGTGCGGTGCGTATACTCCCTATTATGTAATGTACCCTCCTTTTTGTGTGTGAATTCTGCCCCTTATGTTATATGCCCTCCCTCCCTATTATGTAATGTACCCTCCTTTTCCAGTTATTGTGGTTTATAAACTCAAATCATCATTGTGTTATGCATCGTCCAGTGCAAGTCATATACCATCCTTACCATAATGATGTGTACCTTCGTCGTTTTGTCTGACACCAAAACTATTATGATGTGCTGTTTTGTTTAAAAAACAAATATTCCAAATAATTTGAATAGAAAATTAATACACTTACTTCGCTATAGGTGGCACATAGCCATACAATGGTTATTTCTTTAGAAATTCAGTTTTTACTTATAAATCGTCCACTTCAATTTCATTTATAAATCCCCCGACAGTTTTAACATCCTGTATTTAATTTGTATTAGAGTTGATTCGTGTTTGAAGATAAAACCTGTAACCCAGCTTGCTTTGAGAGATTCCAAAAATATAATCTATGCCAAACATGTAAGGGCCTCCGTCAGAGTAGTCTTAAACAATGTTTTTAATTAGAATTATAATATTTTCGCGAGGGTTAGGCAGGAATCTTAATGAGCAAACTAGTTTTGGGAATGATACACAAAAAATTTCAGAATGTTCATTTTTCTAGTGGTGATACCATCCTTATTATGACGTGTATATATGACTCACTTTGTCTTACACAATTGTTATAATGATGTGTACATGTCTCTTTATTCAATATACCGTCCTTATTATGATGTATATATGCCTCATTTTGTCTTACACTATTGTTATAATGATGTGTACATGTCTCTTTATTCAATATACCGTCCTTAATATGATGCATACATGACTATTTTGTCTTACACTTTTGTTATTATGATATGTACATGTCTCTTTATTCAATATACCATCCTTATTATGATGTGTATATATGACTCATTTTGTCTTACACTATTGTTATAATGATGTGTACATGTCTCTTTATTCAATATACCATCCTTATTATGATGTGTATATATGACTCATTTTGTCTTACACTGTTGTTATAATGATGTGTACATGTCTCTTTATTCAATATACCATCCTTATTATGATATGTATATATGCCTCATTTTGTCTTACACTATTGTTATAATGATGTGTACATGTCTCATTATTCGATATACCATCCTTATTATGATGTGTGTATATGTCTCATTTTGTCTTACACTATTGTTATAATGATGTGTACATGTCTCTTTATTCAATATACCATCCTTATTATGATATGTACATATGCCACATTTTGTCTTACACTATTGTAATAATGATGTGTACATGTCTCTTTATTCAATATACCATCCTTATTATGATGTGTATATATGACTCATTTTGTCTTACACTATTGTTATAATGATGTGTACATGTCTCTTTATTCAATATACCATCCTTATTATGATATGTATATATGCCTCATTTTGTCTTACACTATTGTTATAATGATGTGTACATGTCTCTTTATTCAATATACCATCCTTATTATGATGTGTGTATATGTCTCATTTTGTCTTACACTATTGTTATAATGATGTGTACATGTCTCTTTATTCAATATACCATCCGTATTATGATATGTATATATGCCTCATTTTGTCTTACACTATTGTTATAATGATGTGTACATGTCTCTTTATTCAATATACCATCCTTATTATGATGTGTGTATATGTCTCATTTTGTCTTACACTATTGTTATAATGATGTGTACATGTCTCTTTATTCAATATACCATCCTTATTATGATGTGTATATATGACTCATTTTGTCTTACACTATTGTTATAATGATGTGTACATGTCTCTTTATTCAATATACCATTCTTATTGTGATATGTATATGCCTCATTTCGTCGTATGCCTCTGTTTGTCTTATAAAATCAGTATTAATGTGTGCATTGTATTGTGGCTGTATTTAATGTACACCCTTCTATAGGTTATATAAAGATATAATGCGTTTTTGTTTTCTTTGGTGATAGAAATTCTTTGTGGTATGTGTTTGTTTTATTATTAATATATGTCACTATGGTATTACCATGAATTAGTATTATTCCAGGATTTGTTTCAGAGGAGGCATACATAAGAAGGAATGTACACATAATCATAAGGAGCGTACATAGCATGATGCTGAGTAAACATACCAAAATAAAGAGTCATAACATAAAAAGGAATGAGAACATAATAATAAGGAGTGTACATAGCATGATGCTCAGTATACATACCACAATAAAGAGTCATAACATAAAAAGGAATGAGAACATAATAATAAGGAGTGTACATAGCATGATGCTCAGTATACATACCACAATAAAGAGTCATAACATAAGAAGGAATGAGAACATAATAATAAGGAGTGTACATAGCATGATGCTCAGTATACATACCACAATAAAGAGTCATAACATAAGAAGGAATGAGAACATAATAATAAGGAGTGTACATAGCATGATGCTCAGTATACATACCACAATAAAGAGTCATAACATAAGAAGGAATGAGAACATAATAATAAGGAGTGTACATAGCATGATGCTCAGTATACATACCACAATAAAGAGTCATAACATAAAAAGGAATGAGAACATATTAATAAGGAGTGTACATAGCATGATGCTCAGTATACATACCACAATAAAGAGTCATAACATAAGAAGGAATGAGAACATAATAATAAGGAGCGTACATAGCATGATGCTCAGTATACATACCACAATAAAGAGTCATAACATAAAAAGGAATGAGAACATAATAATAAGGAGCGTACATAGCATGATGCTCAGTATACATACCACAATAAAGAGTCATAACATAAGAAGGAATGAGAACATAATAATAAGGAGCGTACATACCATGATGCTCAGTATACATACCACAATAAAGAGTCATAACATAAAAAGGAATGAGAACATATTAATAAGGAGCGTACATACCATGATGCTCAGTATACATACCACAATAAAGAGTCATAACATAAAAAGGAATGAGAACATAATAATAAGGAGCATACATACCATGATGCTCAGTATACATACCACAATAAAGAGTCATAACATAAGAAGGAATGAGAACATAATAATAAGAAGTGTACATCGCATGATGCTCAGTATACATACCACAATAAAGAGTCATAACATAAGAAGGAATGTACACATAATAATAAGGAGCGTACATGACATGATGTGGAGTAAATTTACTACATGTAATAGAAAAAAGGAAACTGGACATGCTTTCAATGCGTATATTTGATATGTTGTTAGATATCAATATAGATGAATTTTGGATCAAAATTTAGGTTACAAATTGAACTAAGCAGTACATATAATGCTCCTAAAACTTAATTAATCATTAAAAAGTAAACCGTGGTGTTTAATCTCTGTAAACATCAATTACTAGTATCGTGGTCGTCTTTGCAACATTTAAAATCACTAATGTTTAGTTTTGATGACGTTAATGTTTTAATGTTGGTCAATTTAAATGGGCATTAAAATAATTGATTAGTTCAATGTATATCCTAAATTTTGATACCAAATTCATCCATATTTAAACCTAACAACATATTAAAATACGCAATTAAATGTCCAGTTTCTTTTTTCTATTAGTAATTTGGTGATTACGTAACAAAATGATCAGCATACACATCGCAATAGATTAGTATGTACGTGCATTATAAAAAGAAGGGTACATTGCAAAATAAAGATGGTCTATTCAGGACACGTTAGGTGTTGTCTACAGATTCACTAAGGTTAAAAAGCATTTTATAGCATATAACACTTTTGAATTTATGATACACATACTTTTGTTTGTTTCTTTGGAGTTAACCTACTCACACTTTTCCTGGGCAAGCTTAGCCGATCTAAGAGGTTAACCAGTGCTAACTGCACATACTTTTGTCAGTAACTGACAACTACCCTACTTGAATCAGAGGTAGGGGGCAGAATGGCCGTAGAAATAATTTAATGGCCAATCCCCACACAAGTTATGTGACCTGGCCGAGG
This sequence comes from Congeria kusceri, assembly GCA_027627225.1. NCBI lineage: Eukaryota > Metazoa > Mollusca > Bivalvia > Myida > Dreissenidae > Congeria > Congeria kusceri. The sequence goes on along the minus strand of CM051040.1, from coordinate 11,132,321 downwards.
AGTAAACTCAAGAACCCCGGATTGACAGTTCTGCGCTCTACCAACTGAGCTAGCCGGCCCAATGTGTGATACACTACAACGATATAACTAGCATGTAGATTATAAAACTATCAAAAGCAAATAAATGACAACTTAACTGCTTGAACTGTTAGAATATGACACTTAAAAGTCAGTTCGTACTTGAATACATTTCAATATGCTACATAAAAAACTATTAAGATCGATTTACGTAACTGTTTCAATCGATTTAATGTGAGGTTAAACTAAACAGACAAAGTTTTAGTATTTTTAACTACATGCAGTTAGCAATAAATAAAGACTGAGAACAAAATAAAAACCTGAAGCAAATGGTGGTTTGAAAGTTAAGCTTAAGAGTTGTCTTCAGATGTGAATACTTTTACGTTATTGATGTAAGGCCTGGGTCGGTATTCACAAAGCTCCTAAGGAAAATCTTAACTTAAGTTGTACTTAAGTGGAAATTTCAGAACAAATGTTCTATGTGATATCCAATGATTTCTGTACAAAGAAGAATGCAATACTTAACACATAAGCAATATTTACAAGTTTACAACATTTTGATGTTAAAAGACTTATTCACGAAACAACCGGAGACTTAAGGAATTTTATGAATTTAAGGAATTTACTAAGTTTTCCCTAAGGAGCTTTGTGAATACGGGCACAGGTCTTGGATGTTCTGGCCAATAGATGGCGTAAAACATGAATGTGTTGGTATACTTGCGAAACGCTAATAATCGAAATTACATTTTCTTCCTAAATAAACTCACTGCTACTGTTCCGTTTGTACAGCAGTTCTTTTGTACTAAAAGTGGTTTTCAAGTTTTTTAACAGATTGTTTTTTAGCTGATATTTCACACCAAGGGATAATTTAAAACGAGAATTTTAACGCATTATGCAATGAATACCTATTTCAAAAAGTACATAGAATACAGTGTAACTAGAATTGGAAGAGATAATTGTGATAGCGTACGTGTAACAATCTCAATAAATAAATTATATTGGTAAAAGCTCAGCAATCCTTAGAAGCCTACCAAACCCATAGAGAAGCCTACCAAACAAATAGAGAAGCCTACCAAACTCATAGAGAAGCCTACCAAACCCATAGAGATGCCTACCACACCCATAGAGAAGCCTACCAAACCCATAGAGAAGCCTACCAAACCCATAGAGAAGCCTACCAAACCCATAGAGAAGCCTACCAAACCCATAGAGAAGCCTACCAAACCCATAGAGAAGCCTACCAAACCCATAGAGAAAACTAGGTTAGTGTTGAATACATATTAGTTTATTTAGCGAGGCTTCTGTATTTAACGCTCTCCTGGTATTAAATTTATCCCATTCTGTATTAATTTTGAAAATAAACAAAAAATCATCACTGAATAACACGAAAAACATCAAATGACGTCACGAAAAATAAACAAAATGAGGTCATTTCCATGCGCGTGTTTGCTCTATTCATCAAGGTGAAATACAGCTAAGTTTATCCCACGAGGTATTATTTCGTCAATGCAGGCGTGAATATGGGGTGAATAGAGAATACAAGGTTAGTGTTGAATAAAGATAAGTTTATTTAGCGAGGCTTAGAAAACCTGAACCACGAGCCATGGTAAATAAACTTATCTTTATTCAATTCTTACCTAGTATTCTATTTATCACATCATTTGCTGTCTTTATTTTGAAAATTAACGAAAGAAACACACTAAATACTACGATAAACATAAAATTACGTCACGAAAATAACAAAGATAACGTCATTAAACTGCGCGTGTGTGCTTAATCACCACCGAGTTGAAATAAAGGAAATGTTATTAAATGGGCGGTTATTTACTCAATGCACGCCTGATGATGGGATATAAAAAAAAATAGGACGGGGAAAGGAACGCGTTGATATGGTGTGCCTGCATAACCCTGCAAGGTACAACGTAATAAAATAAAAAGAATTATTTGACAAAGTTATGCCACCTGTTCACCTTAATGTTCTGAATACAGTTTTGGTACAACAGTTCTTTAACAAAGTGAGACTTCTTCGTAACAAAGACAATTTTAGCTATATACTAGTACTGAAAACTAAGTAACAGCACTTTCCACGTAAATGATTTGTTTACTTTAGGTATTCGCAAGTTACATTAAAATGACTGAAACTGCTTAATACTGCATGGCAGCGGCTGTTTGTATCACTTTTGCAGTTTGTTTTCTTTAACACGTACGTTTTAGCTTCAATATGAACGCGGTAAACATTATATTTCTTTCGCAGTCGTCTTTGGATTAGTTACTCGCTAGTTATCATTTCCGGATTATGTTTGTTAAATGATCCAAAATATGTAGACATGCAATTACACCAGATTTGCACAACAACAAAGCAGTAATTAGCGCCAACCGGAAATCTGCGTGACATTCAAACAAAACATGACAGGGATTCTAAATAAAAACCCAATGGAGCACAAGAAACAAAGGTTGTCCACACAGAATATTAACAAACTAATTATATTAATAACTTCAAACAAATGCATTACCGTTCCATTCTAATGACGTATCCGAAACCCGTTTTCAGAGCTATAAGAGAACCAAACAAGAGCGAAACAATTATGGTAATATTTTGTTTATAAACATCATTTCTTTTGGGGAAACCTCCGGTGCATGGTCTGTGTTATAAGGAGGGAAAAAGCCAAGTCAGTTATTACAATAATTTTCCATCCATCGAAATAATCATGATAACAATAAGTTAAACCAGGTATTGACCATTCATCTATATAATGTATGTATACATATAATGCTCATTAATGTTGGAACCAGCGATGATATATGGTGCTTTGGGATTTGAGGATTTGATGATATGTACTTGTAGCGAAAATCGGGGTATATCGACAAAAGCCTCTTTGCTTTGCACGGAGTCACTTAGACGCTTAAATAGGCTTTCGTTCAGACGCTCATTAAAACAATGACGTACTGACGGTATAAAATAGCGCGACGTCGCCGAAAAAGGCCAGTTGTGAATTGACTCTCGAGCAGGACACATCTTTAGTTGTGACGTAGCTCGCGAGTGGTAAAAAACTGCTACAAGGAAAATAATATCTTCACGTTGGAACTGTTAGGTTTGTCTGCTGAGTAATTTGCACAGAGCATTGCGTTCTGTGCAACAGTAAAAAACGGCAAGCTCAGGTACCGGCAATGGAAGATAGGCGACTGGTGGATAATAGAGCTCTCTACAATAAAGGTGGATGGGTTAGGGTGATAGGAGCATTGATTTGATTTACTACAATAAATAAACGGCCAAGTAGCCCCGAGGAAAATTTACTATATCTGTATATATTTTATGGTTGATCATCAACTGATAGTGATAGGCAATCACTATCATAAAATTATTGAGCAAAGTAGCTTTTAAATAAGATATAAATATATAAACGTTTGTCCACCATTTGTTTAATAACCACCCTCGGCGCGTTACATACGAAAATATTTGTTCGAGTAGATGTTTAGGCAGTGTACACTGTGAGAACAAAGTTGTACATTTCTCTTTGAAACAATATGCAGGCTTACCTTATCAAGAAGTTCATGCTGCAAGATTGCAACCTCTGCGTCCGAACTTGCAGATGCATTTTCTTTTATGAAAGTATAGGTTGTTTTTGTAACCTGAAAGGTTGTTAACCCATTAGATGCAAGGGGTACCAAATTCAATTCATGTTTAAATGACGATGAAAATAAGTGTAAACATTAAAATAATTGTAAATATTAAAATAAGTGTAAACATTAAAATAAGTGTAAACAATAAAATAAGTGTAAACATTAAAATAAGTGTAATTAAAATCTCAATGTTGTGCCCAAAGGCTACCACTGGTAAAAGGTATTTAGCAAATCTTGTTAACAGTGTTATTATACAAATGTTTTAATAATAATTTATTAAAAGTTATTGCAACATTTTCATTTTGCTTTCGGTTTTAATATATTTGTACTACACATACATCGCAAGTAATGTTTATTTATTTCTTCTATTAAATGATGACGATTTTGTTTAATGTAGTGTCACCTTGTTGTTGCTAGGTGTTTAACATCTGCATTCAATTTCAATTTAACAATACAGTTGTGCGGAAATCATTTCCTTGAAAAGAAGTATCGTAAATTGAATTGTTTCCCCAACAACAAATCGCCACAATTTATGTGCAGTATTTACGTTATCGACACGTGAAAACAAAATATGTACCTATATTTGAAGAAAATCATATTGATACATAATATTAATATTATTATAAAATAATAACAGCACACTTCCGGTTTCGATTTCATTGAAATTATATTCGTACCAAAACTTTATGATTTTTCTATTTTTTTAGTTATAACTTTCACTATCGACCCCTCAATGTCAACGATATGTATAATATGCAAGCTATTATTGTTCAAAACATGTTATTACGAACATAAAAGGAACTGTATTTTCTGTTCCTGTTTCGATTTCATTCAAGCTATTTATTTCCTTGCAACACCCTTATTTCTTTTTCTACATAGTGCATTGTAGTTTGGCGATGAAGCATTGTCTCTTACACCCGGTAATATATTTGTGATTATTGTCAAATGTAACCATACCTTTCTCAAGTAGTAGAAGTTGTGCTTCTCAAGTGCCTTTTGAACAGTGTCCTCACGTCCATGTTTTATTTCTACAACTATTTTTATGAACTGATTCTCACCCTGCAAATTTTGGAAAAGTAACATAAGCAAAGGATTGAAAACCGCTAATAGTACACATTTAGTCCGTCTGAAACACATTCTGCCATATTTTCTTCCAGTCGCCGGGGTATTAATGTTCGGTTATAAACATTACTTTTGATAGTAAAAATTAACAGCGAATATGGGAACCCTGCACAAAAATTCCCCCATACCTTTATGGGTTTTCCTTGTGCTAAAAATACACGTCAAAATAACATCCAGACTATGCATTTACACAAACCGATTTAAAAAGTTTAAACAGTTAGATGAAAACATAATATGAAATCTCACAACAGTCGTTTTGGGCAATTTCCATTAAAAGTGCCTTATTTTAGTGTTGTTTGATGTATACCTATGTTTTGCAAACAATTACTCATATGTGTATATCTACAACATTCATAACTACATAAATTAAGACACATGTAAAATGGGGGAACGATAAGGAAACGAAACATATTATATTAGTTAAATATATATTAGACTGTTAAATAAGTGTAAAAAAATGGATTGTTCCTTATGTATGTAATACATATCGCAGAATAATTGATGGGGAATGGACTTATTGATTCACAGTCGCGAGGCCACATGCCAGTAAATTAAAGCAAATAAAAGGTATTTCCTCAAAACAGCAAAACCTCATGTCTTTGTTTTTACCTTTTAATTATTTAATATGTTTCAAGATAATTGATCACAATAACAGCGGCTGAAAGTCAGTTTAATAAAAGGTGTTACTTTAACCGTTGATTATTTTGCTATTTACTTGAATACAATCAAAATATTTACCTGAGTTTCGTTTATGTTTATACATGAATCAAAGTCACTCTTTTGTGAAATAGTTGAAAAATGGAACAAAATCGAAAATTGTTGTTAATAAAAGTAAGTAAAGTCGATAATCACCGTTCTATACATCGAGTGTGACGTCACTGTGTTCGTCTAACCCCTAAATGTGGAACTGATAACTATCCGTATTCGGCTAAATGTGCATACACTAAAATATATTTCGCGGAGGAAAGAAAACATTTTTTTCAAACAAGCACAATTTCCGTATATTCTTATAAAAACAATGTTTAAACGCGATAACTATATCATCATGTTAACTTAAAACACTAAAAGCATTGTTTATTTGCACTTTCGTGCACTTTCTACTTTCACTTCTGAACACATTTACAAGTGAACGAGTAGAGATAAAACTTGTTATTGTATTGAAAAAAGGTCGATTAGTATTTTCAAATTGAATTAAATGATGCGCATATTGAGTGCTTGAACCAAGTTATGTACTACAAGACTGTATGACGAGTTTTGCAAATATTTAATGGAAGTATCATGCATCAGTTGGCGACAAATGAAAATAGTGTTTACACGTTATGCACAGCGCCAAATAACACGCCAAATTAGTCGAGAGGCGACACCTGGTTGACACAATGGATAACCACATGCACTGATCCAAGATAAATTATGTCTTCGTTGGTGGTTGTTTTGCGTCCTGCATTGAGTACGTTTTTATATAGACAGGTACCTGAATTAAAGGACTATAAGAAGTTAATAAGGGTTTCTCTCCTGCCGTTTATGTTGTTTGTATTCAATTACTTGAAAAAACTAGGGCTTTGTCTGTTAAAACATAGAGTTTCCTTTAAATCTTCCACTAATTATGTAAATATCAGAAGTAAAACGTATTGATCTCTGTGAAAAATAATATAGTGCGTTTAACGTTAAAACATACATTTGACCTTTGTCCATTAAAAAACATGTTGTTTTGCAACAATTGCAAGAAGCGTATTCGTATTCGAATCAATCATGTTAAAAATAACATGTCATTCAAACTACCATTTTTCACCATGTAAACACATACATTAATAACTAAGTATGTCAGCTTCTGTCAAAACCAAAATACATCTACTTCATCATGTTGTGATTTAAGTTTTCAGATGAATAAATTATACACAGGGGTTCATGGTGTATTAAGAAAGTACGAAATTCCGTTGGGGCCATCGCCCAATTTGACAGGTGCATTATCTTCCTACAAGAAGACCTGATGAAGGCCCGTTGAATTTTTTCTTCTCGCAAACCTGGAATTTTCGATTAGCTTTCAATATCTCAAATCAATAGGATAGTTCCTTTCAAGAAGCATTAAGTCGTTTGTTTTATCTTGTAATTTACGACAATATTTATTATTTTCCATGGAATGTTGCATAATTGTAATAGATATTTATACCAGAACGTGTTCTTATTTGGTGTATATCCCGCAAATAAACTCTAAAATTGTGTTTACATGGTAAAACTATGAATATTTAATAACTACACGCTGGGACCAAGCTAATTTCATGAACACTTTCAAAACCATGAAAGCAAGGCTTTGATTGAATGACTGAAAAGTTGTCAGAAGATGACCTTTTTCTGGTCGTCCTCAGATCCTAGTGCGAAGCGTATTTTAGGATTTTATTTTAACCAGATTGGGTCATCGCCTATGAATGTTCTGATAAAAAACTGGATACCCGATAGTACAATGATGAAAACGTGAAATCACGACACTACGATAACGATAACGTGACAACACGAGAATGACAAAGCGATACTACGATAACGAAAACACGATAATAGATAGTTTTCATCATCGTATTGTCGCGGTTTCACCATTTTAATGGTGTTATCGCGTTTTCATTATCTTGCTATCGTGAGTTCGCGTCATCAACACCGTACTGTTGCGTTATCATCAGCGTACAGTGGCGTTATCATCATCGTACTGTCGCGTTATCATCATCGTACTGTCGCGTTATCATCATCGCACTGTCGCGTTATTATCAGCGTACTGACGCGTTATTACTACGTTACTGTCGCGTTATTATCATCGTACTATCGAGTATCGCGTTTCAGATCCACACATTCATAACCGATGGCAGTAACGGAATTCCGTAAGAGTGAGAGTGCTACACGTTTACGCTTCAAGAAACGTGTGGTTAGTGTAACTTAGTGGTAGCTTGATATGGTCCTTATATGTTTTGGCCCATGTTAACTTGGATGTAAAAATATTGAGGACTTGTTTGTGATCATAATCAGGTTGTATCATCCATTACTGAGTCGTTATGTAAATTCTAGCGGATGTCGGTTTATGTTAATGTGAACCAAACTCGTAAATCATGAAAAGGTTGTGGGTCGAACTGGTTTCGTTTCTTCGAAAACTTAGTTCATACGGACATAAGTCATCAAACACCATCACGACTAGTGAGTACGTAGTGACACGTCTTGGGCATTTAATAGTGTATTCATAAACTTGTTACTTAAATTGTTATATATGTCGCTGTGACATTCTATTGAAACTATAATTAAATATTGATGATTTCGATTTAGTTATACTCACGCGTTACAAGAAGTGGACAAAAGAATTTTAAAACCACAAAGTAGTATATGTGCCCAAAATTAGACGAAAACAGTCAAACCAAATATTAGTGTATATGTTTTAAAGCGTAGTATATCGTCTCTTGACAGCCAGAAAGTGTCATCAGTATTAGCGCAAAAAAGGATGATACAGTTTACAGTTTATTTCCAAATACATCGAGGCAGAAATGCCCATGAGTACACATACAAGCAGTACATATCATATATATAACGAGGTCACTGCGGTTCAAATTTCAATTCAGACCATTTCCTTATACAATAATGCATGTCAGTGAGACATCTGTGCATTTTTTTTATACAGAACATGTTCTATCAAAAAATATAAATACTAGACAATACAAATAGTTGGTCTTGTTCATACTTATACATAAATACTAGACAAATCAGGGTTCCGTATAATTAATAGTCATAAACAGTATGAATTCACAAGTACGTAGTCACATGAGACCTGTGAGATGTTTACAAGTATTATTCATAATATGTATGATACATATTTCTCAAATGGAAAGCTTTTTTAACATAAATTGCTAAATTTCTATTTATTTTTAAATTATTACAATGAAGAAGTTCAATAAATTTCGGTATGTTTGGTCTGTAATAGTAATATTTGTTAATGTACTGTTTTCTTAATTCACTGAACAATTTACATTCAAACAAAAAATGAAACTCATCTTCTAATTTGTTACATACACGACATACTCTGTTTTCGCGTGGAATGGGTATTGGTTTTTTCCACCTACCAGCTTCTATTTCCAAATTATGCGATGACATTCTTAACCTAGATAATGCGATTCTGCAGCTGTCAATGTTAATTTGGTAAAAATATGATTGTAATCTAAAATCGGCATATGTAATATACGAGCTTGCTCTGCTTGAATCATTTAATTCATTTGCCCAATTTTGTATAAACACATCTTTTATTCTTTCTTTAAACATTATTAAAAACATATCGATATCTGCGGGTCCTTGATACAGCCACACATGGTAAAATCCATGAGATTGTAAAAGACATTTTATCTTATATGCCCATGATTTTGTGGCATTTTTATATTCCACATTTTCAAACATATTTTCGTAGACTTGTCTTGCATACTTGACTGGTTCCATACGTAGTATTTTACACCAATATCTTAAAACATTTAAGTGAAACTTAAGCTTTAGTGGGGTTCTTCCTAATTCCCCATAGACAAAATTATTCTGTGTTTGTACCCTTACACCAAGTAATTCTTTACAAAATTTTAAATGTATCTTTTCCAGCTGCTGTACATTATTATTTAATCCCCAAACCTCTGAGCCATAGCTCAAAACTGGTGTAATTAATCTATCAAAGAGGTCTAACTTGTGGCTTATTGACATTGTAGGGTATCTGGTAAAACAACTTTTTAATTTATAAACAGCCTTCATTGCTTGACCGGTTAAGGAATCAAAAGTACTATTAAAAGAGCCTCCAGTTGTAAAAAACAATACCAAGGTACGTAAACTTTTCAACAATTTCTAGTACATTTCCCTTGTATGTAAAATTTAAGTTTTGTCTTAATCTACCTTTTCTAAAAATCATGACCTTAGTTTTTTCAGTATTTACACACAGTTTCCATTTATTACAATAGCATTCTAACATTTTTAATCCATTTTGAAGTCCTGTTTCAGTCTCTGATAGCAAGACAATGTCATCTGCATATAACAATAAAAACAATTTTAGAGTTCCAACATTAAGCCCCCAAAGTCATGTGTTATTAAATATTCTTCAATATCGTTCAAGTACATGGAAAATAAGAAAGGAGATAACGACTCGCCTTGTCTGACCCCGAGAAAACATTCAAAATCATCACTAAGGTTGTTTTTATGTTTAACTTTTGACGTAACACTTATATACATAGATTTAATTATATCTAACATTTTTCCTCGAACTCCAAATTAAGCTTAAACCAAATGACATCCCTCACTAAAATAATCAAAGGCCTTCGTAAAATCGATAAAGACCGCATATAATTTCTTACTAGAGTTTATCAGATGCATAATAGTATTGTGTAAAACAAAAATATTGTCCACTGTTCCCATTTTGCCTCTAAAAACCAGCCTGTGCTTCAATATATACATGATATCTCTCGGCCCAGATATTTAATCTACTATTAAGAATTTTTGTAAAAAGCCTTTCCAAAGTACTAAGTAATGTAATGGCCCTATAGTTACCAGGTATAGTCGGTGTCTCCCCTTTTATGAATAGGTATTATATGTCCTTCAGTCCATTTATCTGGAAAATAGCTAAGGTTAAAGATTTTATTAAACAGTTTATGTAATACTTTTGTGAAAGATATATTTTCTATCCCATATTTGAAAAATTCATTTAAAAGTTTATCTGGTCCAGCTGATTTCCCATTACTCAAAGAAGCACAATGATTTTTTTATTTCATCTACCTCTATTGGAACATTCAGTTCATCAAACATGACATGTAGTTCCCCATTCAAATATATTCATTAAAATATAAAATATCTTCATCAGGTTGAAAAAAACACAGATTGTGGATCATTAATAGATTTAAAATATTCTAAAAATTCTTCTGTACGAATTGGACATTTATTTTCTACAACAGATCCCTTTTAGTAATTTCCAATACATTTTGGCATTACCAAGTTTTGCTTGTTCTAATCTTTTTGTTTCATTTACATCATATATATATCTTTGTTTTTCTAACTGTTGTTTTATAATTATTTCTGCGTAATACCATTTCTTGTCTTGTTTCCCTGTTGGGATTATTTCTGTAGTTATTTAGCTTCTTATAATATTCTGTTTTGAAATCATAACATTCTTTATCAAAATATTCTTAATTTCAAACTTTTTAATTCCTTCTGTCTGATTATTTTTGATGTGTTTTTGAAAAAGTGGATTACATACGTCTTCTAAAATATTGCATAATGATTGGAGATTACAATCAAGGTCACAGCTCTTATCTGTGGACTCAATAATTCCACAAAATTCATCAAGTTTTATTGTTACATTTAAATCTGAAAGAGCATTTATTTATGCATCTTTTTTGTTAACATCCCATTTATATTTATAATGAACAAATTCATCATTATTAGTAACAACAGCAGAATTTTCATTGCTAGCTGCAGATGATAGCTCCTTCCTGCTTTCAATGCGCGATATGTGCCCAATATGTTTATATATGCTTTTATAGCAGCAAAATTTAGAATTCTTTAATATCGTTGCCATTATATAAGTTCCCAAATTACTATCAAAATATGTTTTAAGCAGCCAATAACATTTTACAACTGACCTATTACATCACTTATACAAACTACAAACGTTAAAGATAAATGTCAATGAAATAAGCCTAAAGGTCATAGTTGCCATTCAAAGGGTGAAAATGGACCATTCTTTCAATGTGTAATATGATTATTAGGTATATAGCAAACACTAGGAATAGAAGGCTTATTGGATACTATTTGATCATCCAAGTAAAAGGTAATCAAAATGCTGATAGCGTAGAAAAACAGTTGGTGAGAGAAAAAAATGATACCCAAATCAAGGAAAATACAGTGCCAAAAGTTTCTAACAGAAAGGACACATTTGTCTGAATGAAATTAAATTTCTGCAATGCCATTTTCACAGAAAACACATCGAACTGCTCATCTTTATACTCCCTACTTTCAACATCTTGGTAGATATATAGGTTAGTACGTAAACTATTCATTTCAAACGCAAAAATAAGCATAATAGTCAACGTGTTGACTAATTCTGAACGGACCGAAATAGCCGATGGAGCTAATACATTTGGGGGTATATATTGTAAGTGCTTCGTATCCTGCAAAGTAACAAGTGGGGGGTATATATTGTAAGTGCTTCGTATCCTGCAAAGTAACAAGTAGGTCACGCGATTTAGTCTTCAAAATCGCCCTAATAAATACCGTTGGCTTCTACCAACAGTCTCGAAATGGCACATTCATTTGGTATGTAAGGTTATGACGTATATAGCCAACATAATAAAACAAACTGCTGGATGGATACTGTTTATGCAAAATGTTGACCCTCCAAGTTAACTGTTTATTCACATGCCAAATATTGTGACCACAGGATTGCAAATTTGGTACGAAATAAAGAATTAAATCATAATCTTGTAACTCTGATACCTGATGCAGGCGATGGTGATCCTAACATCAATAACTTTAATGCTAGAAACCCATACACATTTCATGAACCCAGACATACTAAACACAATAATTCAATTAGACAAGGTTATTGCCTTAGTAATACACATGCTCACAGTAATGTATACATTGCCCTTCAACATGAAACTACAATAATTCAATTAGACAATGTTATTGCCATAGTAATACACGTGCTCACAGTAATGTATACATTGCTTGCCTTAGTAATACACGTGCTCACAGTAATGTATACATTGCCCTTCAACATGAAACTACAATAATTCAATTAGACAATGTTATTGCCTAAGTAATACACGTGCTCACAGTAATGTATACATTGCTTGCCTTAGTAATACACGTGCTCACAGTAATGTATACATTGCCCTTCAACATGAAACTACAAAAATTCAATTAGACAATGTTATTGCCTTAGTAATACACGTGCTCACAGTAATGTATACATTGCCATTCAACATGAAACTGCAATAATTCAATTAGACAATGTTATTGCCTTAGTAATACACATGCTCACAGTAATGTATACATTGCCATTCAACATGAAACTACAATAATTCAATTAGACAATGTTATTGCCTTAGTAATACACGTGCTCACAGTAATGTATACATTGCTTGCCTTAGTAATACACATGCTCACAGTAATGTATACATTGCTTGCCTTAGTAACACACGTGCTCACAGTAATGTATACATTGCCCTTCAACATGAAACTACAATAATTCAATTAGACAATGTTATTGCCTTTGTAATACACGTGCTCACAGTAATGTATACATTGCCATTCAACATGAAACTACAATAATTCAATTAGACAATGTTATTGCCTTAGTAATACACGTGCTCACAGTAATGTATACATTGCTTGCCTTAGTAATACACGTGCTCACAGTAATGTATACATTTCTTGCCTTAGTAATACACGTGCTCACAGTAATGTATACATTGCCCTTCAACATGAAACTACAATAATTCAATTAGACAATGTTATTGCCTTAGTAATACACGTGCTCACAGTAATGTATACATTGCCATTCAACATGAAACTACAATAATTCAATTAGACAATGTTATTGCCTTAGTAATACACGTGCTCACAGTAATGTATACATTGCCATTCAACATGAAACTACAATAATTCAATTAGACAATGTTATTGCCTTAGTAATACACGTGCTCACAGTAATGTATACATTGCCCTTCAACATGAAACTACAATAATTCAATTAGACAATGTTATTGCATTAGTAATACACGTGCTCACAGTAATGTATACATTGCCATTCAACATGAAACTACAATAATTCAATTAGACAATGTTATTGCCTTAGTAATACACGTGATCACAGTAATGTATACATTGCCATTCAACATGAAACTACAATAATTCAATTAGACAATGTTATTGCCTTAGTAATACACGTGCTCACAGTAATGTATACATTGCCCTTCAACATGAAACTACAATAATTCAATTAGACAATGTTATTGCCTTAGTAATACACATGCTCACAGTAATGTAATTCCCCTTCAACATGAAACTACAAATTTACAGAAGAGCAATGTAAAAATATATTGTCCTTTAATTTTTCAATATTTGTATGGTGAACAAATTTGCGTAATCTCTTTAAAAGATTTGACGATATTGATATTGTATGATTTATAAGTAAATGCGCATCTAAATAAACGGTGACATTCATTTAATATGAATTTCAAGTTGCAAAGTTTGAGTCACATGCTTGTATGCATTTATTTAATTATGTGTATAATAATGCGTATTATAATGGAATAAAAGTATCTTGAATTCCAATAGTATTACGTTTTCAACCACTTATCGTTCTACGTAAACAATCAAAGCATTTTAAATTTTAACAACAATAACGTTGGTTATCATTTAAATGTTGTGTACGCAAGACATCAAAAATAAAACCACAGACATAATTACTTAATAATAATTAGTTTACGTATTTCTATCTTAAAACGGACTACAACATCTAATGCAAGCCACACATTAAAATTCAACAACACTCTTATAAAACACACATCCAATAATTTACCATGATTAATTATCAATTAAGAACAGTGCACTTATGACTGAAAAAAGAGATGTCAGCATATATTTAACATGTCATTAAAATAAAGGCTTTAAGTGCAAAACTTTGTAATAGCTAACTTACTTATTTTTGTGCTTACTTACTTATTATTGTAGCATTGAGCTTGAAGTATATGACGTCAGTTTTATAATATGTTATAATTTTATTATTATATTTTGCCTAGTATTTCTTTTCCCAACATTATTTCCAAATTATAATATTGTATTATCATCATCATTATTAATGTATGCATTTGTTCATCATCATCATAATCATTATCATCAAAATCATCAAAATCATCATAATCAAACTCATCATCAGCAGCATCATCACCATCATCATCATCGTCGT